>CAKXYW020000001.1:0-600000 GCA_935421215.2 Melolontha melolontha
TAAAATACATTCAAAACCTTTTTTTGTGTATTGAGAAAAACTCTTCTCAGTTTTTCGGAGTCTAAAGAAGCGAAATTGACCTGCGTGCCATGAGCGTACGCTTGACAATACATAAAATAAATAGTAAGTAGTAATTTATAAAACGTGGTGAAAAATTTACGGATTATATCCTATTTGTAATTTGTAATAAACCCGTGCTTATAATACTAAACTTATTCACTACGTCTGATAATGGTCGTTTTGTTGAACTACTAACAGCGGCATTATAACCTGTAATAGTCCGTACAGAAGTCTACATATTTGATGTCATACCTACTGCGCTCGAATTATACTCGATATAGACACTACGCTCATGGTGCACCGGCCAATATCCGCTGCTTCAACAAACAGTGTAAAAAAGTTGTTGGCTAAATATTTCATGGCGAAATATCTAGAAACACATGTTAAAATAATGTTATTTAAACAATTGAGCGTTATTTTCGATTTATTTTAAATTAAAGCAAATTAATGTCGCTAATATTTAAATAAATTATTGATTTTAAAATTTTAGATATAATATAATGTTAATAATGTATGTATGTATGGCTCACTTCAAAAAATCGAACAACGAATATACTGATAAGCTGGGAATTCGATTTAGTATTTTTAAACTTACAAGAAATGGTTCCGAACTAGAAAATTAAAGTTCACCCTAGTATATGCTCAGGACAATTTTTTGTGTCGAAAATCATTTGAAAGAGAGCGAAAGCACCTTTAAATGTAAAACGATTTTTAGTTTTTGGCATTTCTTGATAATAAAAATAGGTAAAATATTGGTGTTTTATACCGGATGTCCTTGAAATAAAAGGACTACGTATGAAAAATTGAGTCAGTGGGACTTGCGGTCGTGGGACTTGCGGTCAAGTAGATTTTTAATTACATGCAGTGGGACTTGCGGTCAATTTTATTTTCGCAGTGGGACTTGCGGTCACATTGTATATGCACGTATAAATAATGATATACATTTGCATAATTATTATATAGTAGCAAAAAGTGAAAAATACAACTTTCCTTCACGCTTAAATCCAGCCTTAGGACTGGCAGTTGTCGTTTTTGGCCGTTGTCATGTGTTGTCCGGTGGTGTCTTTTGGATCCTTCTTGTCGCCTTTGTGTTTACCATAATTTACATATTAATTTTTTGTTATTACATTACAAAGAATGAAGGAAAGTTGTACTTTTCACTTTTTGCTACTATATAATAATTGTGCAAATGTATATCATTATTAATATGTGCATATACAATGAGGTGACCGCAAGTCCCACTGTGAAAATAAAATTGACCGCAAGTCCCACTGCATGTAATTAAAAATTTACTTGACCGCAAGTCCCACGACCGCAAGTCCCACGATACCGAAAAATTCCCTCTCTCATATTCATTATATATAGGTATATATTATTATATACATATATATATATATATATATATATATATATATATATTATATATATATATATATATATATATATATAAAAAGCGTTCAAATAAGCTTTGCCTCTAGTAGGCCATTCCTTTAAAAACGTATGATTATTAATAATTTAAATTTGCATTAGTTGTCAATTAGACAGATGCATCGTTGACAAAAATTGCTTTGTAATTTAAAATTGATTTAACATGGTTTTTACTATACAACACAAATCATTCATGCTAGAATCTTATTTTCGAAACGGACGTAAGATTGACGGACAATGGCAGTATTCTCTTCAAGATTGTTTAGAAGAATTTAGAAATGAGTTCCCTAACGTCATCTTTGATTATGACAGTTTTCGGCACACAGTGACACATTCCGTTATGGTTTTCAGAGAAACAGGGAGTGTTAAACAGAAAGAAGGCGCAGGTCGGGCGAAAAAGCGTACAGAAGAGCTAGTTAATAATGTAAGAGAAATTATAAATAATGCACCAAGAACTTCCGTACGAGCATTATCACAACAAGTGGGTGTGTCAATTGGCACATGTCATACAATTTTGAAAAAGGACTTACATTTATTTCCATATCACATGACCTGTTATCAAGAAATCAAGGAAATCGACTATCCCAGAAGAATAACGTTTAGTCAGTGGTTCTTAAATAATTTTGATAATGACCTTCTTGACAAAACCTTTTTTTCTGATGAGTCATGGTTTTATCTGAATGGATATGTGAACTCACAAAATATGAGGATGTGGACTAATGAGAAACCACATAATTTTTTTGTTGAAACCGCACTTCATCCGCAGAAAATTGGTGTATGGTGTGCGATTAGTCGAAAGAGAATTATTGGCCCTATTTTTTTTAACGGAACCTTAACAGGAGAAAGGTATCGACAAGAAATTATTATGCCATTTATCGAACAGCTTGACGACGAAGAAATAACACAGGGTTACTTTCAACAAGACGGAGCTAGAGCACACACAGCATGTGAAACAATTAATATTCTGCAGCAATTTTTTCAAAATCGGTTGATAAGTTTAAACACTGAACATGAATTTCCACCAAGATCTTGTGACATTACCCCATGTGATTGCTTTTTATGGCCATTCTTAAAGAACTCAATTTATCAAGTACAGATACCTGATCTTGCAGGCCTTCAAATCAGAATTGCTGAAAGAATTAATGGAATTGCCAATGCGATACTACAAAACACTTTTTCCTCCATTAGAAGAAGATGTGAGAAATGTTTCGAACAAGGTGGTGGACACTTTGAACAATTTTTATAAAATTTTGCTTGTTTGTTGGAAATAAACATATTTCATTCACTTAAAAATGTTCGTTTTATTATTTTGACATTTGTCATTTCAATCAAATATCTCATCTCATAACCAACAAAATTCCTATTAAAATTAGTAACAAGCTAAGACATAATCATAATTTCCAAGGGCTACTTTGAGGTAAAATTTATTTGAATTCTTTGTATATATATATATAGTATTTTCGTGACCTTGGTATGATAAGGTAAACTTAATTAGTCGGCGATTAAAGGTCTGGTTATTACTTCAAAGTGTATATATTTAAAATAATCCTACATGTTTCGGCAATGATGCCTTATGCAATATAAATAATTTATATTTTTTATATCCTTGACAAATGCATCATTGCCGAAACATGTAGGATTATTTTAAATATATACACTTTGAAGTAATAACCAGACCTTTAATCGCCGACTAATTAAGTTTACTTTATATATATATAAAGTATTTTAAAAAATTACGTTTAAGTTTCACACACAAAAAATTGTGTGTGAAACTTAAAGGTGACCCACAATAACAAAATGAACAGTCTTGTTATTGTATATCTCGCTTAAAGTTCGTTCTGCTGTCGATTGTTACAATTTTTCGGTTAAAGGTAATAGATTGGAACTTAAAATGCACGTAAAGTTTACATCTTGCATGTTTTTTCAATATATCAGCTTTAAGATTTACAATTATAAATTTATATAAATAAACAGCTGACTCAGGTTATTGAACTCTTGCCATAAGAAAACGATCGCTTGTGTTTATAAACATTGCCGCCTTTGAATACAATGGGGTATTCTGATTCCCACATTCCTATTTAAAATTCTCCAACAAAAAAGAAACATTTTCGTAATACACATGAAATTTTTTAAATGGGTTTGTAAATAATTTAACATACGGCTTAATATTTAATTACATATTTACTGGAATGTATTAAAAACCTGATTTTGTATGACATGTTAACTTTAGCATACAGGATATTATACCTTTTATAACATCGATAGCTGTTAGTATGTAAACATACGGTATGTGTGTAACTTTAATAGAGGTACATATTTACATTCTGAAGATCTTGAATTTATTGACGGCACATATTAGAATTTTTAGGAGATTTCTAATTTTGGAATTCGCGTCGTAGTTGACACAATATTTTGGATTCATATTCTATACAAATATATCTTTTCATTTTTTATACATCTTTTTATTTCAAGGACATTCTGTATATTAAAATATTTGGTTCTTGAAGCTCTATGACATATGTGAAACTTGCCGTAAAATGTGATTTAAAAATCGAAAGTTTTGCTCCACCTCGTCGCACTTCAAAAATATTCTAAAATTTTAATCGCATTACACGAAAGATATTTTTTTAAAATGGTGCAAAATATATAAATAAATTAAAAACAAAGTAATCTAAAATGTGCATTATGTGTACAGGCTTACGTATCTATACGTACGCAATATGAACGAGTATATTAAAGAGTTGAAGTGATACGCAATACGTTAAACTTTAACGTCTACGTAAACGAAGAAAAATAACGTTTACGTATTACAACAATAGAGTTGAAGTACATTGTCAAAGTAGTGTTGCCATTTATCACATAATTTTCAATAGATTCTGACAGAGATCATTGGCAACACTTTACGGAAACACTCTTGACTTCATATTTTTGTTATTAGGTTTCGTATCCTTTCTCGAAACGTCCAAATGATTAACACTTCTTCTGGTTATTTGTATCGTATTTACTTTATGTTTCCAATCTTGTAGGATCTTGGTTAAGATTTTGCCCATATACTTGTACCTCTTTGGCTAAATGAGTATCGAATTCTTCGGTAAATCGATTTGTCCATGTTTCAGGTTTCACCTTAAAGCAATACTGGGTACATACAGGGTAATACACCATTCAAATTTTCAATCTCAAACCTCTACTGTCTAGTGTCATGCATATATACAGTCTGTTGGATGTCCGGTGCCTATTATCGTGTGTCTGAAAAATTTTGGCATAAATTTCTTTCGAACATTTTAAAAAGTAAATATGGTTTTATGGCAATTTTTCAGAACAGATTTATTAAAAGCTTCATTAACAACAAAATTTGAATTTTAAATTAAATGTAAAGATCCATAGTCTTCAACAATACGCAGTCTTCTGGGAACATCTCGCATTAAGCTCAAGCGTTAGACATCAATCTCTCGAATTTTTTCAAAAATCCGTGGTCTTAATTGTTGCTCATTTTCGGCTTCCCAACCTTCAGCATAAACTTTTCGAGACAAAACGGTCCAGAAATATTGAAAAATTGTCCGAGCCTGCGAGGAATTTTGGTGGTTGTCGTTTTTCGGCACAAAAGGTATGTTGTGAGCATTTAGCCAATTTTGAGTTTCGCGTGCGTAATGGTAGGAAGTCAAGTCTGGCCAAAATACAATATCATCTTCAGCACGATTCTGGTGGATAAAATTAATTAATTTTATTAAACAATTGTTAATATAACTTCGACTGTCCACAGCTTCGCCTCTAACTCGTCCAACATAAGGTATGGAAATCCCACCAATTGATATCGCGCAGTAAACTAAAACTTTTTCAGCAAATTTGGCCTCTAGATTGTATTTTACATCGCCTGGACATACTTCTATATTGTAGGTGTAGAGTAAAGTACCTTTCATCATCTATGACGATGACTTGGTTATTTGCAAAATGTGTGCGCCTTAAAGCACGGCCACATCTCGGTATTCTAGCTAACTGATTTGGCGTATATTTAGGACATTTCTTTCTCTTGCGATATTCTATACTTCTTCTCTTCAGTTCTCAGGAAATTGTATTCTTGGAAACATCGTAACGTCGTGAAAGTTTTCTCAATGACTGTCCAATTTTATTTATTCTTGGAACTTTCGACCAATTGGATTGCTCTATGTCCAGTTAACAGTCTTGGTCTTCCACATTTCGGAAGATTTAGGCATGGAAAACCTTGCTCACATTCTGCTATCGCACGAGATATGGTTCTCTGCGACACATTTTGATTTTCAAAAAGTTGAAGTATTTGAACTTTAG
Source organism: Melolontha melolontha (assembly GCA_935421215.2). Classification (NCBI taxonomy): domain Eukaryota; kingdom Metazoa; phylum Arthropoda; class Insecta; order Coleoptera; family Scarabaeidae; genus Melolontha; species Melolontha melolontha. Next base: position 5,791 of record CAKXYW020000001.1, read on the forward strand.
GCATCTGTCATGAAGTGCATCTGCCACTCATTTCACTTAGTTGCTTCATACACATGCGAAAAATGGCCAAATTTCCTTGAAAACTTAACAAGAAATATTTTTAATTACTTCAACTCTAGTCCAAAAAGAATCAGCGAATTCCAAGAGTATCAATTATTTTGCAATGTTAAAATCCACAAAATTTTACACCCGTCCCAAACCAGATGGTTATCGGTTGATTCAGCTATTAAACGAATTCTAGAACAATACAATCCGCTCAGATTATATTTTACAACTGCTGTTGCAGATGGCGATGTCTCAACAGCTGAAAACATACTCGATCATTTAAATAATCCGCTAACCAAAGTCTTTCTAATATTTCTAGATTATGTTTTGCCACTCTTTAATAGTCTAAATCGTGAAATGCAATCAGAATCGCCAAAACTTTACACTTTATATAATAGTGTATCCAATATTTTTCGAAGAATTTGTGACTGTTTCCTAAAACGTAACTATTTATTATCTACAGCGTTAGAAAACATTGAATTTAAAAATCCACATAATTATCAAGCATTAGAAGATCTGTATTTAGGAGCAAATGTTAGAATTTATCTAGAAGAAGGTAAATTGAGTTCAGAACAAATAAAATATTTGCGACTACGTTGTTTGGATTTTTACGTTGAAAGTTGTTCACAAATTACGACTAGATTTCCACTAAAAAACAACCCACTTAAAAAATTTAATTTAATTGACCCCGAGATAGTAAAAAGCGGAACTATAAGTTCAATAGCAGATATAGCTTTACTTTTTCCGAATTTAATACCACAAAACGAACTTGAAAATTTAGATAGCGAATGGAGGCAATTACGAAATTACACAGAACGCCAAAATTTCAGCACAGATATGTTGGAATTCTGGGCTAGTGTCAGGGCAATAAAACGTGGTGATGAATCGAATGTCTTTCCATTATTATGTAATTTTATTCCAAATTTGTTGTGTTTACCACATTCTTCCGCAAATGTGGAACGAATTTTTTCCTCCATCAATTTATGAAAACTAAACAACGTAGGGTCAGGTGGGGTAATTGTGAATTCGAGGTTATTATGAACGCAGTTCTAAAATTTTTATCGAGGGAAATATCGATACGCCAGTGATCATATACTGTTTATACATCCCTACTCTCCACGGAGCTACCACAACTTGCGCGTTGATACTGTTACTGGAGGCGACTGCAGCACTAGTTTTATCAGTGTGCAATAAAGATACACCTTCGTTTCAGTAAATATATGGAAATTTGTTCGGAAGTGATATCAAAGGTGAGTGTCTGTGGCTTTTTTTGTTTTTGTCGGTAACAATTTGAAGTAGGGAAATGTATTTCGTTCTCATAACCTCAAAAATACGCATGAAAAATGAATAGTGAGGTGTTCATTTTTACCCCGGCATTATATACCCATGGGGCAAATATGGACATACATTTGGGGTATTTGTGAATAATTTGTGATAATTTCTGATGCATATGTTCCATTGGAATTTCAGAAAAGAGCTATTGACGATGCCTCGATATATTAAGAAGAAGACTGTTGAAAGATACACAATTCACGATCTACAGCAGGCTGTGAGTGATGTGAGAAACCACAATCGCACCTATAGACAAGCCTCGGAGCATTACAACATTCCAGTAGGAGTAATCTTTAACAGAATAAAACAGACTGTGCCAGACAAGAAAAAAGGTGGTCTTCGTCCGACTTCTTTAAATGCTGAGGTAGAAGAACAAATTGTTGAGTGTCTGAAAGCTCGCGCTCGTATGGGATATCCGTGCAACAAAGAAGAACTGTGTGACTTAGTAGCAATATATGTCAAACAGAAACAGCTTAAGACGGCATTTAAAGACGGGCGTCCTGGAATCGACTGGTATTACAACTTCATGAAAAGACACCCAGTTTTATCCTTTAAAAAGCCAGAACACCTCCAGAAATCGAGAAAAATTCAGCGAAAGCCAGAAATCATTTACAGTTTTTATAAACAATTGGAAGAAATCGTTAAGGAAAGGAGGATAAATAATCCCTCATTTGTATTTAATGCAGACGAAAGTGGCTTCGGGAACGACCCTTGCAGAATAAAAGCTATTGGAGAAAGGGGCACGGCGCTGTCAAGAGTATCCGGAGGCTCTGGACGAGATTCCACAAGTGTTTTGGCCTGTGTAGCAGCCGATGGATCATTTTTGCCGCCTTTAATTATCTTCAAAGGAGCTGCAGTACAGGCAAGATGGAATTCCACAGAAGCTTATCCCGGTACGGTATATGCTGCCTCCATGAATGGGTGGATGGAGGAACCACAATTTTACAACTGGTTTGGTACAGCCTTTGTACCCTGGCTAAACAATTTGCGAGTTAAAAACGACCTAATGGATCAAGAGGCATTAGTGTTGTTCGACGGCCATAAAAGTCATATTAGCTTGAGAATAATTGAGTGTGCACTAAAAAATAGAATAATTTTAATGAAATTTCCAAGCCACTTAACGGACAAACTTCAACCTTTGGATAAGTGTGTGTTCGGTCCGGTAAAAACTTGTTGGGAGAAAAAGCTCATTGCCTATGGAAAGCAGCATATGGGGCAAGGTATAGGACGACTCAAGAAAAATGAATTTTCTGAACTTTTGGGTGAAGTCTGGGGGGAAGCTTTCACCGAAGACAACATAAAAAGTGGGTTTATTACAACTGGAATTTTTCCAGTAGACTGTCAAAAATTTCCAGAAGACGAGTTTCACCCGAATGATTTGAAGCGATACAGAGAAAAGGAACAACACATTGAGAGTCAGACCGATACACAAAATAAGCAAGATGAAGCGGTAAATCAAGACGTCCCTGTAGCAGACTATTCAAGACCAAACACATCTCTCGCTTTGTCCGGTTTATCCGACTCTATCGCCAGTCCATCAACATCTGCAGTCACTCCAGCAGTCACCCTTGTGTCAGACGTTCTCTCAATTTTTTCAAAAGCAACTGTCTCCAGCCTGAAGGTAGATCCGCAGATGAATTCGGCCGAATCGAAAAAAGTGACACCGAGGTTGAAGCAAGCTCAATATGGGGAGGTTCTCACAACTACGGAGGTTCTAGAACGTCTGAAGAATGCTGAACGTTTAAAGGAAGAGACGAATAAACGAAGACCACGCAAAGAAAGGAATTCTGAGCAGAAACAAAAAAAGAAGAAGAGTAAGAAGACAGTGAATTTTGACCCAGATTCCGACGACGACATTTCCTTAGAGATGACTGAGGAAGAAATCGCCGAAGAAATTATTGTAAACATTTACCCGGAAGTTGAATATACCCAACCGCAATGGGACTTGATTAAGCCGGGTGTATTTTTATTGGTAAAGTTTCTTGGAGAGCCTAGAAAATCTGTGACTTATAAATATGTGTGTCGTGTCCGAAACATAGACGAGGAAAATGGAGAAGTCGAAGTTGTAGGATTCAGGTGCAACAATAATTATGCAAGTGAATATGTTGAAGTTGCTAATGACGTGTCCTTCATTGAGTTTCACATGATTGAAGCTATTTTAGACAACCCCGAAATGGTAATGAGAGCAAGAAAAGCCGTTTTTATTTTTCCAGGAACAGTGAGTGTTTTTGAAAAGGCATAGGAAGTATGTGTTTGTTTTCAATATTGCTCGTATCGTTTGTATCCCATTTTACGAGTTTCTGTTTATATTTTTATACTTGAAGAACGACATATTTATTTTTATAATAATATGCTAACTCTAAATAAAGCGAGAAGTGCAATAACTTTGTTTCATTTGTTCATAAAACCGACATTAAGGTGACAGTTGGGGCAATTGTGAACATGCGTTTAAAATGTACGCCAAGGTTTACCCCGTCAGAATTCACATATCGACGTCCTAAAGAGCAAAACAATGTTCATGTTTACCCCTACGTTTCAAAATTTTCATTTTTTCGTAGGGTAAATATGAACAGCTTACATCTCATTTAAAATTTATGGAAAACTGCTGTGACTTGGAGAAAGCATTGAAAAGCCTCCAAATTTAATATATTTGAATTAAAAAATATTGCAAAGTAGTTAGAAATGAAATACTTACAACGCAAAGTTGAACATGCAACTATCATTCATAATTACCCCACCTGACCCTACTAAATTAAGCACGGAAACAGTCACAGGACTTCTTCATAGTAAGACATATATAAATAAAAATAGCTGTTTCGATTTTAAAATAGACAAAAAATTGATATTAAAAATAAATGAAGAAACATTAAAAAATATACCTACCTGATGACGAGTAGATTAGTCATTAGTTTTATAAAACATCATGTATATAATAATATAAGTTATTGTTAGTGTGCTTCATATATATTTACATTTTTATTATATTTACTAGTTATATGATACTATTAATAACTATTATTATATGTATTTTAGAAATTAAAATTGTTTTTATATAATTGTTTGATTTTAAACTAAGGATAAAAAAATCTACCGAATTCTACCGAATTTTCACGAACCATTCTACCGATTATCTCAACAGGTCACGGAACAACCCTGAATGCAATCTCCATAAGAGCAATACTTCGAAGTTTGGGTGACATAGACTATAGAAAGGTAGAAGAATTATAAGAAACTAAACAGATTTTAGCAAGTAGCTAGATTTCCTAATGTACTAAGTAGAATTGATTGCACTCACATGAGAAAACAATCTCCTGGTGGTAATAATGCTGAGCTGTACCGAAACAGAAAAGGATATTTTTCATGGAATATTCAGGTAATAGGAGATACTCAATCAAGAATTTGTGACATGGTAGCTAGATGGCCAGGATCTACACATGACCAAACAATTTTGAATGGATCGGCAATAAAAAGAAGCTAAGAAAATGAACATTTCAATAACTCAGTTATACTTTGTGATAGTGGTTACAATATTACCAAATATTTATTCCCTTACTCCCTTATTCAATTACTAAACTTCTTTTTCTTGCTCCATTTCATGTTCCTTTTTCAAAATTTCTTTCTGCAATCATACAAGTTCTAATTTACTAGCAGTCAACAAATAATTTCGAACCAAAAAAAAACATTTTACAGCAAATAAGTTTGTATAAATATGTTTTGTTTATAAAGCATATTGCAATTTCAAATATTTATACCGACCTTTGTGCAAAACTCAACCTATCTATTATGGCAGTGTTAAGTTATACTGCAATATATTCCAAATTTTATTTAAAATTAGGCACTGTAGAACGTTTAACTAAAGATATCTAGGGTTATTCGATTATATAATTGGGTTAGTGTATTGTAGAACTGTCCCTTAAAAATTTAAAATTGTAATGAAATATATTTGATGTAACTAAATTGTTTATTTTTTTAAAACAAATATACATTTTTTATAAGATAATGTTTATAAAACTGTCATAACTGAATATGTAATTACAGTTATACAAAGTAGATAGGTACTCTGGTCTATTGTATGATTTCAATTCCAGTAATAATTCTTTTACAACTAACTTGAAATTCATTCATTAAAATTATTAAAGAATTACATAATCCATGTATGTGTCCATGTATATACAGATACAAATTTGTTTTTATACAGATTTGTACTATTTTCTATAATCTTATATGTTGACATAAATGTTGTAAATTCTTGATAGTTCATTTTATTTTTCATGTGGTGTTATAGTTTAATTTGATTTGCTGTTTACGCAGCTTTGTTTAATTTATAGTAATTTTAATATAACTTAAGATGTAATTCGATTATACAAGGTGTGTATAAATTGGCGGACCCACTACACGTGGCGACATTCTTGGTCAAATTTTGAGTTAAAAGTCCTAATCCTAAAACGATGTATCAGGCTTCCTTTGTCTTCAGAATGAATTTGAAAAAAAAACATACATTTGGCAACATTGAACACCCATGTGCTAGTTATAATCTTCGGAACATTTTTACACGTCGTCATGTGAACCTTACATTTTAAATTCATAATAAACAAACAGAACAACTAGTAAACACGAAAACCCGAAAACTGATTAAAACTATACAAATAAATACGAAAACTAAACAAAATTATACAAATAAACACGAAAAATAAGCAAGTCGAATGAAATAGGTAGATTACATAAGTGTCAAAATTTGACAGAAGTAATGTATCTGACTAGAACAACATTAGGCTGCCTACTTATTGTTTTACAACGTTGTCAGATGTGTTTTTCGTCAAAATAAGTTAATAAACAAATATTAAAAACAAACTTTAAAATCAAAAAGAAAACTTTAATGAAAGGATAATAACAACAATTCTTCTTTCTTCTAAATTGTAGCTCTTTCTGTCAACAAATATCGAGTAATAATGCTTATTTCATGACGGAAAGTCCGAACTTTAGGAACCTCGTGCAAAGATATGGAGCATGGTACAACATTTTCGTATTAGGATTTTGGACTCCGAATTTAACGAAGAACATCGCCGCGTGTAGTGGGTCCACCAATTTATACACAACTTGTATATGTTCATATAACCTACAAATTCGACCGACTGTCAAATATATTTGGCCCGGAAACGAAGTTATAGTTCCATATTCATTTTGCAATTTATAGTATTTAATATGACGCCAAAGTACTGATTTGAATCATACTATGTTTATTGGTGACGCAGGGATCATCTTTCCTGACGACGAATGTAAGTGTATCTACCAACGTTAATTTAATTACTCAATTACAAACATATCCCAAGAAACATACAGGGAAAACATTTTATTGCAATTTAGATATTAATCCGAAAAATTTAAATGTCGAATTTTAATAAACCGTAATTTTGGAAGAGATTTTAGGTAAAAAGTTGCTTAAGTTCCCGTTAGATGGTAATACTTGTATGTGGATGTTGTACTTATGTGGTGTGATATGTCAACTATTCAGTTTGGCGGGTAAATTTTATGTTTAGTCACTATTAGCAAAATCGTCATCAAATTAGTGTTATAAGAAGCATTTGTTCTATTTTTGTTTAATTTATTATAAAAATGGATACTATAGATAGTCTGAAAGAACTTTCTAAGGATAACGTGCACATAAAAGATAGGATAAAAGTCAACGAAATCATCAATGAACTAGTCAAAGAAGGTGTTAATAAATTGCAAGTTATTTTAGATTTTGATAGAACTATTACAAAACAACATGCAAATGGTATCCAGCAAATGAGTAGTTTTGGTAAATTTGGAAGTATTAAATTATTATAACTATGTAATTAATAAAATTATTCCATTGTACAGGTATTTTTGAGAAATGTCCATCTTTACCAGAATCCTATATAACTACTGTTCATAATCTAAATGAAAAATACATACCTATTGAATACAACCCATCAGTACCTTTGGAAGAAAAAAAACGACATATGGAAGAATGGTGGAAAATATCAGAAGAAACAGTAACGTATATTATTTTTTAAACATACTGATGTAACAGTAACATTTATATATATTTTTTAGAGGATTAGCTGTGTCACCACAAGAAATTGAAGAGGTTATCAAAGAAGTTAAACCTGTATTACGGTAATTTATTTATACAAAGATAAAAGTAGTAAACAATTAGTAATTTCAGAGATGACTGTATTATATTCTTTAATCACATGTTGAAGAAAAAGGTACCTGTATTAGTGTTTTCTGCTGGTTTAGGTCAGACTGTGGTTGGTGTGCTAAAATATCATAATATTTTAAATGAAAATGTGAAAGTAAGATTAATTAACTGAAAAGTTTTGGAATTATATAAATATTTTGTAGGTTGTAGCAAATTTCTTAAAGTATGATGATAATGGCATTATACAAGGGTATCGTGATAATATAATTATAAATGTTTTCAACAAGAACGAATCAGTACTTAGTGGCACAAATGATTATAAAATCCTCCAAGAAAGAAGTAATGCTATTGTTGCAGGTGATTCTTTAGGAGATGCAACAATGTATGATGGTGTCAAAAATGCTAATGCTGTTTTAAAAATAGGCTTTTTATATGAACATGTAAGTATATTACATACTCATTTATTCATTTTGAATTATCAATTTTTCAGCAAATATTGCCATTATTTGAATTCAGAATTTTTTTTCAAATAACAATGGAACATGTTAAAGAATTGGCAATATCAGCATTTTGTGTATGTACATACAAGCTGCTTTTAAAGTTGATTCTAAACGCTTCAAACTGTACAGTGGTAATAAATCCTGAGTATATAGTTATAAACACTCAATAACTTGGAATGCAAGTTTAGTTAACATCTAGTATTATCTGAATATGCTAAATATAGTTTTATTTCCATCCATGTACACTGAGCTTCAAAATTTCTGTAAGTCCAATAAAACTAAGAAATATTGGAATTGTTGGAAGTGTTAGCACCATGACATGGAGTATTTATTAAAACACCAGAACATGGTGCATTCAATGAAGTTTGAAGTGTATGTTGTGAAAGTGATTTATATGTGGTATATTTGACTTTGAACTAAACAGTGCTAAAAATGGAAATATTTGGAACTTTTATTTTTACCAAAAATCAATATGAAATACAGACAGCGCTCACTTAACATACATAATGCGTGCACAAATTGTTGTGCGTTAAACGGATGTACGTTAAGCGGACGGTGAAATTACATATAAAAACAGGTGTTTACGATTTTATGGTTACATACGCCTCTTTGTTCATACGAACGTACGTAGTGGTTTATTCGAACGTACACTTTGTCGGCTTGAAACTATGCAATAAATGCTTGATTTATTATACGAATTCACAAGACGGGGATTTCCCCTATTTTGTAGTCACCGTAAAATAAACTGCTTTCTGTTACTAGTTTACATCCATTCGTTAAATGTATTGATACCGAGTGGTGGCTGGGAATAGTGATAGTGACTCTAGTTTTACGAAATATTTAGTAAAAAACATTAAAAATATGAGTGAAAGTGAAAGAGATCGAAGAAGAAGAAAAACTATTAGTTTCGAGAAAAAAATACAAATTATTGAAAAAGCAGAAAGAGGAGAAAAGATGGCAGAAATAGGACGGAATCTAGGTCTGAGTCGTTCAACAGTAAACACCATAGTGAAAAACAAAGAAAACGTAAAGGCACATATGAAAAGTGGTGGAAACATACAGCAGAATTTTGCTACTCGAGCACGTTCAAACACGATGGAGGAAATGGAACGACTTTTAAAGCTCTGGTTAGAAGATCAAAATCAACGTAATGTTCCAATAAGCCTTTCTATTATCCAAGAAAAGGCTAAACAAATTCACCGAGAACTGACATATAACATGGGAGAAACTTCAAATGTTGAAACTTTCAACGCAAGTTGGGGATGGTTTCGAAGATTTAAAATTCGAGCTAGATTACATAACATTTAAGTGACCGGCGAAGCAGCTAGTGCTGATCTTAATGCGGCAAATGCTTTTCCTGGATACCTCAAAGCGATAATAGAAGACGGAGCCTACTGCGCGCAACAAGTGTTCAATGTCGACGAAACAGGTTTATTCTGGAAGAAAATGCCAGCAAATACGTATATATCTGTTGACGAAAAACGTATGTCAGGACATAAAGCCTCCAAAGATCGCCTTACACTACTATTGGGTGGAAATGCGGCAGGGGATTTTAAACTGAAGCCTATGCTAGTATACCATAGTGAAAATCCTAGGGCTTTTAGGGGAATTGCAAAATCTTTATTGCCAGTAATTTGGAAATCAAACCGCAGAGCCTGGGTTACTGTTGCTTTGTTCGAGGATTGGTTCAAAAATTATTTTGTACCCTCAGTGCAAAATTATTGTTCCAAAACTAATTTAAATTTTAAAGCCTTGCTAATTCTAGACAATGCACCGGGCCATCCCGTAACGTTAGATGAATTGTGTCCTAATATAAAAGTTGTTTATTTACCGCCAAACACAACATCGTTGCTTCAACCTATGGATCAGACTGTCATTGCAACTTTCAAAAAATATTATTTGAAGACAACTATGGCAGAAATGATAAAAGCTATCGATAAAGAAGTAAGCGTAAGAAGTTATTGGAAAAGTTACAATATTCTTGCTGCGGTTCGAAATATTGGTTCAAGTTGGGCTGAAATTAAAAGTACAACTATGAATAGATCTTGGAAAAAGTTGTGTCCTCAGTTTGTTTCTGACGATGAAAATGTTATTGAAGAAACTGAAGATGAAATTATAGATGAAGTTGTGGAAATAGGAAGAAGACTTGAACTGAATATCGATAATGAAGATATTATTGATTTAATAGAGGGTCATTCAGAAGAGCTTATAGCCAGTGATTTAATTCAACTGCACGAACAAATAGTAACACAAATCGATCATGATGACGAACATCAAGAAAACTTACTTCCAAAAGAAATAAAACTATAAACAATAAGTGAAATTTTAAGTAAGGTGGAAGATATTGTTGCTCTAATAGAAAATTGTGATCCAGATAGCGAAAGAAGCATAAACGTAATTCGTAGTCTTCGCAATACCACATTATGTTATAAAACACTGTATCAGGAGAGGAAAAGAACTTTTACAACACAATTGACTATGGATAAGTTCTTGACACAAACAAAGAAGAATTAAATTTAAGTTTTATGTACACTTATGTAGGCATTACTTTATTTTTGTATTACATTACAAACTACAACAAAATAAATTATTTCCATCAGTTGTTATTCATTATTTTCATTTTTAATTTGTGAAACATAACATGTATAAACGACGGACAGCCGACAGTGTAAGTTACGTAGATCTGCTGTATTACGTTCGTACGGATATTTGATACGTTCGTGCGAACAGAGGGTGGTAAATGAACATGTACGTATTAGCGGACGTACGTTAAGCAGGCTGTACGTTAAGCGAGCGCTGACTGTAGTTCTATTGCGTACACCAGCGGTCGGCAATCTGCAGCCAGCGCATAGCATGCGGCTCATGATCTGTCTCGATGCGGTCTGCAAGCACGTCCCGGACATTTCATATAAAAATCTCAAAAATACTAGACCAGTATAAGTTGGTGTGCGGTGGAGATGCGCCGTAAACGTATTTAGGAAACGTACAAAGGTATTCGAATTCAAAATCGAATTTCATTTTATTTCCAAATCATCAGTGGACAATGAACTGTACTATTTTACTTCCAGAGTTAAATCTGCTTTTAAAGCCTTTGAAGTGACAACAGCGTTCAACTTGTGACAACTTATTCACTCACTAATAAATAACTATTTGACGACAAAAGAAACAGATTGCGCATTAATCCAAGAATTTAATAAAACTAACATCTCAATTGATTTTTGAGGAAGAATTTTTACAAACGAGGATCAAATTATGGTGACAAATTTCAGAATATTCGGATCCTCGTTATAAGCTTAATACTGAAGTGAATTATTATAAACTAAACATAATAGATAAAGTGAATGACATTTACAATGCGCCTCAGAATCCTGAAACATCAAATACACCATCAACAACCTTTATGGATATAATTTTCCCAGAATCCCCGATAGGAATATATCAGAATTTCAAGTTTATAAACAAGGAACAGAAATCTTGTAAAAGCAGAATCCGTTTGAATGGTGGAAATCAAATGCCAGCAAGTATCCTACCTTATCAAATATAGCCAGAGCATATCTCGCAATTCCAACTACGTCAACATCATATCAGAAAGGGTATTCTCCACGGCCGGAAATATTGTGTTAGCTATGAGAAGTTGCCTATTATTCAATATCAACATGTTAGTGTTTTTAAAAGAAAATAAAAAATATTACTTTGAATCGAAATAAACATTTAAGATACCACATATTATTTCGGGTAACGTATTTAATAAAATGTTTTAATTTAAACGTTTTTTATTTCCTCTAAACTATTAATTTCTTACTTCAGACCAATTTGAATTACGAATATTATCATAAAATTTCGTATTTTCAATGTGAATTTATTTTATTTGATTCAATTTATTTGATTTCGCATTTTTAATTTACAGTTCGAATTTCGGATATAAAATTCGAATTTCGAATTTACTAAAATTTTCTTTTAGTTTTTTAAATAAGATGGAGCATTTCCCGAACGTAATATCGACTACAATCTTCCCCTGCACCAACACAACATGGAATCCTTGAGTGTGCGTAGAGTGCAAATGAGTGCTTTATTTAAAAAAAAAATTGTCAGCAATGAAATTGATTTGCCGTGTGCTTTCTCGAATTAGTTTTCATGTACTTCATCTTTCGCCTAGAAGCGTTCCCATATTATCTGTGCTTAGTGCTAGAACTATTATTATGATGAAGGCGCCCCTTAAAGGTGCTTTAATGAAGATCAATCTATGATGACATTCTTTTTACCGGTTAATTTGTGAAATACTCGCTCCAAGAACTTGGTTAAATTAAATAACATTAATTTGTCAAGTTAAAATTATCTAAAAGATGTGGATGTACGGCCACGTTTAAACTCATTTACTCAATTGTAAACAGTCGCAAATACAGGAACAGATGTGCCATGAATTTCTCTCACGAACAACTCGGCTTTGATCTCCTTCGGTATTAAACCTTTTAAATAAGTGTTTAATCACCGCATGAGACTCATGTTTTTGCATTTTTATAATTCAAATTTTGTCATATTACTAGCGCCATCTTTTGGATTTTCTAAGAAGCTGTAGAACCACCCTCGCAATAATACCTCGCATACATTCTGTATGCTAAACAATAGAGATAAAACACTTGATAAACAATACAAAAGATCGTTCGGGACGTCCAGGAAATTACTTCCTCCGAAATGATTGACAAAATCCACGATATGGTTTTGAATGATCAACGAATGGACGAAATAGTTGAGGCCACAGGCATATCATAAAGTACAGTGTTTTCAATTTTACACAAAAAATTGGGTTTCAAAAAATCTCCGCCAGATGGATGCCGCGTTTCCTCAGTAGAGAATAAACGCAATCGTGTGATCGAATCAGAGACTAGTTTGGCACTTTTCCGTCGCAATCCTGACGAGTTTCTACGTCGCTACATAAGTAGACAAAACATGGATACACTCCTGTATCAAGACGATGCACACTTGCGCAGTTTCGATGGCGAAAATCATCTAATTAAATTTCAAATTATTAAGACATCCACCGTTTTTGCCAGATTTGGTCTCCAGTGATTTTTTTTTATTCCCAAACTTGAAAAAATGGTTAAGATTTTAATTTGCAGTAGAGGAATTCGATTGAAATTTAATTTACAAACAAAAATAAAAATGCATATCTTGTGCAACTCTTTAAATGAATTCAAATCTTTAATTTAATTTTGACAAAACATGTTCTAAAAAATAAGTAACTCTTGCAATGTTATTCTTTTGCAGACGTGATACAGTTAATGTATAAAATTCACAACTATAGTATAATCGCCCAACACATGCAGTAACAAATTAAGGCAACGGTGTAGAACTAATACGCCATGTATCCAATAGCGCTTGCAATTAGTTAATCAGGGAGAGTGCTCACAATAGTGTATAAATCGAGCGTTTGTTGACATATATTTGCATTTTTACTTTTTACTACTATATCATTCATTTCGTTTGTAAATGATCCATTATCTATTGTATTTCATAAACCATTTTTTCTGAAGACTATTTAGACATCGTTCGTGTACAGCCGTAAGTAAACGTACATAAGAAAGTTGCCTATAGAGAACATATTATTTTGTAGGTTATACACATTTGTTCTTGTTAAATCACCGTATATTATACATTATGGAAAACTCACCTCCTAAGAAGAGAGTTTCAAAACATTTTACAGTTGAAGATAAAGAGAAGGTTTTGAATATATTTAAAACATTTCCAGAAAAACCTAGTACTTCTACAATTGTTCCAGTAGAAATGACAGCTAAAGCCGCTGGTATTTTTCCAAAAAGAATAATTAGTGAATTAGTTCACGATATTGTGGAAGACTATAAAACTAATCACCAATTTCAACCATAAAAAAATATCATAGAAAAAGGGGTATTTTAGATTGTGTGAATGATGAAATGAAAAATGGTATAGGAAGAATTGTACATTCATTCTTTTTTTAGAATGAGCCTCCAACAGTTCAAAAATTTCTCGCAGTGTTAAACCGAAAAGATAACCTTCCTAATTTTAAAATTACCACAGGTCATTATTAAAGGAACTAAACTTTCAGTAGAAATATTTATTACTTTACAAATAATATATATTAATTATTACATGTTTGTAGTTATCATAAGCGAGCTCGAAATAGTATTTTTAAAAAAGATGACATTATTTCCTGAAGACGGAAATACCTTCGTAAAATTTTCATTGCCTTCTTATTCTTCTTACAAAATAACATTTTAAATTATTTTCTGGTTTCCGTGAAGGAATTAAATGACATTGTTTATATGAAATCTTCTCAAAGCAATTGTGTATTTTTTATTTACTATATATAATTTTATATTTTGGAGATGTATAATTATTAGAGTGGACCAATTCGGAGCGAAAGCAGAGGCGTATTTTGTATCGGCACCAGTGTCTCTATCTTTATGTCTTGCGCTATGCACGTGGCGTTTCAAATTTGCTTTTGTTAAATGGTTTATATATATAATTGATTACAATAATACTTATTACCTAGATAGTTCTGATTCAAATGATAACAAAATAATACAAAAATAAAAGATTCATCTTAAACAAAATAATATAAATAATGTTAATATACTACAATGATACACTATAAAGGAAATTTAAATATTTAAACCGTTACATATATTATAATGATTAGGCAACACATGTTACATAAATATTCTATAGGCTTATAATTTACCTTTATTTTTCTTAAAAAAAAATTAGATAAACAAAATAAAATAAACAGAGGATTAACTATAACAATTAATTCAAAAATAATTTATTATAATTCTTTCCACAAATTATTTTTTATGAGGGAGAGAAGGTAAATATAATAAAAATGTTAATAAACTTATTGAAAAGACTAGTTTTAATTTGTTACATTTCTGTTATTGGGATTTCTTAGAAGGTGGAAGTCTATTATATTTGTATTGTTTTCTTAATTTAGAGTGTCAAATCTATAATTAAATTTCAAAAGTATGTATATGACTTTCTTACATTTAACAAAATTATAGAACCATGTTAATTTAGTTAATTTTGTATACTATTGTTAATGTTTGGTAATGTCAAAGGTTATGTGTGAAGGAAAATTTAATTGTAAACCAATAAGTTCATAATATTAATCAAGGATCAAAATTGTAGTATAAATGTCAAATATTTTGGAAAATTATGTGTAACTAAAGCGACCAATGAGCTTAAAAAGAGAAAAAGCTGTTGGGTTGCCATAGTGAGTTATTGAAACAATTTGAGAGAAGAATTTTTACACTTGAATGAATTGGATGTGTTTGGAAAAAACGAATTTTTAAAAAAATATATATATAAAAACAAGTATAATTTATATTACCAAGATCTGAACTGTTTTCATCTTATACTCCGCTATCAATTAATGAGCCACAAAAGACGTGTACCAGCTTTAGATAAATATTGGGAAACATTACAAGGCCTTATATTACCAGGATTGTGACCGTAAATTAGAAAAGCAGAACTTAGAAATATATATAAACCATTTAACAAAATCAAATTTGCAACGCCACGTGCATAGCGCAAGACATAAAGATAGAGACACTGGTGCCGATACTAAATACGCCTCTGCTTTCGCTCCGAATTGGTCCACTCTAATAATTATATGAAACAAATTTTCATTTATGTATCATCCGAAATTAGGTTATTATTTTTATAATATGTCAACAACATTTGATTTAAGCAGTTTGAGTTGGACATTTTAATGTGACGTCAATGCGAGGTTGCCTTAATTTACTACTGCATGTGTTGGGTGATTATTCTATAGATTAAAACATTGCAAGTTTAATAGAAATTTTATCACAAGCCAATAATAATATCGTATAGAAATAGTCAACTTGCGTTTACAATAAAATTGTAAATGCAAATGTAATTTTTCGAATATGAAACGTTTTATTAATAAGTTACAATATGTGTTTTGTTTTAGGTGCAAGAAAATTTACCTGCATATATGGAAACTTTTGACATTGTACTAGTAGATGATCAAACTATGGATGTTCCTTATGCTATTTTTAAACTTATACTACAATCTTAGTTTTCCTTCGTTAGAGAAGGCAATTTTTGAATTAAGAAGGATCCCATGACATTTTTTTTAATTCCCTAAATTTGCTATTAATCTAGGGAATTATTTCAGAGCTATTTCTTTTCTCTCACAATTCATCTGACAACTTAATACGATTTAAATCTAACATTAAAACCGTTGTGATTCATAAAATGTATAATAATAAAGCTGTACATGTTGGGTTATTATTATACATATAGGCACTTTTAAGACTTTCACTAATCGAAATCGTTAAACAAATATTCTACGACAGTACTGAAACTCTTTAAATTTCGTCAGTCCAAAGGAAGTTTTGCCTTGATATAGCAATCATTTACGCACTGCTACTGGAAATTACTCTCTTATATCCGACGAATTTACTGTATGTTTTGATATTCCGTGATAAAGATCCTGTCGTGGTTCTTTTAGTTTTTTATATTAATCAATTGAATTTGTCAATCATTAGCTTATGTGGTAATACAACATAAATTTGAACGCATAGATGATTCACTCTTGGTTACAAATAGTACTGTTTGCAATAGATATTGAGCTCTTTAACATTATACTAATTTTCCGACTTGCATAAACTGCAACTACTAATTAGATTTCCATGTCTTTATCGGTGTTATTTAAAGTATTTAATATTTGGTACATAAAATGAGACCTGTAAACTAATTGAGTAAGTTAATTCTTAGAGCGGCATGTTATATAATGTAAATCAGGTACAGTTCATTCGTTTTACTTAGGCGAATTTTGGCGCATGTCGATGTCTGCTTCTGTCACGTTCGGGTTATGTGAACGACGAACGGTAAGTGAACATATCATGCAGTTAAAAAAAATTCGAACACATAATCGGACGTCTAATAATGACTATATTATCGCTTGCCCAGGCCTTTTAATTTTCAACCAGTAAATATGATCTAATGCGCATTCATCCTTCTCGCCTACATAAAACGAATCGCCTAGTATTTTTGAGGTTTTGACTCTTTATTTAAAAAAGACAAAAATTGCAAGAATATCATATATGTGATTACAGGCACGTTTACAAAATCTTAAATTTCTTTTTTGCCATCTTTATAGATATTGAAAAGTAATTTTATATACTATTTAATTACTATTACCAAAGGTATTAGGAAATTCATATTCTAATTAATTAAACCTGTGTTTCAGTCGTAGAATATTTATTAAACGATTTCGTCCTAAAAACCTGTTCCAGGATTGCACTGTATCAGTCATGAAGAACAAAAAATAATCATAATTAAAAATTGTTGTTCCCATCACAAAACAGGAAGTTCTGCCAAAATGAATTTCGTTTATGTTAACTCAAAGAGTGACTTTTCTAATGAAAGTTATAATTAAAGACGGCAGACTATCTGCCCCACACTGTTAAATTTAATAATACACATAAGGTGTATTAGATAAAAATGTAGATTTTACAAAATTAGGGCAACTTTTTACCAATACTGACGATCCATTGTACAGATACAAAGAGCACTTTAACTATGCAAATATAACATCTCTCAACGTCGAACAATCCTTCTCAGTATATAAACAAATTATTATTAAATTTGACAGTGTGGGCACATAGTCTGCCTTCTTTAGTTATAATTAACCAAATCAAATAGGACCTAGATCTAAAACCATTTTGTTTGTACTTATTTTGTACATATATATGTAGATGTAATAAATATTTTTCTGTTTCAATATCTTGTAATGTGTTTATATTATGTATATTCCAATATTTAAAATTCATTAACATGAAATATCATCAATAGTAATTGAATATACCTACCAGGTTCTTTTTTATGATTACACATACATTTATCCATATGTGTAAAACTAAAAAAAGAAAATCAATGCATTGGTGCCATAGTAGGCAACCAGTTATACACCAGTGACATATTTTTAAAATTGTCCAATATTTCTGATTTCTCATTCATACTTAAATTAAGGGTCTACTTTAGTGCCCGAAAAATTACCATTTCAGAAATATGCAACCCACATTACAGCATACTACAACAGACTAGGCACCAAGACGCCCTGCTGAGAGGGTCGAAGGATTATGTAAATTAGCAAACAAATTTGATTATTGACACATCAGCTACTTGGGATGTATTTATGCCTTGTTTTCAGCAGATAGATGATCTGTGTATTTCCGCCTAAAATTTTTTGAATCGTAGATAAAGAATAGATATATTATTATAACAAATGTAACTTAATAGGTTCTAATATAAAATAAGTAGTGTAGTAAAGCTACACAATTTTACCCATACATACCTAATTGAAATACTTAGATGCTTGCGTAAAGTAAAAGACAAACAAATGTATTAACTTGTTTTCCTCTAAAAGTGGTTACGGCATTACCTGGCTTTCTAATCCTTCTTAGTCATTTAAAGTTAATCACCTGGTTACTTGGAAAAATGTATATAATTCGATAAAGATATGACCATATGATATTAGTGTTGGTGACCGTTGTAATTTTGAAATATAAACAACAATGGGACTTCACTCCAAAAAAAGATTGACAACCGCTGCAAAACGGAAAAGTAGAAAACAGTTGATGAAACAAATTCGGATAAAAAATCGAATAGTGTCTCAACGTGATAATATTGTAGATAATGAAATTGTTTTCACTGAGACAAATTCGGCACGCGACGACAGTTTTGATTCGGATATATCAGATGAGGTTTTTATTGAAACAGGAAATATAAACAATATTGCAAATTTTACTCTTGCTGGACGTAGGATTGTTGATATAAATCATCTGTTTACTGTTCTAAAAGGAATACGACATGATATGTTTGGCTGTACTTTTCAAAATGTAGAAATAAAAGCGGAAAAACATTTTGGTTTTAAAAGTGTTTTTACGTATAAATGCAACATGTGTGGAATAACCGATACATTCAGTACTGAAAATGAAAATAAAAAATGTGGAGTAAATGAAGCAGCGGTGTGTGGAACTGTTGCAATAGGGGCGGGTCATTCACAATTAACAGAATTTTCCGCAGCTTTAGACATTCCTCAAATGTCTTCAGCAACGTATGCGCGTATAGAAAAAAAAGTGCTAAAAAATACAGAGGAGTTAGCATTAAAAGAAATGCTAGCTGCAGGAAAGGAAGAACGTAAGTTGGCAATTGAAGCAGGAGAAATTGATAGCGACGGAATACCTTTTATAACTGTAACAGTGGATGGAGCTTGGTCAAAACGAAGTTACAAGTCTAATTATAACGCTCTCTCGGGCGTTGGGTGCGTAATTGGGACCAGAAGTAAAAAAGTTATGTACGTAGGAGTAAAAAATAAAATGTGCAAATTTTGTAAAAATAAGGATAAAAAAATGTTCCGTCTCATAAATGTTTTCAAAACTGGAACAGTTCTTCAACTTCTATGGAAGCAGGTATTATTCTAGATGGGTTTAGAATGTCAATAGAAATGCATAATTTGCGATATAAAACTATTATTGGTGATGGGGATAGTAGTGTATATAAAAAAATTCAAACAGCAAAACCTTACGGACCAACATATTTTATTGAAAAAATTGAGTGTCGAAATCATGTGTTGCGAAATTTCTGTACGAAAATACGAGAAATTTCAAAAACTCCTCGATCAGATATGTGTATACGAATTTTTTTACGGCAGAATATTCTTAAATTTAGGGCAGCTGTAGTTAGTGCCATAAAGTACCGCAAAAATGAAAATGTTTCTTTTCAACAAAAAATTGAAAAATTAAAAAATGATATTCTCAATGGACCTGCCCACATATTTGGAGAACATAGTAACTGTGCTAGCTATTTTTGTAGTAAAGATGGTAACAATGGTAACAATTCAAATACTATTGATTACAAACATTTCAAAAGCAGTGCTCTATATGATATATTTTTTCAGTCTTTGAATAGAGTAGCCAATTTATCCTCCAGTTTACTTTATGACGTAGACAATAACGCCGTAGAATCCTTCAATTCTGTTGTGAATAAATTCGTGGGAGGAAAAAGAATAAATTTTTCGCTGGGAGGCTCGTACCAAGGGAGATGTTTTGCGGCAGCCATAAATTATAATAATAAAGAGACATTTGTATATACATTTGTTAAGAAAACTAATGGGGATAATTTTAACTGTGTATATTTGGAAAAATTCAAAAATCTTAAACTAAATCAAGCAATAAAAAAGAAAAGCAAAAAAAATAAAATTCGAATTCAAAGTGCTGATTCGGATTACGGAGCGTGCAAAATCGTGGTACCTGACATGCCTATTCCGGAATACGAAAGCAAGAGAAAACAATTTCTTGATGAATTGTCATTATCTGATTGTCATAATATTCAAATTAGGACCGTGAATCAGAGACATAACAACGATTGGGAAAAAGAGAGACAGATAAGATTAACGGCAAGTAACTTTGGCAAGATTTGTAAAATGAGAGAAAAAACAGACACGGCTAGTACAATAAAACATATGCTGTATACTAATAGATTCAATAATAAAAAACTACCAAATTCTCTACAGTATGGCATAGATAATGAAGAAAGGGCCAAGCAAAAATTTATGGAAATTACAAATTTGAAAGTTGAGGCATGCGGTTTGTTCATTGATGAGAAGAAAAAATTTTTAGGCGCCACTCCTGACGGATTAATTGGATTCGATTCTATTGTCGAAATAAAATGTCCTTATTCAGCGCGTGATAAATTAATACATGAAGCCATTAACGAAAAATTAATTAATTATTGCACCTTAGATGCAAATGATGGTAACAAAATTTTGCTAAAACCTTTTGATAATTATATGTATCAAGTGCAGGGACAACTCCACATCACCAAAAGAGAGAAATGTTATTTCGTAGTTTATACTAAACACGATTTGAAATATATAGTAATAGAACGAAATGATGATTTCTGGAATCATCATATGATTCAACATCTGGAAAAATTTTATATGAATGCAATGCTTCCAGAAATAATTGACGCGAGGTACCGTCAACTGGGGTGAATCGGGACTGAGGGGTGAATCGGGTCAAAGTGCTTCCAATTTTGAATTTCCCGCCTAGCTCGGTTGATAGCGACTTTATCGGCTCACTATACCGTGGATGGTGCGGTAGACACATCCAGCTTGCTGACAAACAATGTTTGATGGTGAAAGTGATGCAGGTTTCCACAGCAAAAAATCTTTAATTGTTGCTAATTTTTCTTTAGTTTTTCGTTGTCTGAAAATCTTACTTTTTTAAGGTAGGTTAAAAAATAAATAGGGTTATGAAATTATGTACGTCGTTAGGTTATGATGTTTAGTTTAAGAATTTGAAGTTAAGTTCTAAAAAATAATTTTCGTCTTTTCCTGGAAAATATTTTCCTATTTTAGAGCGTTCTGTGAGGTGAATCGGGACAAGGACTCGATAATGGTTCGAACATACAAGCGTAAAGTCGGAGGGCGAGTGTCTCAGAATTATGGCAGGGAAACACTTGACACTGCTATTATGCAGTACAAAAAGGGGCAGATTACCCTGAGAGAAGCCACCGAGATATATGGCATGCCAAAAACAACTCTTCATCGTCATGTAAAGGCCCCACAACGCAAGCAAGGAGGGCAGACAGTGTTAACTTCGGCTCAAGAAAATAGGTTGGTTGAGTTAATCATTTTAGCTGGTGAATGGGGATATCCCATGGAGAAATTAGATATCCGCTACATGTTGAAGTCTTACTTAGACCGTCGAGGTTTACGAATACAAAAATTTCCTAATAATATGCCCGGATCAGATTGGGTAAACAAGTTTCTAGAACGACATCGTTCAAAGTTGACACAGAAGTTTGGAGAAAACATTAAAAGATGTAGGGCTGCGGTTGATCATGCAACTATAAATCAGTACTTCGACAATCTGGATGAAACCCTTAGGGGTGTTAAACCTGCAGCAATAATTAACTATGACGAAACGTGCTTTGTTGACGATGTTGGTAAAAAGAAAGTTGTTGTAAGAAGGGGACGATGCTCCCACCATTCATACTGTACAAGAGCGAGCATCTGTACGATACGTGGATGATGAATGGGCCCACCAGGCGCAAGATATGGGAGAAATCCGAGTGGATGGTTTGATAAAGCTCACTTCGAAGAGTGGTTTATCAAAATCGCAGTGCCTTATTTGAGAAAGCAAAATTGAACAAAGGTCGTGATAGGTGACAACTTAGCGTCTCATCTATCATTTAACGTTATTGAAATTTGTCGGGAAAACGACATTAAATTCTGTTTCCTACCTCCAAATTCAACACATTTGACCCCAACCCCTTGATGTTGCAGTGTTTCGTCCGATAAAAATTAGTTGGCGAAAAACTTTAGAAAAGAAGAAAACTAAAAATTAGGGGCCACTTCCCAAACAATATTTTCCGCAGTTATTACAGAAATGTTTGGCTGATATAAAAAATCTTGAAAACAATATTTTATCTGGATTTTCCGCTGCTGGGATAGCACCTACAGTAGACAGACAACAAGTGCTGAAGCGAATGCCGTGCAGGAAACCTCCTGCAAATGATGATGACAATGACTGGGCAGCACCATTATCTTTCAGCAACTTCGAAATCCCGAAAAACCACATGTCGGCCGAAAAATAAAAATTGATCTGGTAAAAGCTTAACTGTGGACGATTTCCCTTCTACTAGCCGACAAAATATAAGAGAAATTGAAAAACCTCATGATGATGCAACAAATACAGATGAAGAAACACAAGAGGATTTAGAAGAGAATGAGGATTTAGAAGAAGGCTTTAAAGTGTCATCTATAAATGACCTGGAAATAGAAGATTTTATTGAAGTTAATTTTGAAACCATAAATAAAACGAATAAATCCTATGTAGGAATAGTGAAAAAAATCAAGAAAGACAAAGCTGAAGTTTTATTTTTAAGGCCAAATAAAAAACAAGAAAACGCTTTTGTATTTCCAGTGGTTGAAGATTATTGTGAAATTACAATAAACCAAATTATTTGTAAACTGCCCAAACCAACCGTTTTAAGAAGGGGTGGTTTCAAATTTGCTACAAACATAAGGTCATATAATAACCTGTAAAACTAAAATCCTACAATTTGTTAGAATAGATTTCTAAGTTCAAAACACATGCCTTTTCATCTTTATATAATATTGCTGAAATGCACCTAGTTGCCTTTATATTTAACTACCTACCTACTTGTGTTTAATATTTCAGATTTTTATGTTTATTTTGTTAATATTTCACCTTTATATGTGTATTTTATGTTAACAAATTCTAATGTAAACAGACATGTTAAAAAACCCAACCATTAGAATAAATGTTTTATTTCCATGTTAAAAGTGTTCTATTTTTTATCAAATCTCATTAATTACCTATGTGCTAGAATAAGTCTTTGTTAAATTTTATCCCGATTGACCCCTCAAAAGGGGCTACTTGGTTTTTATAGGCCAAATAAGTGGCTGTCCCAATTCACCCCAAACCCGGGGTCAATCGGGACAGGCGTTAAAAAAAAAATATTTTTTTGGGGGAAGGTCGTAAAAATAATCCGGTATCCATTACTAATACTAGTAAGTGCCTTCGCAATACTCACCAAATTTGAAGTTAATATCTTTCAAATTTAAAAAGTTACACGCAAAAATGTTAAAAAACTGTCCCGATTCACCCTAGTTGACGGTATCATAGAGATCAATCTATAAGAAGTATTATGAAAAAAGATCTCTAATTTTTTTTATTCTATTTTTTTTTAAATACAAACTATTTACTTATGTAAATGCAGTAATTTATTAGCTGCAAATTAGTTTGTTCACATATAAATGACTAGACCCTCTCAACATGACGTCTTGGTATTTTACCGTGTGCTGTAATGTGGGCTGCATATTTTCAGGGACGTTGAGTATCGGATGCCTGTTTTTTACTTTTATTTTTATTGATAACTAAACAACTTTTACATCTAGACAAAAACGGGCTGTATAGCTACCTAGATATTATAAATACCTACAACACAAACATTTCATAACTCCATTAGCTGGCCTGGTTATCTCTAAATTTGTCCGGATAGATTTTCTGTTTTTTATCGATAAAAGTCAAACCGTACAAAAATTTTGAAAAAAACGTAAATACCTACCTAGTTTTTATTGATACATGGTCATACATACATCGAGCGGTCTTTCAACTTTTAATTTGAAGCCAAAAAAAGGCCGGAAAAATACACTCATTTCAGTGTGGGATTGCCGGGTATAGCGTAGAGCCTTAAGGCTCTACGCTATACCCGGCAATCCCACACTGAAATGAGTGTATTTTTCCGGCCTTTTTTTGGCTTCAAATTAAAAGTTGAAAGACCGCTCGATGTATGTATGACCATGTATCAATAAAAACTAGGTAGGTATTTACGTTTTTTTCAAAATTTTTGTACGGTTTGACTTTTATCGATAAAAAACAGAAAATCTATCCGGACAAATTTAGAGATAACCAGGCCAGCTAATGGAGTTATGAAATGTTTGTGTTGTAGGTATTTATAATATTTAGGTAGCTATACAGCCCGTTTTTGTCTAGATGTAAAAGTTGTTTAGTTATCAATAAAAATAAAAGTAAAAAACAGGCATCCGATACTCAACGTCCCTGAAAATATGCAGCCCACATTACAGCACACGGTAAAATAGAGTACAAGGTAGGTAGGTAGCAAGACGTCATGTTGAGAGGGTCTAGTCATTTATATGTGAACAAACTAATTTGCAGCTAATAAATTACTGCATTTACATAAGTAAATAGTTTGTATTTAAAAAAAATAGAATAAAAAATAATTAGAGATCTTTTTTCATAATACTTCTTATAGATTGATCAGGGGTCAAAGGATTATGTAAATTGGCTCCACAGGCTTCTACCTATAACAATATTAACTTATCAACCAATAAATCGGCGTAAATATTGAAATAAATGCTGCAACTGGTTCAATGGCTAATTAAATTACCTTTGATTGAGTTTTAAGAGAATTTTGATCCATAATAATCACCGCAAATTAAGTGCGGATCGGAGACTAAACATCAAAGATGAATTTTCTAGTCATTTATATGTTAACAAACTAATTTGCAGCTAATAAATTACTGTATTTACATAAGTAAATAGTTTGTATTTAAAAAAAATTAGAATAAAAAATAATTAGAGATCTTTTTTCATAATACTTCTTATAGATTGATCTCTATGATACCTCGCGTCAATTATTTCTGGAAGCATTGCATTGATATAAAATTTTTCCAGATGTTCAATCATATGATGATTCCAGAAACCATCATTTCGTTCTATTACTATATATTTCAAATCGTGTTTAGTATAAACTACGAAATAACATTTCTCTCTTTTGGTGATGTGGAGTTGTCCCTGCACTTGATACATACAATTATCAAAAGGTTTTAGCAAAATTTTGTTACTATCATTTGCATCTAAGGTGCAATAATTAATTAATTTTTCGTTAATGGCTTCATGTATTAATTTATCACGCGCTGAATACGGACATTTTATTTCGACAATAGAATCGAATCCAATTAATCCGTCTGGAGTGGCACCTAAAAATTTTTTCTTCTCGTCAATTAACAAACCGCATGCCTCAACTTTCAAATTTGTAATTTCCTTCCATAAATTTTTGCTTGGCCCTTTCTTCATTATCTATGCCATACTGTAGAGAATGTGGTAGTTTTTTATTATTGAATCTATTAGTATACAGCATATATTTTATTGTACTAGCCGTGTCTGTTTTTTCTCTCATTTTACAAATCTTGCCAAAGTTACTTGCCGTTAATCTTATCTGTCTCTCTTTTTCCCATTCGTTGTTATGTCTCTGATTCACCGTCCTAATTTGAATATTATGACAATCAGATAACAATTCATCAAGAAATTGTTTTCTCTTGCTTTCGTATTCCGGAATAGGCATGTCAGGTACCACGATTTTGCACCCTCCGTAATCCGAATCAGCACTTTGAATTCGAATTTTATTTTGTTTGCTTTTCTTTTTTATTGCTTGATTTAGTTTAAGATTTTTGAATTTTTCCAAATATACACCGTTAAAATTATCCCCATTAGTTTTCTTAACAAATGTATATACAAATGTCTCTTTATTATTATAATTTATGGCTGCCGCAAAACATCTCCCTTGGTACGAGCCTCCCAGCGAAAAATTTATTATTTTTCCTCCCACGAATTTATTCACAACAGAATTGAAGGATTCTACGGCGTTATTGTCTACGTCATAAAGTAAACTGGAGGATAAATTGGCTACTCTATTCAAAGACTGAAAAAATATATCACATAGAGCACTGCTTTTGAAATGTTTGTAATCAATAGTATTTGAATTGTTACCATTGTTACCATCTTTACTACAAAAATAGCTAGCACAGTTACTATGTTCTCCAAATATGTGGGCAGGTCCATTGAGAATATCATTTTTTAAGTTTTCAATTTTTTGTTGAAAAGAAACATTTTCATTTTTGCGGTACTTTATGGCACTAACTACAGCTGTTCTAAATTTAAGAATATTCTGCCGTAAAAAATTTCGTATACACATATCTGATCGAGGAGTTTTTGAAGTTTCTCGTATTTTCGTACAGAAGCACATGATTTCGACACTCAATTTTTTCAATAAAATATGTTGGTCCGTAAGGTTTTGCTGTTTGAATTTTTTTATATACACTACTATCCCCATTACCAATAATTGTTTTATATCGCAAATTATGCATTTCTATTGACATTCTAAACCCATCTAGAATAATAGCTGCTTCCATAGAAGTTGAAGAACTGTTCCAGTTTTGAAAACATTTATGAGACGGAACATTTTTTTTATCCTTATTTTTACAAAATTTGCACATTTTATTTTTTACTCCTACGTACAAAACTTTTTTACTTCTGGTCCCAATTACGCACCCAACGCCCGAGAGAGCGTTATAATTAGACTTGTAACTTCGTTTTGACCAAGCTCCATCCACTGTTACAGTTATAAAAGGTATTCCGTCGCTATCAATTTCTCCTGCTTCAATTGCCAACTTACGTTCTTCCTTTCCTGCAGCTAGCATTTCTTTTAATGCTAACTCCTCTGTATTTTTTAGCACTTTTCTTTCTATGTGCGCATACGTTGCTGAAGACATTTGAGGAATGTCTAAAGCTGCGGAAAATTCTGTTAATTGTGAATGACCCGCCCCTATTGCAACAGTTCCACACACCGCTGCTTCATTTACTCCACATTTTTTATTTTCATTTTCAGTACTGAATGTATCGGTTATTCCACACATGTTGCATTTATACGTAAAAACACTTTTAAAACCAAAATGTTTTTCCGCTTTTATTTCTACATTTTGAAAAGCACAGCCAAACATATCATGTCGTATTCCTTTTAGAACAGTAAACAGATGATTTATATCAACAATCCTACGTCCAGCAAGAGTAAAATTTGCAATATTGTTTAAATTTTCTGTTTCAATAAAAACCTCATCTGATATATCCGAATCAAAACTGTCGTCGCGTGCCGAATTTGTCTCAGTGAAAACAATTTCATTATCTACAATATTATCACGTTGAGACACTATTCGATTTTTCTACTTTTCCGTTTTGCAGCGGTTGTCAATCTTTTTTGGGAGTGAAGTCCCATTGTTGTTTATATTTCAAAATTACAACGGTCACCAACACTAATATCATATCGTCATATCTTTATCGAATTATATACATTTTTCCAAGTAACCAGGTGATTAACTTTAAATGACTAAGAAGGATTAGAAAGCCAGGTAATGCCGTAACCACTTTTAGAGGAAAACAAGTTAATACATTTGTTTGTCTTTTACTTTACACAAGCATGTAAGTATTTCAATTAGGTATGTATGGGTAAAATTGTGTAGCTTTACTACACTACTTATTTTATATTAGAACCTATTAAGTTACATTTGTTATAATAATACATCTATTCTTTATCTACGATTCAAAAAATTTTAGGCGGAAATACACAGATCATCTATCTGCTGAAAACAAGGCATAAATAAATCCCAAGTAGCTGATGTGTCAATAATCAAATTTGTTTGCTAATTTACATAATCCTTCGACCCTCTCAGCAGGGCGTCTTGGTCTGGTCTGTTGTAGTATGCTGTAATGTGGGTTGCATATTTCTGAAATCGTAATTTTTCGGGCACTAAAGTAGACCCTTAAATACATTTTATTGAAAAATAAATAATTTATTTAAAACAGTTAATTATCCCAATGGGCGTATATCTTGTGCGAAGACAATTTTAAATATTTTTAACAAATTCAAAATGGATAGTATTTCTTTGAGGATGAAATATTTCTAAAATAGTAAAATTATGAAAAAAGGTATAAAACATGAAGATTGATAACAAAAAAGTACAAACATTTTACCATTTTATGAGATTGTAGAATGTTCTCACATTACATCATACTTCTAATACCGAACGTAGCCCAAGTATTGGGGGCATTTCAGTAACATGATAAAAACAAATAACACCTAATGGTATCTTACGAATAAGTGGTTTTATAAAATGTTAAAAAGCAGTAGTGGGAAATTCTTGTAGGTAATAAATATGAGGTAACGTGGAGCGCGTCTACCCAAAAATAAAAATTGGGACGTTTAGAGGACCCTTAAGGAACCAATTTATTCTAATAAATTTTCTGGCGCTGGGGCACCGTTATTCTAAAAAAAAAATAAAATACATTAAAAATGAACACTAACCTTTGACGAAACGTTTTTGCCCAAATACACATGAAACATCTATTTATTGACCTTTATATCGTATTCTTGATTTATACTAATGCCATTACATTTTTGTTTTCTGTTTATTAGCCTATCAATCGTTAATTGTGTAAATAAACGCAATTGGAAATTAGGCTATCAAATCGAATGATTATGTCAACTGATGTAAATAAAGGTTTTCTATAGAACCACTACCCTATTTATGGAAAAATGTTACTGTTTCTATGTATTTCTGTGTTATACCTGAACAATAAAATTAATATTTGTTACACAAAAGTTGGTGGTTCTGTAGTAAACTTTTGTTTACATCGGTTGACATAATCATTCGATTTGACAGCCAAATTTCCAATTGCGTTTATTTACACAATTAACGATTAATTGTGGCGAATATACAGAAAATGTAAATGGCATTAGTATAAATCAAGAGTACCATATAATGGCTAAAAAATAGATGTTAGGTTAGTGTTCATTTTAAAAGCATTTTATTTTTTTTTAGAATACCGGTGCCTCAGCGCCAAAAACTTATTATGATAAATTGATTTCTAAACGTCCCAATTTTTATTTTTGGGATAGACGTTCGTAGACGAGCGCTCGACGTATTCCAAAACAGCATGTAGATCCTCTTTTATTTTGGAAGGTAAGTTTAAAAAATAGTAGTTGCATTTCTTATTTGGATTTTCTTTTAGGTAACAGGAATGTAGCTGAAACCCTTAGAACAATGTGTTAGGAAATACTTCTGTATTCCAGCGAGTTCAGCAAAAAGTGAAAGTATGTTTAGTACAGCTCCTTTAATAATAGAACAAAGGTGTGCAAGACTAAAACCAAAATATGTTAATATGATAATGTTCCAAAATAAAAATTTTAAAAATGTTAATAAGTAACCTAAGTATTTATTTTATTAAAATTACACCCAACCTTTTCCTATTAGCTAAAGAAATAACTCAATGGTTTCATCTTACTATGCTTTCTAACTATTAAAAATATGAATGTTTAAGCATTCAAAGGGAAATTATTAGATTACCATACAGAATATACATGAAACTCTTTAAATGTATTAAGGAACTGTTTGTTTTATCAATAAAAATTATGTTCTTTAAAATTTCTTTGTTATAGCTTATATTTGCATTCTTTCAGGGTTTTGAGCACCAAGCTGTATGATACTCCAAAACTCCTGGCTACATCTAAAAGCGATCTTACTGACCATTCTTCTACATAACAGGATATTTAGCATCATGTGTTCTATTAACACGTGATTGGTTTTATTTTTTTTGTGGAAATTTAGAAAACAACCATCTTTGAATTTGTTAAAAATATTTAAAATTGTCTTCTGTTTTAAATAAATTATCTATTTTTCAATAAAATATATTTAAGATTTAACTATGAAAGAAAAATCAGAAATATTTGACAATTAAAAAATACGTCACTGGTGTATAACTGGTTGTCTACTATGCCTTAATGCATTGATTTTTAATTTTCTAGCTTTACACAGGGATAATTGTATGTGTATTTATAAAAAAAGAACCCGGTATAGAAAAACCAAGAGTGTTCAAATATTTTTTTATAAGCAAAATCCCTATCGCTACGTATCGAGTTTATGTCACCTGTTCGATACGTGTAAGATGCATACGTAAAGCATGTGATATCTTATGATTACAACACAAACGATCACATATTGGAGCCCAAGAAATTTATAGTTCCATTCAATAGTTCTTTTAGCTTTGCTGAACACGTTGCTAGCACCTATATGTTAATCAGCTTCAAAAACTCTTGGATTTGTCACTCCAAACTTTTGGCTAGTTTATTAAGTGTATGTTTCACTGGTTCGCAGTAAACTGGAATACGCTTCGTTAATATTGAATCCACCTTACGTCTCTCGCCAAATTCATTTAAGAAAGTTCAGAGGCGGTTTTTGAAGTACCCATGATATAAAAGAAACAGTTCGTATCCAGAGAGAAATACAAATCATAACTAATCTACTGCATGAGCACAAGTTGGATTCCCTTCTAATACGAAGGGAGACAACTTTTGCAATATTTATATTTGAACTTCTTCACAACCAGGTAGATGCAACTTTTGTCAAATATTGGTTTCTGCGTTCCCAGGATAGCCGCGAGACATGTCGATACATTATACACAATTCGTCAACGCCCAGGAATATGCTGAGGAGTCCCATATTCCAAATGACCAAATACGATATTTATTACCAAGACATTTTTATATGGACTAAGAGAGTGATTTTAGTGCAATTTTTAATTTGTGTTAAACACTGAACTTAATATGTAACTTCAAATTTAAAATTTATAATACACATATACAATTTTGTTGTTGTAACTCGTTTTGGTTTCTACTGTTGGGTGCAATTAAATAAATATTTTTATTATTATTATTATTGTGATGACTCATCCAATAACGCGTCATTGCTCTGGTGTTTTCTCGAGGCCTACGAGAACGCTCTAGAAGAGTATTCACCACGATATGAAAGCCGCGTCGAAGAAGGGATGGGACATTGAATCCTAGAGCCTCGCGCAGTAAACATAAATATAGAGACATAAATATAAATACATAAATGTGCTTATTGTTAATAGTTAGTTTTATATTATACGTTTTATTATTAATATAGTGTGTGTCTAAAGTTATTGTCAGTTTTATTTAAGAACCCGAAAAGACAAACTTTACATTATGTTGCATGACTAGCCCTACTTTTTGATTTCTCAAGGCCGAAGAATATAATACTGTACCGACAAAGTTGTTAATCTCATGGATTAGGTGGCTGAAGAAAGGTGTCTGTTAATATTTTCCACCGTTAATACTTGCATAGAATTTTAAAATTAATCCTCTATAATATTCTAATACAAGATCTTGGCAAAGTTTATGATGCACAGCGAATTCCGAAATATGCTTAAACAATCACGAATAAGTAGAAGTTTTAAAGCTTAATTGTGAAAGGACATAAATCTGTAACTGTATTTAAAATGGTGAATAAAGGAACAATCAAAACAGTGAATATACACTTCCCACAAACCAAAAAGCTTAAGCGGTTCTCTTCCAACAAAAAGCATATAGATACAGTGTTGGGATCAGGAAGAAATTTTGCTCATGAATTTATAGTTTGATATGGTCATCATAGCACGCATCAATCTATTACCTAAAATGAATAGGTGGATGGGAAAACAACAGCTCCAGGAACCTGCATGTGTTGGGGAAATTTTACATGGATACAATAAATGTCTTAATTGTAAAGATAGTTGTATTGAAAAGTAAGCTAAAAATGCAGTTATTTACAGGCCTATTGAGCCTCGAAGAAACTATTATTGCGCATATCGAAACTCCAGTTACTACATCGCAAAAACTCTTCACTTATTGTTAATATTAACACTAGATAAAAACAAGTATGAAAATGGGCAATTTTTATTGCATAGGATAAAGCTTGTACAAAATAAATAAATTCAAATTATTTTAAATTTGCTATCCTTGTTACTTTGCAACTACATACGTAATACTCTTGCCCAAGTTAAAAATTCCGCTTTTGCTAGCAACACTGATCATGGAAGTAGTGAAATCTACTTTAAACAGACAATTTTTATCCACCAACACCTTATCTTTATAAGGTTCGCCGAAAATTGGAAGTTTTCTTTCCCCTAAGATAGGATCTTCATACCTCCATAATTGAACGGATCTAACATCTGAAACAACATATTATATTAACATAGACTTTAATTGTATTTGTTCATAACTTTATCAATAGCCAGTATTATATTGTAGTCTTGTTGACATATATACTAAAGTAGAAGTGAGTATCAATCGAGAAAATAAAACGGGCTACATATTTGATTACGCAGAACTTACAGTTTTTTTATTGAAAGATTTGTAGATCAAATAATAAGATAGTAAGATCAATATATCAAATAATGGATTAAACTGAAAACTATATATACAATTAATTACTCTATAATGTATTCAAGAAACATTATAAATAAAATAAATATATGATAATTAAAAATTACTGAAAAGCCACTTCCATCAACGGGAACGTACAGACGCGTTTCGCTCTAATTGAAGCTTATCAATGCACGGTATCTCGAAGACAGATATGGCTTTTCATTTCTCTACTTTGTGTATACCGATAGGTCCAACCCGCTACGGGCCATACGCAACAATATACGTATGGAACGTAATACGATGTGGCAACGTATGTACGATGCCACTCCGCGTGCGCATACATAAGTCCGATGATCGAGAGCAATAGATTGCCCGTCATTCGTATCTAGCTGTGCAAACGTAAAGGTTGCAACAGTTGCAAGTTCAACTGTTTAGAATTTTCGAGACAACTCCTAGAAATCTCGAGGGAGTGAGGCGGGAGTTTTACAATAGGCTCGGCTATTGCTTTGGGAGAGAGGGCGGTATTTTCGAATCCTATATTTAGTGACTTTCTTAGAATTAAAATTTATTTTGCAGAATTATTGATTTTTTTACTTTTATCTTTTAGAAAATGTTATTGTTTTTTTATTACTTAAAATTACTTTTCCGTAGCAGCTAAGAATACAATAATAATAACTTGGAGATATAACGACCTTATTATATCTGAAACAAATGAGCAAATTACGTATACAGAACGAATATGCAAACGACTATATCCTTGCGCGGTTTAGGTCTTACTAAATTAATAACTCTGCAATGTATGGTAATGTAAGCTACTGCGCGTAGAGGGGATTCGCTGTTGCCACTTATTGCTGGGTATGGCCCGCTGAGAGCTGGTCCTATCGGTATATAGTTAACATTCTGAACTTACTGCAAATGAGAATTAATGAATATTAAATCTCATATTTACATGTCAATATCGCCTTATGTGATGCATTAATAACTACAATCCGACAAACCAAGTTTGTACTAGCATGTATAACACACCTCGTCGCGAGTAAGTTCAGAATGTTAACTATATATACACAAAGTAGAGAAGTGAAAAGCCATATCTGTCTTCGAGATACCGTACATTGATAAGCTTCAATTAGAGCGAAACGCGTCTGTACGTTTCCATTGATGGAAGTGGCTTTTCAGTAATTTTTAATTATCCTAACAACCAGTAAGATCGTAGTCGCGACGAGGTGTGTTATACATGCTAGTACAAACTTGGTTTGTCGGATTGTAGTTATTAATGCATCACATAAGGCGACATTGACATGTAAAAATGAGATTTAATATTCATTAATTCTCATTTGCAGTAAGTTCAGAATGTTAACTATATATACACAAAGTAGAGAAGTGAAAAGCCATATCTGTCTTCGAGATACCGTACATTGATAAGCTTCAATTAGAGCGAAACGCGTCTGTACGTTCCCGTTGATGGAAGTGGCTTTTCAGTAATTTTTAATTATCCTAACAACCAGTAAGATCGTCGTCGCGACGAGGTGTGTTATACATGCTAGTACAAACTTGGTTTGTCGGATTGTAATTATTAATGCATCACATAAGGCGACATTGACACGTAAAAATGAGATTTAATATTCATTAATTCTCATTTGCAGTAAGTTCAGAATGTTAAAAATAAATATATATCAAGGAAATAAGAACTTAAGAAATGTAAAAAGAAATAATGAAACTAAATGCTCCACATGACATACAGACTGAGCTAATAAATTTGAGGACAAGTTGAATTTCCCGCTGTTTTTTTTTGTTATCTTGTGACTGTAAATTTTCGAAAAACATATTTGGGCATACTGCATAGTTGGCTCGTGTTTGGCGTCGTTATAAATATAAATTTATTCTGCTTTTCATTCAGTTTCTGCATAAGTTTTTTTTGTTAGATTTTATTGGCACTGTATTTTTTTAAAACAAGCAGGGAAGTTGTAACTAGAGAAAGATAAAAATTCAGAATAAAACATTAGAGGTTATATTGTTCTTCCTTATTGCCCTTTTATTTGTTATAGACAATATGTCTTTATTTGAGGAGCAAAACGCATTCATTTTGAAAGCTCAATATCAAAGTGGTGTGCGTTACGAGGATGGAACATGGTCATACTCGATACAATCATATATTCAACAGTTTGAAGAAGCATTTCCTGATTTACATGTTCCATATAAAATGTTTGTCCAGCACAAGGATCGAATTGTTTTGCACTTTGAAAATAATAATTGTGTTTGCAAAAAGAAATCAACCACTTGACCAAAAGTTCTTGTCGAAGAAACTGTAAATGATTTACGACAGAGAATAGAAGAAAGTCCAACTAAATCATTGAGAAAATTAGTGCTCAATCAGGTAACCTTCACTAAATTTTCATTTAGTATTACTACATTAAAGTTAATTTTAGTAAAGTTGAAGATGTGTCTTTCAATATCACTAACATCTATCTTTAATTATATTTTACTGTATACCAAATTTGTTCTACTTGTTATTATTATTCAACTTGTAGAGCTTTGATAAAGAATCTACATATGCACCCCTACAAAGTGACAGCTGTGCAGCAGTTATTACCCATTGATTATGGACTGCGTATTCAATATTGTGAATGGTTTAACAATCGCCTGAATAATGACGATACTTAAATCTAACATTTATGTCTGATGAAGCATGGTTTCATTTGTCAGGCTGTATAAATAGCCAGAATTATCGAACATGGGCAACAGATAATCCACACACCTATGTCGAACAAAGTCTGCATTCATTGAAGATAGGCGTATGGGTTGCATTGTCACGGCGCAGAATAATTGGACAATATTTTTTCAATTACACAATAAATGCCGAACGGTACCGAACACATATTACAGCCATTTATAGAGGAATTACATGATGATGAACTTAGGAATGGGTATTTTCAGCAAGATAGCGCGCCACCACATATAGCTAATTCGACTATGGTTTTTGCAACAATTTTACGATGAAAGATTAATCAGCAGAGGAATCTGACCACCGCAATCACCTTATTTGACACCATTAGATTTCTTTTTGTTTGAACATTTAAAAAATATTTTTTTTTTAAATCGCCTACATAATTTGGAAGAATTGCAAGATGCTATTGTTAGAGAAATAAGAAATATCAATGCGAATACTTTGACAGCATTATTTGAAAATATGAAAAGACGTAAATTTGTGTTTAGCAAGTGATGGTGGTCATTTTGAACATTTACTATAATATTGTTTTAACATAAGATGCGGTTTATGTAAGAATAAAAGAAACTTCTTATTTGGGTTTATACTATTTCCCTATTTTTCATGTTTAATGTATTTTTATTGTACTAAGTGTTATTTATTTATGTTTTTTATCAATAAAAAGTATGCTAGATCATAGAATTTTTCCAGTTTTGTTATACAATCTTAGCAGATTAAATATTTTCTTAATATTGTACCTCTAGCACCTATTTAAAAATGTTCATTGAGACGCTTATGAGTTTAATATGGCCAATTTAATAAAATTAAAAATGGGCGGGAAATTCAACTTGTCCTTATTCTTATTGGCCGACCTTGTATATCTATACAAAATAATTGATATGCATTAAAATGTATAAATGGAATTGCCGACCTTTGGGTTTATACCTGTCTTTAAAAATAAATAAACTGCTAGAAAATAGTAGGAGGGAAGCATTACTGGGCTCTATTTATAACAGTTGTTAGTAGGTTTGTTCTAGCACAGAATCTGTGATAGTTTGATGTACTTTTGTAGTGCGCATGTGCAAGTAAATGATTAATTTGATATTAGTTTGCAATTGCGTATGCTAGAACAAGCGAAATATTCTGCGCGACATCTGCCCCAAATGTGTGATACTAAATGGCAAAAGTATATAATTCCTATTCCCGATTGTTAGGTAGGTAACATTCTCACTGCGTCTTCTATTCGAGCAGTATTCCAGCTGAGAGAACTTACGACGAAATATCGTCAAGCGAAACCGGAAGCAATGGCCGGGCGAATCGTTACATTAACGAAATTAATTCTGAATCCCAACACCACTATCAACTGGTCACAAGAATTAATAGAAGACACACGCGAAATAATTGACCGAACATTCAACGAACGAGACATCCAACAAATTTTACGGACATCGCCGAGCATATTTATGGTAGATCCAAAACAACCAAAAATACAAGTCAGGATACCAGAAAATAATACCGAACCGCTCAAAGAAGAAAAAAAACACCACCAAACACAGAACAAGATACAAACTGAAATCAAAACTGCCGATGACTTTATATACCCGAAATTTACGAAGAAGCCGAAAATAGACGAAACAACTTTACCAATCGAAACTAAAAATTCATACGACGCCCTCGAAAACAAAACCGAGGAAAAAATGGAAGAAGAAACTTCCGAATTCACTCCACAGCCTTCAACATCAGCTAGCTCGTCCAGGGTAAGTGACAAAACCAACATCACACATAACACAAAAACTGAAACACGAAAACCACACAAAATTGCACCAATAATAGTAACCGAAAAAGACAAATGGACACACATACGACACATACTTAAATCAAACAACATTAACACTGTAGAAAACAAACTGGTGAAACCAGGCATACACATTGAACCGAAAACTGACAATGACTACCGTACACTTAAACAAATACTCGACAAAGAACACATACAATACTATACATTTCAACTAAGAAGCGAAAAGACACTAAAGGTAGTTATGCGTGGCATTTCTACCTTTATCACAGACACTGACATCACCGACGACTTGACTGACCAAGGCTACCCGACAATAAAAATAAAACGCATGAACGGTAAACACGGAATACCAGCACCACTTGTATTAATCGAACTGACGAGACAATACAAATCAATCTACAACATACGCGACTGCTGCGGACTATCAATTAAAATCGAACCACTTAACAAACGGACAGACATAATACAATGTCACAAATGCCAGACTTTCGGACATCACCAAAAAAACTGCAATATAAATTACAAATGCATGAAATGCGGAGACGAACACTCGACACACTTATGTACAAAGACGAAAACAACCCCACCAAAGTGTGCAAACTGCGGTGGTCCTCACCTATCCACTTTCATAAACTGTCATAACAATCCAAACAACCCTGCAAACAAAACCACTCCCAAACCTAAATACATACCAGCACCACCCCCAACAACTAATTCCTGGACTCAAAGACAAAAAAAACACAACACTTAACACAGTTGACGAATTAGCACTTGCCTTAGGCAATATGCTAATAACATTACACTCGACAAACGCAACAAAAGAACAGATACAATACTTCGTAACACAAACACAGACAATAATAACACTTTACAATAACAAACATTAAACACACACACAACTGAAACGCCAAAAAAAAATGCGATGATGACCAGTAAACGAACACATATGACTTAAACGCAAAAAAGCGACTGACACACAGACTTTACACACACACAACACACACAGGACCGCACAAAAACACAACAACGCACGATTAAATCAGACTCAAACACGTCACAACCCTGGGAGATACGAAACAACGGAGTGGAAATGGAGGCAACTTCGACCACAAACCAAAATTCAACGACTCATACACATTGTTAGGTATTCTGACACCATAACCAATTATATATGGTTAGGTTATAAATATTATCTTTTTTTTTTAATTCTTAATTAATCTAAACCACTATTCCCGTTAAAAAGAAAGTGATATCGTTTACTTTAGTACACTCGAATTGACCAGAAATACATCTCACCTGTTATAGCGTTATGCGCATGTTCCAAATTTTATTAAAATCCAGGAATTGTTTGGATGATCCACAATCAATCCGTAACTACAATTTTCGCCTGCTAGAACGGCTTGCTATTAGCAAGAAATTAGTAATTTTACATGGCAGAACACAATATTAATATTACGCATGCGCTATACAATACCTAATAGTTTCGTACTGCTGCTAGAACAAACCTAGTAATAAACTTGGGCAAGCGAATGGATATGCAGTGACAGCGATTTTATCCGAAAGCGTGCATACATACCCGAGGTATATAAGCATGACTCGATCGCGTTAGGAAAGTTTACTAATGATACAATACTACACCACATTTTCGCGTCAGCCTACATCACATTCAAACTAATTACATACATTATTTATTATACTTTTAAACGAACCTACTTCGAATCCATTGCTTTGTCCTGCTTTAGTAATTAGTAGGTAGTTGATAACCAGGTACAGATATACTACCTAATGTATTATTTTCTTTTAATTGAGGCGCGCGTTCAGTACGTGTAAAATGTTTGATTTTTCTATAATTTGCTTGCCAAATGTTGCATTTAAATACCTTTAAATTAAATTTAAAATTGACGATGTTACTGTTTTTGCGCATATTAGGGAATAGCCCAAGATCATTGTAAATTAATTTTAACATTAAAATCCAGAATGCATATTCTATTGTCAAATATAAAGATAAAAAGAAATATAAATTAATATAATATAGTATGTATTAGATTAGTTTAATATACGTCGCTAATTGTGAGGTAAAGTAAGAATGCTTTATAATATTAACAATTGCTTGTGAACTGAAATTTAACGATATGTTAATATTACATTATAATGTACCTTTTATATTTTTACTAGTTCTTGCTAATTTCCTTAAAACATTATCGTAACTATCACCATTAGAAATTTTTATACTCTGCTGAAATAAGCCTGAGTGGGGAATTGGATTGATAAAATTCAAATTAACGCCGGGAATTGTATCAAAAACTATATGGGGCTGACCAGGGCAACATTCTTTCATTTTTTCTGTGGCATCCTTTTCGTCTGTGGTTCTAACTACTACCTCTTCGACCTAAAATACAATTTTAATTTACAAATTTTGAAAAATTAAAGGATTATGAACAAAGTACTTACATCTAATGTACTTGCTAAGTAAGTACTATTATTTCTTAAAACTTCCGCTTCGTTAAATTCAAGAGATAATGCGAAGGCTTTGGGGCCAATATGGTCCAATTTTTCACGAACAGTTTGAGCAAATGGCATCACTTTTTTCATGAATTTTTTTAATTCGGATTTGGATGCCAGTTCACCAGCAAGGGTTTTATTATCGGGTAACTTTCCATTTTTCTAAAAAAGATTAAACTAAAATAGAATAAGAAATTACAAACACAACAACGTTCTCTTTTCCATAGTTTTAATTGCATATTTACTAAACCTTAATGGCAACAATTTATGACTTAGGCCCGGTTTATTCACCTTCCAGTAAAGTACCTGTTAGTTACTTGACAATTAAATTTACTTGGCACATTTACTATTTTTGGGTTTATTCATATAATTTTAAAGGTCGGTTAGTTACTGGCAAGAACTAGATGTTTTTACAACAGTAGTATGTTTAGGGGAAAATAGAGAAAGATGAAACATACCACTAACACATGATATAGAGAAGGATGTACAGCTTTCGGTAATTTAAATTCTAGTTGCCGGCATGACAAATGAGTGCATCTAATATAACCTTAAATCTCAAGCGTTTGTTGTGTGTTATCACGTGTTGTCCATTTTTACTTTTTCATAAACATTATTAATATAAAATACATATTTTAATATAAAAAAAGGTATGTTATATTATTACCTAAATTATGACCTAATCCCAGGCTACAGTTCGCATTTTATTATCAAAACTTGTTTAATTTCATAGAAAATGGAAAGTAAGAAACAGGTTAGATCGGCAAATTTCTCTATGAGGAATCAAGAATTTTAGTTGACCAAGTTTTAAAGTACAAGAATGTCATCAAATGCAAAAAGACTAACAGTACAACATGGAAACAAAAGGAGGATGCGTGGTCAGAAGTATCAAAAAAATTGTTATTCAACCCCTTGTTGTATTTTCAATACAAGTAAATAAATATATGTATATATATTCTGTATTAATATTGGTTGTTTTATTATTATATTTATTTTGTACAGAATTTTTTTAAAATATATCTTTTATGTCTAGCATCATATTATAATTTACTATGACTACATGTGAAATAAAGATGAAATTTTTGTTTAGAACATTAATACTTTATTTACCACACACACAGTATATAATAAACAATACAAACGAACAAATTCGTCATCATCAAATTTATTAAAATTGTCTTCTATTCGATATCGATTTAATATTGACAAAATCTTTGTCTAAAATATCGTCAATGTCTTCAAATAAATCCATTTTACTTGTCAATAACTTAATTTTCTACATGACAATTCCCAAACAACATGATATTAGTCTTACTTGACACTTTATAGGGTAGATGAGCAAGTAAATTTTCTGCCAAGTAAGTAATTTTACTGGGCGGTTAAATTTTACTTGACGGTGAATAAACACTTAATCTGGCAAGTAAGGCTTTATCTTACAAGTAAGTAGCGTTACTCGATAGTTTACTGGAAGGTGAATAAACCGGCCCTTAGATTGTTATAAAAAAGATATCTATAGGAGGAATCAGAATATGTATATCATTTACGTTCTCAAATTACACATTGTTTTGGGCAATAAAAATGGTCAGTAAATGTGATCTTATTTAGGCAATTATAGTAATATAAATGGCTGCTAGAGTCCGCACGCTTTCCACTGACACTTGCGCAGATACGCGTTTTGACCAAGAATAAGGAGGTATAAATATGATTGAGAAGAGATGAAGATATGAACTAGCCGCTGTAAAAATATCGACCGGATCACATGATTATTTTAGAATATTTCGCGTTAATTTATCACTTGTCCGTCAGCCGTTTTGTATTGTTTATATTTGTTGTGTATTTTTTTTATATGATCTCTTTCTAATGCGATAGGTGTTAGGGTGTAGAAACGAAGCGATAGTTCCGAGGGTGTGTGGGGGAAGGAATACTACTGTAGAAATCGATACAGAGTCCCAAAACGATAGAAACGAAGCGATGTATATGGAATTCTATAGTGCACAGAGTTCCACTGCAGCACGTTTTGCCATTTCAAAATGAACAGACTTACATCATAACGTTTGCAAATTGTGCAAATTTAATTTGACAATCGCTCAATATAATAATCCATAATTTCACGCAATGATCCTGTGAATTGGCCTCCTCGATCGTGTGATCTTATCCTTTTCGATTATCTTCAATGGGGATATCTAGTCATTAGTCTACGCCGATAAACTAGACATTGGATCACTTGGAAGCCAACATTCACAGAGTTATTGTCAGCTGCTGAAAAAAGTGATCCAAAGTTGGGCTTCCAAATTGTGTTTCATTCGAGCCAGGCGCGGTGGTCACATATGCCCGAAATCATATTCGAACAATGATGGCATACAATTATCTTTTTAATAAATCAAATTTTGTGGCTATTGCCATGATTTAATGTGTTTTATTTTATTTCAAAAGTCTATACCTCTAAAAAAACACCCATATCATTTCTAAGTGAAGTTTTGGTCTAAACTACTTGGATAAGAGTAGAGAATCAATTAATGATGACCTAAAGGCTGGACAAGTCGTGGAAGCTCTCACTGAAGAGATGGTGCTAAATGAAGCCTGGATATCCAAAACAGATAATTAATATCTGAGTAAAAACTGTTGAGTAAAGAAATGTTTCAAGAAAATTTGGCCATGCTGGAAAGAGAATCTACACGTAGCTCGAGTTACAACATTAATAACTGATTATTCATAAGTATTTCTAAATGCAAGTTTCATTATAATTCATATTCGTAGTGAAAATGGTTTTATTCCAAATTGTTTAAGAATATTCAAGTCTGACACTATAAGTGGAGATTACCATTATAAAATGAACGCTGAAATTGATGAAAAATGACTTTAGAATAATTTACTGCCTGATATCACAGAAAATTATATTAAAGCTATCAACAATGGGCAATCCTCTAAAATGATGTCCAACCAGAAAAAGTTTTACTGTTTACATAAATTTTTCCACTTTCAACCTTTTCATATAGCTAAACAGCACTGCAAAGCGGTTAGGGTTTAGACTTATTATTAGCAGCATCTTGTTTTCTTTCTAGTTATATAACCGTTGACCTTATTCGTAATTAAATTGAAAATACCTCATATAAATCTTTCATTGTGGTAAGAATACAATTTTGCCATTCAGGAAAAGTCTTTGCCACCCAAATAGTAATTCGACTGGGTTTTTCAGGTATTGTAGCTTTAGCTTTAGTCGGATGCATATAAGTTTTTAAATATACTCGGAACGAATGAGCAGCTTCCATCAGGTATTCCGATGATTTTATAAGAACTTCGTCAATTTCTCCGATTCCAGGCCATTTACTCTTGACGACACTTGTTTTCTAGAACAAAAAAATATATATATTTGCTATAAATATGGAAGGAAATAAAACTTTTATTACCTTGCCTAAAAGAGACCAAACATGTTCACAAACATGCGGGCAAATAGGTGCTAAAAGAATCGATTGAACTTCAATATAATACAATAAAAGATCTCTGTTCAATCCATCTAGAGAAGACAAGTTTATATATTTGTCTCTGGCAGCTTGAAGCTCGAAGAAACCACTTCTTAATGCATCCTTGAATAACATTTTGTTGTAAAACTCATCAGTTTCTTTTATTTTCAGATAAATCTCTCCTTGGAAAACTTTATCGTTGAACGTATTAGCTGGTCCGGATCTTAAAGAATCTTTCGTTTCAAGGATTTCTTCAACCCACTCTATAAAGGTGTACAATCTTAAAATTCCAGCGTCAGCAATTTTTTCGACAAAATTGGCGTCTTCTATGGAATCACCGGAATCGGCCAGACATAATCTCATGCCGTCGGCACTAAATTTTTTTATAGCTTCGTAAAGTGTCAAAAAGTTTCCTTCAGATTTTGACATCTTCGCAGAGTTTAAAAGTAAATGGCCGTTCGCTCGAATTCCCTTCGGCCATTTAGTATGGTCATCAGGCCATATGGCGCAGTGATTGTACATGTAGTAAGTTAAATGATTTTGAATCAAATCTTTACCAGAAACACGTAAATCCACAGGATACCAATATTCAAATTCGTTTTTCATCCTATCTAAAGCTTCCTTTTTAATTCCAG
This sequence comes from Melolontha melolontha, assembly GCA_935421215.2. Lineage (NCBI taxonomy): Eukaryota > Metazoa > Arthropoda > Insecta > Coleoptera > Scarabaeidae > Melolontha > Melolontha melolontha. The sequence goes on from CAKXYW020000001.1 coordinate 49,585, forward strand.
CTTTCGAAGGAAACGGTTTATTTTTGAAGAATATGTAATCCCAAACTTCTGGTGTCATCTGTTCTGCTTTTATTCCTAAAACATTAGGTTTATCTGCTTTGAAACTATTTCCTTGAATTAAATGCGCAACTGTATAGTAAGCCATATATATGGTAGAATCCGATAAGGATTCGATAAGCCAATCAGGATCCCATGGTAATTTAGTTCCTAATCCATAAGTTCTTGAAAAGGCATGTGCTTGGAACCAAGTAAGACATCCTTCAAAATTCCTTCTGACTTCATCATGGTAACAATTTAGTTCTTTCAAAACTTGCCTAGCCATATTTTTCCAATTTTCCTCGCCATAATCCAAATACCACTGATCGCAAAGGGCCACCACACACTCATCACCTGAACGAGAAATTATAGTCTTTTCTGGTTCATAATACATAACGCCCTCATTTTTATCGATGATGGCTTTTTGTACCAATTTCTTGATATCCTGAACTTTCATACCTTTATATTCACCGATAACCATTACCTATTTAAGGAGTGTTATGACTTTATTTATTAATTCATCTTATTTATAATTACCCCATCATAAAATCCTTTTAAGTACACCATTTCTTTTGCTTCTAATAACTTTTCTTTATCGTTTTGGCTTTGTATTTTCAATTTTTCATAAAGTGTTGGCGCGGCTAATGAGCCGAACTCTGGTATATCCAAAACGGGGATTGGCTCGTAAGGAAGTACCTTAAACAGAAAAGTTTAGTCAAAATTACCAAATATTTGAACTTAACCAAATTACAGCGGCAAATCATTTAGATAATCATAAAAAATTCTGAGTAGTTTTGGGTTGAACATTTTCGCATTACAGTTTTCTAGGGGGTAACTTAAAATATCTTATGTTTTGCAATTATGCTTAAAAGTACAAACAAATTGGAAATTGTTCTAGTTAGGTGGTGACCGTCAATTTGCTTCATAAGTCAATTCAATGCTGGTCATTATAGACAAATGATTTTAGAGCCGTTTATCAATCAGGAGCACGATAGTGAAATAAGAAATGGATTTTTCAACAAGATGGATCTTCACCACACACTACACAACCGCAATGAATTATTTGGAGCAATTTTGTGACAACAAGCGTAATAATATGCGCCTTACCATTCTACTAAAGGAGAAAAGTCACCTACATCATCGTGGAAAAAGGAGGCACTTATTGAATAGTTTTTAATAAAAGGAATTTTATTAAATTGCATTAACTTGTAAAAATATGCATCCTGTCATTCAGTTTGGTTCGTGGTTGATGAAATAGCTACAGAAATTGGGCGTACGGTTTTTCGTTCACCTGTAATCACTGTAATCTGAACCCCATCGAACTTGTTTGGGTTCAAGTTAAGCATCATGTTGCAACCAATAACAAGTCAAAGATAATAAATTGGATGAAGTAAAAAATATATTGTTAGTAGAATTAGATATGGTTGATGGTGATGGATGGAAAAATAATGTCATCAGTGTCATCACAGAAGAAAACAAAATGTATGATTTAGATAATATTGTCGACAATATGCTAGAAAATTAGACTTTTATTGGAAATATAGGATCATCCCTAGAATTTTCACTAGATTCAGATTCTGATCTTGAAGATGAGTAATTTTTAATAACTTGATTAATTATTCGAAAATAAAACACTTGGCTTAGTTTCACAACTTCTTTAATTAGATACACTAACAATTGTTTCGGCTATTAGGCCATTATCAAAGAGCTATCTCAAACTAAAACTTACTCTACTTAAGGTTAACATATATACCTGTGTTCCTTATGGGTGGGAGAATGTGGGTAATTGATATTTAAGATTGTATCGATATAGGGGGTATTTATGAATTCTAATTGCGTGTTTGTGATCACTCGATTTTGTTTTTGGGCTTTTTTAATTTCAAAAATCTCTAATATATTTAACTTTTTACTACATTATGAATGAGGTTACAGCTCTTTATATCGGGTAAGTGGTTCTGGTCTATACAATGTTCCGCGAACCCTGTGTGTTTAACACTATATTTTATATCTCTAATATGTTCAGTTAACCGTTTATTAATACCTCTGCCACTCTGTCCGATATAAATCGCTTCACAATTCTGGCATTTTATGGAATATACTCCTGATTTCTCTAAGTTATCTATTTTATCTTTAGTATTATTCAACAATGTACCTAAATTTACTTTGTTTATCCACACTATGTTAATGTTGAGTTTCTTTAGTAATTTGTTTATTTTCTGTGTTATGGAAGGGATATAAGTGATTACATGCCAACTAGGTTTCTTTAATTCATTTATTTCTGGGTATAACAATTTTTGAAGTATTTTCCTTTCTTTATGTTTTATCAAATTATCGATGTTATCTGGGTTGTAACCATTATTTTTTGCTATTATTTTAATTGTGTTTATTTCATTATTAAAGGCTTCCTTATTTAGTAGTATACTTGTTGCTCTATGTATATAGCTATGGAAAGTTGACATTTTAATTTTTTGTGATTGATTTGCGTTAGCGTGTAATATATTATCCGAAAATGTAGGTTTTCTATATATTTTATATACTAACTTGTTGTCTTTTTTGTGTATTGTAATATCTAGGAAATTCAATGTGTTTTTGTGTTCCTTTTCTATAGTAAACTGTATTTTGGGGTTTAGTGTATTAAGTAGTGTTAGGAATTCTGTTAATTGTCTATCGGTTCCCTTCCAAATACACAGAATGCTACGTACCTAGCCCAATAATGTATTTGTCTTGTAACGGTATTATTAATCTTAAATAATCTTTTTTCTAAGTGATCTATGTATATATTAGCTAACAATGGGCTTAGTGGATTTCCCATTGGTAACCCATCTATCTGGCTGTAAATTTTATTATTGAATTTGAAATAATTTTGTTGCAAACATAACATAACATAACAAGTGTTTTATTTTCGAATAATTAATCAAGTTATTACAAGAATGTTTCACCAAGAAATATCTGCGAAGTCAACCAATGAAATTTTTAATATATACGACATATTCCTGTAATAATAATTCAAAATATAATTTAAATTATTTTGATGCTTTTTGTTTTATACTTACTGTATTTTTTGTAAAATAAAAATATTTTTAAATAAATACATTTTATAGGTTTAGAAAATATTTTATCCAAAACATGTGAAATGATGCCTTCTATTAAATGAATTTCTTTATCGCTCTCTATGTACAGGTATTATTCAAATAACTGTATTTTGTAATGTAATATATTTGTTAAACGATCACTAATCTTACGAGATACATCAATATTATGATAATTATAATATACATTACTATCACTATTAATCCTCTAAATTTATTGGTTTTACATCTACACAATTGTGTTGTTGTTGGTAATAAATATGTTACTATTTCTTTAATAATCACAATGACTTTTGGATTGTACAATTACCTGACAACATCACTACTGGAATTAAAGATTGAAGAACGGAAGACATTATGCAAGAAACTTTTGGAATCTGTTAAAGCAAGGCTGTTTTCATATGAAGAATGATCAGTTATTAGAGTAATAACTGTTTTAAACCCGCGATTTAAAAGAGAAGGTTTTGTAATACTGAAAATGCTACTGGGGCTGCTTCCTTTCTAGAACAAGTAATGTTTAATATTATGAAGAAAATAGATCCCGAAAATAAAGAACAAATGCCTGTAATCGAAACAGACATTGGTCCACATCAAAAGTCACTTTCATTATTTGGATTTTTGCAAGAAAGAATAAGAGAAAGTAAAATCAATTACAAGCTGATGTAATAATAAATAAAAGGTAACACCTCAAAAAGCCAAATTCACATCAGGATGTAGATCCTCTTTTATTTTGGAAGGTAAGTTTAAAAAAGAAGGGTAATTGCATTTTTTATTTGGATTTTCTTTTAGGTAACAGGAATGGACCTGAAATCCTTAGAATAATGTGCTAGGAAATACTTCTGTATTCCAGCAAATTCAGCAGAAAGTGAAAGTTTTAGTACAGCACGTTTAATAATAGAATAAAGGCGTGCAAGACTAAAACCGAAAAATGTTAATATGATAATGTGCCTAAATAAAAATTTTAAAAATATTAATAAATAACCTAAGTATTTATTTTATTAAAATTACACCCAACCTTTTCATATTATCTAAAGAAATAACTCAATGGCTTTAATCTTACTATGCTTTCTAACTATTAAAGATGTGAATGCTTAAGCATTCACATCATAATTTTGCCTAAGCAAAGGGAAAGTATTTAGATTGCCATACAGAATGTACTATCGCGGCATTTAAAAATCGGACACAATTTGTTTGATTTGAATATGGCTTTTTAAGAGTAGATAAGTAGGTATTCTATTTGCTATATACAGATCGGTCAGTGTCATATTCAGTTTTGTCAAAATATAAAGCTAATAAGCCGCATTTGAACATTCAAACTAAAACTCAAATAATTACGTTATTAGAAGGATGGTTAGTTAGAAGATTAGCGGATAGATTTCGCGTGGGGAAGAGTACCATTTCAGATACCGAAATTAAATGGTTATTGATAGAAAACGAGGCTCTTGTGGTATACGTATGTCAACTTCCGAACAGGATGAAAATCTTATTAATTATAAGAAACTATCCGTTCAAAACAATTGTAAATGCAGTGACCGAAATACATTTTCCCGGGTGTGTCCGCACAGCAAGAAAACGGTTGAGACAAATTTCAGACTTGAGAAATCGGGCGTCTGTGAAAAAAGTATTTCCTCATGCGCAGAATAAAGAAGTAAGGATTGGTTGTGCGTTGAAATTTAGGTCGTATAATTTTAATTTTTTGGAAAATGTAATTTGTTCATATGAAAAAGTTTTTCAGCTCTCTCATAATGGCTGAATCTGCGTTTATAGACCACCTAATTCACGATTTGACGAAAAATATACTCAAAAATCACAAACGAGCGGAAGATTCTCGGTAAACGTCTGGGCCTCGATTTACGAATATGAGCCAGGTGCTTGTTGGATTATATGGGAAAGATTTAATAGTAACAATTATATTGGAATATTAGAAAATGATTTTCTACCTTCGGCAGAAATTTTATATCTGAAGGAAATTTCATCTTTCAACACGACAATTCCAGTCCACACGGCAAGAGTTGTTTCTCAGTGGTTTAGAGAAAATAATATGAGTGCCGTCGTGTTCTAGAAGACAAGATCTGAACCCCATCGAGAACGTGCGGAGATATATTGTTAAGACGATGAGCAGCAGTAATTTTACGTGAGTAAATGTCTAAGAATTAGCTAACAAGATCGAGGATATTGGGAATGATATGTCACTAGAATTTATACATAATGTTCAAACATCAATTCCTAGACGTTTACAAGAGGTGCTAGAACCGTACGGTAATTAGTCAAAGACGGCAGACTATGTGCCCCACACTGTTAAATTTAATAATACACATAAGGTGTATTATTAGATAAAAATGTAGATTTTACAAAATTTTATGATTTTAAGTATTTGAAATGTGTTTTAAAAACATACGAAAAGGTTGTAAAAGGGTATGAATCATACCCTTTCTTGTAAAATCTACATTTTTATCTAATACACCTTATGTGTATTATTAAATTTGACAGTGTGGGCACATAGTCTGCCGTCTTTAGACTAATTACCGTACGGTTCTAGCACCTCTTGTAAACGTCTAGGAATTGATGTACGGTAATTACTAATTACCGTACATGTACGGTATTTATAACTAAAATACGGTATACGGTCCGTAATACTATTAGGACCGTATACCGTATATTTTTGATCTCACTGTATTAAAAATATAATTATCTTAATTATTGTAATTTGCCAATAATTAAGATAATTATATTTTTAATTCAGTGAGATCAAAAATCGCTGATTAAGTTGGCAATTCGGAAATGGGAATTTTTAATTTCAGAAGTTTACAATTATCTCAAATTACTGTCAAATTTCGTTGTCTCCTCTTGTCTTTGACGTGTTAGTATTTTGTGAGAGATTATATTTGTACTTGAATTATTACTACTATCTACATAAACGTCAGCGTAAATCATCTGGCAGACCTAAAATCTTAACTCCCGAAATTGGTGAAGACGTGCGTCAACGAATGTTACAAAGTCCAAATAAATCTCTTCGAAGACTCTCTCAGCAAACAGATATTTGTTACACAAAGAATATTTTTTGCTTTAAATAAAAATGTTTACTGTTTGTAGGATTATCATATGGAAGCTGTCATACAGTTGTACGAAAACAATTACACATGCATCCTTATAAAATGACTGTGACTCAAGAATTGCTTCCTCATGATTTTCATGCACGAATGCAATACTGTCCGTGGTTTCTCAATACCATAAACAATAATGAAGTATTGGATAAGACGTTTTTCACAGATGAAGCTTGGTTTCACTTGTCTGGATATGTGGAACAAGAGATCATCTGTGTCCGCTGCTTACAAAAATATTTCCCGATTCAAAAATTGCCAAGGATTTCGCAATAAGTTGAACAAAATCAAGAGCAATAATAACAAATGTAATCACCTTAAGTCATAAAAGTGACTTATCGAGCATGTTGAAAGAAACTAATTTCATTATTTTGATTGACGTATCAACGGATATTTCTATTTACAAATCGGCTTGTATAGTTGTGAAATATTTTGATTATGCCACCGGGAAAATTGAGTCTCCTCTTTGGGAATAAATTACCATTTATAATGCAAAAATGGATGTACACGCACTAGGAACAGCTAAACATTTGTTTGAACAAATAATGACTACATTTTATAAATACCAAATTCCGGTCGAAAATAATTTGGATTTGGATCCAACGGCTGTAATGTGATGATGGGGGACTTCAATTCTGTTGCCTCTAGGTTTAGAGATTTCTGTAGCAGAATAATTTGAAACATACATGAGGGTAAAAGCTTCACCAGTTTTGTATTTTTAATAATATAAAATATTATTAAAAATCTGGTGTGAAAAACAATACAAGTCCAATACATATTAATATTTTTGTGAATGTATCCTTCTCCAGAGACGCAGATACATATTTCATCTTTCTACAGATTCAGTATGCCTCTGCTGGAAAAGGATACCTTCTCAAAAAAAAAAACGACTTCGCTACCTCACAGAAATTCTTAAGATCGAACGTAGAAGTACATTCAGCAGTGCATATTAGCAAACGACCGAAGCACTCGCTCTGTCCACATAACAAATGTAGAACTAACGAAGTGTTTCCAAAAATAGCTGTCCAATGCAGTTTCACATCGAATTCTATAGCAATTTTCAACTCTAGGAATCATATTACAATATGTACCTCGATTTTTTTATTCTAAGGCTCAATTGATTGATGAAGAGTGGAGACTGTTCAAAATGGAAGAAATTACTCAAACTGATAAAATAGATATTTTGGGGACAGTTGTTAAAATATGAAAATGAAGAAGATCTTTCAGTTTTTAGTAATTTATCTCGTTCTGTCTTTACCTCATTCTAATGCCGCATGTGAAAGGGTGTTTAGTAAAATCAATGCAATTAAAATGAAATCAAGAAATAAATTAATAACACCCACTGTTAATGGTTGTCTTCTTTCAAGTCAGTGTATTAAAAAAAGTGGTAATTGCATTCACTTCACACCACCCAAGTCTATGTTGTCTCAAATGACCAAGGACACCATGTATCCTAAATTGGAACAGGGTTCTGAAGGCACTTTTACTAATGACGATGAATGTACAATTCTATAATATATGTCGGTATAGCTAGCACCAATTTAGTTGGCGCGAGGAGGGGGTGCACAGAAGTCGTTTTTAAAAACGTCCACCCCCACTACTCAAGTAATTGTCAGAATACATTTGTCATTGACGTTTGACGGAACATAATGTCTTTGTTAGGGGATCATAAAGTGATACACGCTCAGAGGTTAGAATTATCTGACATTTGATGTAAAACCAAATACAAATCTCCCCACTACTTCTAATCCTGCGCGAACTTACCCCTCCTCGCGCCAACTTAATTGGCGTTTGCTATACATATATTATAAAAACTATATATTAGAAATCATGTATTATATGTATCATTTTATTATAATAAATATTTTTATATGATGTATTTAAATTGATTAATGTTTTTTTGATTATTTATTTTTTTAAACTATTACCTTTTATTAAAATTTTTGTTTTAATTTACTGTATTTGGGTGTACGGTATTTTCGTGTTAAATACGGTAATTCTGCGCGTGAAATACGGTAATTTTTTCTCGTCGGGTTGGCAACGCTGTGCTAGACAGAAATGGTGCTACAATAAAGTATTAAAAATTAAAACCAAATATTTGTATTTCTCTGATTAATAAATTCGTCTTTTTGGTTTATTCACCCAGTAACATACTTTATAATAATATAATCTTGCGTGAGAAGTTACAGATAAATGTCACTATGCTGTTATCTATACAATAACTCAATTACACAAAAACCGAATTACAATGCGTAATTATAGTGAAAATATATAATCGTCCGGATTTCAAATATCGCGATAGTACATGAAACCCGTTATATCTATTATGGAACTGTTTGTTTTACCAGTAAAAATTATTTTATTTAACATTTCTTCATGGTAGAGTAGTGTCAACTTGGGAAGACACTGACGCAGAAACCAATTTGGAACTTATAAAGAAAAGTGTACCCCAAACGAGAGAGAAAGACATAGTTCTTGCATGTATAGACAGGCCGAATAACATTGACTGAATATTCTCCAGTTGTCTTCTAGCGTCCGTAAGGTGTCGATCGTGTTCTTTGAGTTAATTTTATTACAAAATCAGTTGTTTGAGTTTATTTTATTACAAAATCAGTTGTTTTCATAACTATTTGGAATAGAAGGCCTTTATATCTGTATGTATTACATTATTTTGAGTTTATTTTATTACAAAATCAGTTGTTTTCATAACTATTTGGAATAGAAGGCCTTTATATCTGTATGTATTACATTATTTTTCATGAATTTTTAATAGGATTTGTTGAAACATGTACTTTATTTGTTATAGATTATTATGTCTAGTTTACTGTCCACACCTGGATGTCGTGATCCAGCAGATGTTGAAATACCAGTGAAAAAAAGACAAATAATAGCAGAACAATAACAATCACGGGAAATCATTCATAACGTGTACAATGAAGACGATATTTTTGATTATTTTTCTGATTAAGTTGATGAATAATTGTTGAAATATAACTTATTTATATGTGTAGTTATCTTTGTATTTATGTCATTAGTAACTAAGGGTATTTATGTATAATTATGTAGTAATAAAAGAAGACGTGTAAACAACAAATTATTTTTACTCCGAATGAATATTCATAAATTTCATATAAATAAATTCATAAATTTACAAATATAATGAATAAAATCTTGGTAAAAGAAGAAAAACTGTGATATATGTAAATGTTTAAATTATAATGAAAATAAATAATTGAACCAGAAATTGTTGGTTGTATCACTGTTAAAAATCCCACTTGAAAATAAATAAAATAATAACGCTTTATTATTCATTCAGACAATAGAATGTGTTTATGAAATTATGTTTCATGGCAAACGAACATAATAAATGAAATATATTGTTTCCGCTGCACACGAAATAAAAATACAAAACGTTTTACGTAAAATTCGAATTTTAAATTGCGCGCTAATTTAGACCCAGCCCGACCTATGTTTTTGAAGGCGTTAATACTCAGGTTGCGCGATTCGCTCGCGCAGATTGGTGTCTTCCCAAAGCGATTTTACTCTATATATACTGTGCCTTCATAATAGGTTGTAACCCACGTGACGTGTTGCAATATTGGTTGCATACATTAGGATTCGCAATCCGGCATAATAAGTTCCTAAACTCAAATGCTTTGTTATGACAGTTTTGTGCGTTTTGTATATTGTGTCAGTTAGATTTTCTTTGCATTAATTTTATATTTATTTCGCTTTAAAAAAGTCAGTTCTTTGAAGAGCTATTGAAGATATTCTAACTTTTGTGAAGGTTAGTTATCTATTAATAACATTGAATGTATGTATAAATACAATAATTTCATTTTAGGTTATAACCTCCAAAATGGCATAGTAGGGTGAATATTTGTTTGCAGCAAAATGGTCATCATTTCCAACATTTATTATAAATATGTTATTGTGAAAAAGCTTTCAGCACGTTAGCTCCTCATAAAATGTGTTTGTACAGAGGCAAAATTGACAATTTTTTTATTATTAACTGTAAATAAAATTTATGCTATTAAAATGATAATAAACACTAGTGTTTTAATTGAATAAACATACAACTAAAATTTATTTTTATTATTCCAAGAAATTACTTATAAAAATAAGTAAATTGCAATGCACGCTTGCAGTATTGGTTAATTTTTCTAAAATAGTATGTTATCGATTAATGTCACAATATATGCATTTCTATCTGTCACAAAATTAGTTATTAGGTTAGAAAAAATTAAAATTTTGCAAAATAAACTTCACTCTATGAATGTACCATCGAATCGACTGTGCTGCTTCATCATTGATTGCACTATAGTTCTCAACAAACTATAAACTTAACTTCTTAAATAACTTAAAAATGAAACTGTAACCGAAAATGGTCTGCCTTTTTAATTTATGGAATCAAGAAACCTTCCACTTTAATCAAATTGTCAATAAGATTGAAACTTGGGCTAGTGAGTTCTTCATGTAATATTTCTGAGAAATAATATACTGCCCAATACTGTCTATGCACATAAACTTTACATACTTCATAAATATTCAAATTTATAAAAATATATTATCTAAAAGAAAATAAAATAAAGAATCAGTAAAACTTCTATTATTGCTGATGAATGATCTACTAATGACTTTTTTATACTTTATAGCATAGTTATAGTTCATCAAGAATTAGTTCATTTCATGTATCTGAACTAATTCATTTAGTTCGTAGGAATCATTTTGTTTTATAATTCGTTTGGAAACTACATATCTCTACTACATACCATTTCATCCTTAATTCCATATTTTTCTCTAAATGCTGGTTTTTTCTTTAAATCAACCAATGCTGCATAATCGTCTGGAGAATCTGAAGGGACACTTGTTACTATACCAGTACCTTTGTCTTCTTTAATAGTCAACATTGGCAAGGCATAGATTTTTTCATTAGATGTCAGGGGTGCTTTTAAGCAACATCCTAGTAGGTCCTATGGTAATATGAAATTATTATCCAAGTCAAATTAAAGTAAATACAGTACTTCTCCTAAAACTTCTGCAAGTACTGGAACTTTGCCATCTTCTGAAGTAAAATCTTGATAAGACATGTTTCTTGCCGCTCTTGAAGTGCAAACAAAGATTTCGTCCTTTTTTGTAAGAAACAGAATATATTTCATATCAGGTCTTACCCAACAATTGGTTTGACCATACATGGTTTCTGGTCTTAATGTAGCAGCCACTAAGAATATTGGTTTATCAGAAAACTTCCTAAATCATAAACATTAAGTATATAATTTGTAAAATAATCATAAGTATTACTTTAATTTGTCAGGATATGGTGCAATAACTTGCATTTTGATTACAGTATATTCTTGAGGGCCGACACCTTCTCCTGTAGAACGATCATGATCCATGCATGGTTGACCATCAATTGGAGAATAAATAGTGTGTCTTTTTCCAAAGAGTGTCTTGTTACGTTCTTTCAATCTTAGATATTGCCAGCGTACAAATGAATCATAAAATGGATTAGCATCTGTGGTAATAAATGTTCTCCGCCAATCTATCTAACATTGAGAAGTCTATTATAATTTTTGAACACTTGGTAATGTCATAAAATGTTTAATTTAGTAATACAGCAAATTTAAGGGATATACTTATTTTTCTTTGAAAAATATTAAAAAAATTTATGAACACATTATAATCTTATTAGAAATAATGTTGAAACATCTAGGAAAGATTGAAAGATTTTAAATTCTACTTTAGATCTTTAAATACATTTTTAACAGTACACAAAAATAATTTTTAATATAAATAAACTTACATGAAAACCACCACTATTTATATCTTGCACTGCAAGTGGTGGAAAATAATCTAGCCAATACTCAGCATCAGCAAAATTTGGAATTTCCTGATCATTTATTCCTATACTTTTCATTATTTGCCATTGATATTTAGCACCACCTGTTTTGGCAACAGCTTTACTCTAAAATGATAATTACTAACAAGAGTACAATACCATCCTTATATTAAAATTTATTGAAATCTACCTTTTTCCCTTTACTTTTATCTATAATAACAATATCATCTTCTGCAATAACTTGAATATCCTCATCTTCCACAGGAAAAACAGGTGGGTTTCCATACAATTCTATTTCACGTTTTAGTTTATCTGCACATGCTTTTATAGGCATCCCAGTACAATGTAAACCAAATGGAAATAAGCTACGTTTTCCTTTCAATCTTTGGTATCTAACTGCAAATTCACATTTCGACAAGGAAAATGTATGTCCAAGATGTAATCTTCCATTCATATAAGGGTATGGGAAAGTACATATAAATTTTTCATCAGGCGAGTTTTTTTGCTCATTTGGTGCATCTACCTCATGCATTTTTTCTTTTTTCCATTTTTCCTGAACATCTTTCTCTATTTTTTGTAAATATTCTACTTTGAATGTACCTTTTCTCTCAATAGTACTCTGAAATTTTAATTGCCAGATTCTTTAAAATGATTCAATATTGTAATCAAACTGGTTTATTATTACATAAAATTAATTTAATTGATAAGAAAGAAAACGAAAATAAATAGCTACAAACCATTTTTATTACTAATTAGTATTAATAATTAATGTACACTTCTATAAGGAGAAATATTTGGTTACATTTATAAAAGCACGTGTTAAAACTACTATGTCGGCAACGTCAAATGACGTCAATAAAACGACCTGACATTTGTGATTTTGTGTTTCTGCTAGACGTCCGTAAAGTCGTCAACACATAATAGAAAAAGGGATCGAATTTTTGCCATCTCTTGGCCTCGAAAGAAATTGAAGTTATGGCTTAATTTATTTTTTTTGTGTTATTGAAGAACCATATATTTCTTATCATTTTAAAAAGACGAATATAATATATATCTGAATTTAAAATTTATAGTTATACACTGATATATTGTATATATATATAACGGCTGTTCAGAAACATTCGAAGTCAAAGTAGTCCTTGAAAATATGAAGTCATGTCTGAGATAGATTGATTTTTGACAGACAACAGTTGACATTTAATAATTATTACAAATCAGATACTTAAGTAAAGATATACGATTTTTTGTTCAGAGCCCACATGACTTCGAATGTTTCTGAACACCCGTTATATATATATATATATAAATATATATACATATGTATATCTATATATATATATTTAGTGTTTATAAGAATTTAATTTTCTTATTTATTTTATTGGCCGTGTCTTAATATTAAAATAATAGACTTTCTTATTGGTTTAGCGACCTTTAATGACTTTTAATGTTTTCTTCTACGACGTTTCGACTCTTATTATTATTGAGTCTTTTTCAAGTAACTAGAAACAAAAATTAATACAATGAAAAGTAAGAAAATATGTTTGAATTTGTGTGAGTGCGTTAACAATTAAAATTAAACTTAAATTAATAATAAAGTAAGGAAAAGTTGAAATGATTAGTAATCATTACATTTGTATGAATGAATTAAAAAATTTAAATTAAAATAATAATGAAGTAATAATAAAGTAAGGAAACATTGAATGACATAAAACTCACCGATTTGTTTTGTTATAACACTCATATTGTGCACATGTGTCGTCGGAAATTGTCCGAGCCCTTTTTCAGGGAAACGACCGCGCCGCTTCGAATATTATGTGTGACTGTGTCTTTTGTTTGGAGAAGTGGAATTTCTTATTCTGTTTTAAAAATAGCAAAATGGTCAGGGAATGTGTTAAGGGATATATACAGAGCCTTCATTATTTGTAGTAACATGATACATATGCAACCAACATTACAGATTGGTACTACTCCTATACAAATATTCCTAGTTCAAAATAGTTTGACAGATATTTTTTAATTTTATTTTAATTGAAACGTAAGTAATTTCTTGGAATAATAAAAATAAATTTTAGGTGTATGTTTATTCAATTAAAACACTAGTGTTTATTATCATTTTAATAGCATAAATTTTATTTACAGTTAATAATGAAAAAATTGTCAATTTTGCCTCTGTACAAACACATTTTATGAGAAGCTAACGTACTGAAAGCTTTTTCACAATAACATATTTATAATTAATGTTGGAAATGATGACCATTTTGTTGCAAACAAATATTCACCCTATGTTTAAATTTTCAAAAACATTATGTAAATCATTCTGCGTAATGTTATTTATTTCATGCACAATTGCTGCTTCTAGTTCTTGTAAATTATGTAGTCTATTTCTATATATCCTATTTTTCAAATGTCCAAATAAGTAAAAATCAAACGGAGTAAGATCGGGAGAACGGGGTGGCCATAAATTGAACAGTCTATCGTCGTAAAATTCTGTCAAATAGTGGTGTGTGTCTCTGGCCGTGTGAGCAGGTGCATTATCTTGTTGAAACCAGCCATTTTCTAATTCATCGTCATGCAGCTGATTAATAAATTCATTTAATATTCCTCGATATCTTGCTGCAGTAATGGTATCGTAAAAGAAAATTGGCCCAATAATTCTTCTTCTCGACATTCCCACCCATATTCCTACTTTTAAAGGATGTAATGATGTTTCTACTAGTTGGTGTGGATTTTCTGTAGCCCAAGATCTATAATTTTGTGAATTTACGTATCCTGTAAGATGTACCCATGCTTCGTCACTAAAAAAAGTTAAATCTAGGAGATCATCGTTCATTCGATTATTAAACCATTCACAAAATCTAATTCGCCTATCTTAATCGACTGGATGTAACTGATGAACAACAGTAACTTTATAAGGATGCATATGTATCTTTTTTGTTAATGCTTTGTGACATTTTCCAACTGAGAGACCTACAAGAACATTTTTTTGAATGTTAACTTTGTACAATTAAAAATAAATATGAAATACCTGTTTGCTGAGATAGTTTTTTAACTGATTTATGAGGGCTATGTTCTACTCGCTGCCGAATATCATCTACAACAGCTTCAGTTAATTTGGTGGGCCTCCCAGTCGATTTCCCTTTACAAATACAATGTTTATCCTCAAAACGATGTGTTATAATATGTCTACGATGTCGAAATGAATCATAATCAAAGTCAAAATCTGGGAAGCGTTGTATAAGTTGATCTATACAACTTGGAAGTGAATAACTCCAATTGCCTTCGGCATCTTGTGTAGCACTTCTGTAATGGGCCACTAAAATGAATGCATCTTGTTCGACGGTAAATGCCATTTTGGAGGTTATAACCTAAAATGAAATTATTTTATTTATACATACATTCAATGTTATTAATAGATAACTAACCTTCACAAAAGTTAGAATATCTTCAATAGCTCTTCAAAGAACTGACTTTTTTAACGCGAAATAAATATAAAATTAATGCAAAGAAAGTCTAATTGCCACAATACACAAAACGTACAAAACTGTCATAACAAAACATTTGAGTTTAGGAACTTATTATGCAGGATTGCCAATCCTAATGTATGAAACCAATATTGCAACACGTCACGTGGGTTACAACCTATTATGAAGGCACGGTAGTATATGTATTTACAAATGGGAAAAAATAAAAATTTTTTTTTGGTGTTGGTGTGTGTGGGGGCGGGGTTGGTTGTCTTTTATAGTTTAATGAGTGCGTAATAGAGTTTAGAAAGTCCATCAATTTCGTTTCTGTCGTTGATTGTTCTGCTGTTTTTGAAAATATGGATCATTTCTAAGACCTCCCTAGCTTTTGTATTTTTTTGCTTCGTTATTATTTTGGTATTTTCAAAATCAAAATTATGTTTAAGTGTCATTTGGTGTTTTTTTAAAGCAGTTTGGTTTTTTACGTATTTGTGACCTTTCAATCTTTTCTGTAGTAACTGTTTTGTTTGGCCTATGTATACTTTGTCACAGTCTTTGCAGGGTATGTTATATATTGTATGTGATTGTTTTAGTGTAGGTGTTGAGTCTTTTAGTTTGGTGTGTAGGACCAACTCCATAAACTACTTAGACTTAACACTAATAAAAGCAAACAACATACAAACAAAATGGTACACTAAACCAACCACATCCGGCAGATACGTAAACTTTTATTCAAACCAACCCCTATCCCACAAAAAAAAATGTAGTAACAGCGTTAGTAGACAGAGCTTTAAATCTCACTAATCCAGTTTTCAGACCAACAGTACTGAATAAAGTAAAAACAATTTTGACAGAAAATAATTATCCACCACAATTTATACAAAAAATTATAAAACAGAGACTTAATAAAATATATAACAAAACAAACTGCCAAAACAAAAATAATTAAAAAACCAATGAATTAACATATATCCCCACACCCTATACAACTGGATTATCCGAAAAACTAGACAATATATTTAAACCATTTAATTTTAAAATAGCACATCAACGTGGAAAAAACCTAAAATTCCTACACACCAAACTAAAAGACTCAA
Organism: Melolontha melolontha; assembly: GCA_935421215.2. Taxonomy (NCBI): domain Eukaryota; kingdom Metazoa; phylum Arthropoda; class Insecta; order Coleoptera; family Scarabaeidae; genus Melolontha; species Melolontha melolontha. Next base: position 66,208 of record CAKXYW020000001.1, read on the forward strand.
CACCTACACTAAAACAATCACATACAATATATAACATACCCTGCAAAGACTGTGACAAAGTATACATAGGCCAAACAAAACAGTTACTACAGGAAAGATTGAAAGGTCACAAATACGCAAAAAAAACAAACTGCTTTAAAAAAACACCAAATGACACTTAAACATAATTTTTATTTTGAAAATACCAAAATAATAACTAAGCAAAAAAATACAAAAGCTAGGGAGGTCTTAGAAATGATACATATTTTCAAAAACAGCAGAACAATCAACGACAGAAACGAAATTGATGGACTTTCTAAACTCTATTACCCACTCATTAAACTATAAAAGACAACCAACCCCGCCCCCACACACACCAACAATAAAAAATTTTTTTTATTTTTTCCCATTTGTAAATACATATACTATATATCCCTTAACACATTCCCTGACCATTTTGCTATTTTTAAAACAGAATAAGAAATTCCACTTCTCCAAACAAAGGACACAGTCACACATAATATTCGAAGCGGCGCGGTCGTTTCCCTGAAAAAGGGCTCGGACAATTTCCGACGACACATGTGCACAATATGAGTGTTATAACAAAACAAATCGGTGAGTTTTATGTCATTCAATGTTTCCTTACTTTATTATTACTTCATTATTATTTTAATTTAAATTTTTTAATTCATTCATACAAATGTAATGATTAGTATTACTAATCATTTCAACTTTTCCTTACTTTATTATTAATTTAAGTTTAATTTTAATTGTTAACGCACTCACACAAATTCAAACATATTTTCTTACTTTTCATTGTATTAATTTTTGTTTCTAGTTACTTGAAAAAGACTCAATAATAATAAGAGACGAAACGTCGTAGAAGAAAACATTAAAAGTCATTAAAGGTCGCTAAACCAATAAAAAAGTCTATTATTTTAATATATATATATATATATATATATATATATATATATATATATATATATAAATATATATATATATATATTCAAGTGATAGATATATACCTAAAATATAAGTAATGTTATACTATATTTTATATTTATTTATATTTATATATTATTTGTACCGGATTCTTTTTTTATTATTGCGCATACGGTTGTGGCCCTTGAAAACACGGACACTCAATTTTGACGTGAATGTTAAAAATTAAAGATTTAGTAATGTGTAAATAAAATTTTCATTAGTCATTTTGATAACAATTATTATATTTTTGAAATGCCGCAATAATCAGAATTACAAAAATAAATACTAATCAAATAATAATTTTGAAATAAAGTTTTGTATTCTGATATTCGAAATGATATTTTTGAAATTATTGATATTTTAGTAGAGCATGACACTATCTGCAGTTTCATTACTCAATTTTTTAAATTTACTATTTTCGCAATACATTTTGCATTCTACGCCGATTGGTTACGCTTATAAAAGTTTACACCGCTTAAAATGTTTTTGTATTTAAGTGTATGAGTTTTCAAGAGCCGCAATTGTACATTTTTCCTATGTGTAATTGTAAAAGGAAAATTATCAATGCATTAGCGACATAGTAGGACCAGTTATACACCAGTGAATGATTTACCTACAGCTTATTCATAAATTAGTTTACCATCAAGAGGAAGAAAAACATTTTTTATATCAAATATTTCTGAATTTTTATTCATACATGAATCTTAAATGAAATATATTTTATTGAAAAGTAGATAATTTATTTAAATCATGAATAAGTAGAACAAAGATGAAAAGGTAGCAATGATAATGTGGTACCAGATGAATAATAGTTTAAGGACGGTCAGAGACATGTTTTCCGTTAATTAACCTGACAGGCTTGTACCTTGTGCGAAAACAATTTTAAATATTTTTAACAAATTCAAAGAAGAAGGTTGTTTTCTAAATTCCTAAAAAAAAAAAAATTACGTGTTAACAGAACACATTAGCTGAATATCCTGTCTTATGTAGAGAAACGGTCTGTAGGATCGCTTTTAGATGTAGCCAGGCATTTTGGAGTATTGCACAGTTTGATGTACAAAATCCTGAAAGAATTAAAATATAAGCCGTACAAGATATCAAACCATTAATAGCTTTTCGAGAAAGATAAACTAAAACGAACTGATTTTTGTGAAATAATGTTTAATATGCTAAATGAAAACGAAGAAATTTTAAATAAAATAATTTTACTGATGAAGCTACATTTACCGTAAATAGAGAAGTCGACTCTCAGAACTTCCGCTTTGGATCCTACATTTATTCATTGAAAAATACTAAATTTCCTTTCTATTAATCCATTAGGTATTGGTCCCTTCCTTTGGTGTTACATTAAAAGAAAAAATTATAATAACGTGCAAATACGTAACTTGGACGAATTGAAAGACCGTATACGTACTGCATGTGATAGAATACACCTATGGAATAAACTCAGAATATATTCCGAATATTCTGCATTGCTTTCAAGATCGCCTTGCTTTTTGCCTTGACAGGCAAGGAGGACGCTTCGAAAACTTGCTGTGAAATTAGACTTCACCTTTGTTATGTTGTTTTGTTTGTCTTAATTAATCGTTAGATTAAAATAATTTCTTCATTCAAAAAGTGAGATGTTGTACGTTCTTTTCTAAAAACATAACCTAATTCTTCGTGGCTTTATTACCTACTGTTGTAAGTACAAGTATTTTCGCCGAACCAAATTTTTGTACTTTTGCGATAAAATTTAATAGTTTCGTAATAAATTTAAAAAGTTTCGTGTTTCCTGGAAAGTTTAATTTTTCAATACAAAAAAGTAATAATAGTATATCCCTTGAACTAAGAGTTAGCGGATTTATAGAATAGTTATTTTATTAGCATTAAAATAGATCTGTGGTAGTACATAGTTCTCGCTCGTCAAAACATAAATGTATGACTGGTTGCCTAATATGTTACTAATTCATTGACAATTTTTTTTTTACAGTTACACATAGGCAAAATGTATGTGTAATAAAGCGGGGTTTCCACTTGTGCATTTACATGCCGCAACTATTGATGCAGCATCACTTCGAAAATTGCAGCATTTTTTAATGCATGGCATTAAAAAATGCGTGTGTTATACACATACGCGCAACATTTAGTTCGATAAGTAATTTTTATAGTAAATTCTGTTTTCACCAACTTACTCTGAATATTTGTATTTATGTTGGCATTATCTGTTTTCATGTCAAAGTAGTTTGTAGCTGTCATTTTATCCGAGAATTTGATCTGTGTGCCATAATTCGATCCCACCATTTTATCTATTATTGCGAGTTTTTTTTTTTTGATTTTTCGATTTAAAATCTTAATAATCAGGGCCTCTGGTGGCTTCGAAGGTTGTACCCTTTTTCACCTATAAAGCGAATTAACGGGTGTTCAGAAACATTCGAAGTCAAGTGGGCTCTGAACAAAAAATCGTATATCTTTACTTAAGTATCTGATTTGTAATAATTATGAAATGTCAACTGTTGTCTGTCAAAAATCAATCTATCTCAGACATGACTTCATATTTTCAAGGACTACTTTGAAATCGAATGTTTCTGAACATCCGTTATAAAGGTTATGGTTATGTCAGACTTCTTTAAAATCTTTTGTATCAAACTAAAAGGTTTGTCAATAGAGGTCAGAAAAGTTTATATAGATGCTATTGTATTCATTTGTTTTAGTAAAGTTTCATTGTTTATGCTATAGGTATAACCATAATAATACGTAAATAAATATGTAATTTAAATTTTGTTGTAAGGTGTTGCCATCATTGGCAAAGATCAATTATATTTTTCAGTTACCCTTTTATATTTTTAGATTCTACGGTTCAGGAGTTATATTTTTATAAATAACGGGTGTTCAGATACATTCGAAGTCAAAGTAGTCCTTGAAAATATGAAGTCATATCTGAGATAGATTGATACATTTACTTAATTAAATTTTATAGGTTATCAAATTAGTATCTTCGATATTAGATTCTGACAATTTTTATGTTTCTGAACACCCGTTATAAGTAGAAATCTTTAATTATTGCTTACAGCGTCATCTACAAGGAATTATTTAAGAAACTCAATTGAAAAACTAATAAAATTACACCTAGATGGAACCATCAATTACATTCTCATTTTTGTTTTTAAAGAATAATTTTATTTATTTTATAAGGATGCTAATATTAATTTTACAAAAATGATCTAACCATATGTTTCCTAACAATTTAATATAGAAATATTTCGCAAATCCATAACGGACATATTTCCTAATCGCTTCCTATCGTTTCCTATGATAGAATTATTTTCTTTGTATAATTGACAAATACTTTAACTATGCTTTTTACTGAATTTTATACAAGATTAATTGGTTTTATTTAGTTTAGAACTTTGTGCTTAATTCATTTTTAATTATTATTATTTCAATTTATATTTTAAGTTTACTAAAAGGTAGTACTCATTTGTAATTTAGATATAAAACTATAAAACAAATATTTTTTATGAAAATTACGTCGACTTTCGAGTAAATTTATATTAAATCGAAAACTGAAATGTTTTAATAATGGTAGTTAAGAATAAGAAATTCGGTATTGTGCAATTTATTAGAACTTCGTTGGTTAATACTTGACTAATAAAAATAGGTAAATTCTTTTTCTATTTATAGACGTTATTTTTATAAATTAAACTATAAAAGCAACGAAATTAATAATGTATTACCAACTAATAAATTAATTTAGGAACTAATTTATGCATACCTTGAAATAGGTTCTAATACGAAACAAATTTATTTCTAATATCGTTTTTTCAGCATCGTTTTTTGTTTGTATTTAATTGTGTCCTAAAATATGCATTAATGAATGGAACGAAATAGAGACGAAAAATACGAACTACTTGAAAATACTCTGTAAAATATATGCACCTTGAGAAACAGTTTGAATTTTAACTAAACAAACATTTTTCTTAAAATAATAAATTGGTCTGTATTACTATGTATCTTTATATTTGATTCAATAAAAATCGCAATCAAATACGACTGATTCTATCGGAATAATAAATTCTGTAACAAGGTTATAATGAAAAAATGCGATACGAGTGGAAGATTCCGAACGCGAGCGGTAGAGAGCGTGAGGAACCACGAGTATCGAATTTTCATTTTAATCGAGTAACAGACTATACCGCCTGATTCTGAGCAAACGCAACGATCCGAACGTATGAATATTTCTCCCGCTTCGAATACAATTCCCCTGAACGCGTTTAGCCAATCACAAAGCAGTCTATCGCGCAACCATTTAACAACTAATGTCACAAATTAGTGTCACCAATGTCACCCTATACGGAGTCTCTTAAGCGTTTGAATAGTGAAAATAAGAAAAGAAAATAGACATTACTGGTTCTGTACAAAATTTAAAACCATTATTCCCAAATCGCAGAGTTCCTAATGATACGTTCATTTTAGTATGCGCTGCAATAGAACTAAATTCAAATTTGACAGTTAGCGATATTTCCAACGATTTAGGCATATGCTGCTCTTCCGTTAACCGCATTAAAATTAAATGGTTTTCGTAATTATAAATATTCCAAACATCATCAATTATTTTACGGTGATGAGTTTAAACGGATGAATTTCCGTTATTATATAATTAATTTCTCAATTTCTCAATTTATTTTATTATCTGTAAGAGTAAATTTTTCTTTACATTACTAGAATTTAATTTAGTTTTTATTTATTTCTGAAGTTTATTTAGTTTACTATGAACAGTTTTTGTGACCTTTATTATTAAAATTTAATTTATTAAATCTCTTGATGCCTTATTTGCAATTTTCTTAACCGTTTATTAATAATTTCATTACGCTTTGTAGAATAACGTATTACAATTTACTCATTACCATAACACAGGACTAAACAATTTATAGTCCTTCAATAGTAATTTGGTAATCAGATAATTTTTCTTACGCGGCTCCATAATATGTAAGTATGTATGATATATGACATTGGTGTTGACACGCCTACAGCATTCAGGGGAATTGTATTCGAAGCGGGAGAAATATTCATACATTCGGATCGTTGCGTTTGCTCAGAATTAGGCGGTATTTTCTCCACGGCCAGAAAGTATGAATTAAAAACAATTAAATTAAATCTGAAGAAAACCAAATTATTTATTGAGACATTTGTATTACATTGTATTAATATTTATATTTATAGTGTTGGTAGAATTACTGAAATTAAAAACTAGTGCATTAGAAATATTTTCCGTAATATTTTTCAAAACAGATTGATTTGTGGAGGCAGAATTAACAGTCGTATAGCAGGAAGAATTGGAGGTTGAGGGGACGGTTACTGATGAATTAGATCCAGTAATTGAAGAAACAAATTGATTTGCTATATTTATTCGATTTTGCAGAGAATTTTGTATCCTTTAGTTACTTGAGAAGACTTCCTTCCAGTCTTCATGCCTTTTTAATGTTGTAATGTCCGCATCTACATTTACCAACGTAGCCGCTGAGGTACGGCGCGAATAGTGGTGTGGGTTGTCTAGACATATAGCCTAATTTATTTATCCTAATTACTTGTCGTGTACATTTATTTTTTTGGAAATTAATAAAAAAATTATTAGAAGGAACATTACAAGGTCTCAGAGCCTAGTGTTTCTATACAGTATTATAAAAAACTCTCGTAATTGTAAACTTTGTGGTTTTTTAGTTTTTGTATTAGGAATTGCAATTATGGATTTCAAATTTTTATGTTGGAAATTTTAATGTTGTAAAGGCTTTTCGTGCGACAAGCTCCCAAAACATCAATGGCAAGGGCAGCCTAAAAATGAAAAATACATTTTATTAAAATTGCTATTTAAAAATTATAAGGTTTGTTACTAGAGACCGAGCGCATCGAGACGAAATTACGATGGGCCACACGCAGCTATTGAATAGTACTATTCATTCGGTTAATCGCACATCTGCTTTTTGTCATTGAATTGTAACGCAATTACTTCAATATTACAGTGAAATTCCTTTCTTCAAAGGCGTAGATAGAAGTGCGAGCAGTTTTTATAATTTATTTCATTTATTAGTTTATATTTTGTGAGATAAATAAAGCACGGTGAGTTAGTTTCTTTTTCTCATTGTTTAACTGTTCAATAACTTACGCATACATTTATAATTTTCATTTATTTAGATATAGAACATTGTTTAAGTTACTTTTTCTGATATGATATGGAACAACGTCGACAATGGCATCGTGAAGCAAAGGCGAGTTGGATTAAGGGTCATACTGATTGTGTATCCATTGCCAGTGATTCCGAAATTTATTGCAAAGTCTGTAAAATATCGTTAAAAATTTCCAAGGAATAGCATGCAAAACGTCATTTAGCATCGTAAACACATACTCAGAAATTAGAACCGTTGGAATCTGACAATTTTAACGAAGAACTCTGTCAAACTTTAATAGCGGCAAATATTTCATTAAATAAACTTAACAATCCCACCTTCAAAACATTTCTCCAAAAATATACTGGTCGAAATGTTCCTGATGAACCTACCTTACGCAAATATTATGTTTCTAAGTGCTACACGAAAGCAGTAGAACGCATTAGAAGCCATCTTTCAAATCAGTACCTATGGATAAGTGCAGACGAAACTATCGATATATTAGGACGCCGTGTATTAAATATTGTAGCTGATGTACTACATCCAACTATTCTGTATAACGCATATGTAATAGTAACAAAAGTTATAAATACAGTTCATACGTAAACAGTAGCTAAAACCATTTACGAGAATATGCACCAAATGCTTCATTCGGACGACAGGTACAAAGAAAAAATACGTTTGTTTGTCAATGACAGTGCTGCATATATGTTAAAAACAGGCAGACTATTAAAGGAAACATATCCTAATATGCTGCATATTACTTGTGTAGAATATACTCTCCACAGAATCTGTGAATATTTCAAAGACATCTTTCCGGAAGTTGATAGACTTGTAAGCACCATTGAGAGTAGCTCTTTACAGGGAAAAACTTCCATTTTTGTCACTGCCTCCCTCTCCAGTAACTAGACGGGGAACATGGTTGTCGGGTAACCGGGTATTCGTACGTCAAGGCCAGTTCCCACTTGTGCATTTTGATGCTGCATTTTTTGATGCAGCATCAAAATGCTGCATTTTTGCGTTCACACTATGCATTTCCATCAATTGCATGCAACAGAAATGCATGCATTTTTTACTGCACGGCTTTAGAACATGTTCTAAATTCGTGCAATAAGTTGCATGCAATTCTAGTGAAAGCTAGGGAATACTGCGTTACCAATATATAATTTTACATTGGCATTATGTGTTTGGACGGTTTCATTTTTAATATCGAAAATATATCACCTTACTTTTGTTGTTGAATAGTAAATGTTAACATGTGATAGTAATAGACATATATTTTTTATTTATCAATTTTATAACTTTTACAGGTTCATTTTCGTAAAATTACAAATTAAAATTTGCTTTAAGATTTCTCGGAGATGGTAAAAGCAGTGAAGCACTTGCTCCAATTATTAATAAAAGTAATATTTCTTCATAATCCATAGTTAATAGAAAAAAAAATAGACTTATTATGCCGAATTAAAACCACAAAATTTACGTTACTATCTGTCAAGTAATTTTGTGATTGCCTAAAAATTAAATCCCTAGCTATTTTTCTCTGTTTTTATTTTACTGCACATGGAATTGCATAGATGTGAATATCCTTGCAATTTTTGATGCATAGGAAGTCATGCATTAAAAAATGCATACTTTCATGCATCAAAAAATGCAGCATCAAAATGCACAAGTGGGAACTGGCCTTTATGTGAAAGTGTGCATCTTACGCCATCTGACGGAAAGGCTGCGTATGTAAACAAAACCGGGAAATCCCCTGATTTACAATTGGAGCTGCCGCTGTTTTATATATAATGTACTCTCAGTTCGCATTTAATTTCAGTTGTATGGGTGGAACTACAATTTTTTAATTTCTTACGTATGTACCCTTTCAATAATGAGTTCAGATTGGAGTTATTTTAAAGTGTTTTCTGAAGACGAAACGAAAGCAGTGTGCTGTTTATGTAATGCAGTTTTATCCAAAGGTGGTACAAATACAAAATCCTACGGAACGTCAACGTTATTGAAACATTTACGTTTAAAATATTCACATGAGTTTAGTGATTGTGACATTGTTAATGTTAAGAAAAAGAAATTAGACGATCCGATACCGGGACCTTCGCACCCCATTAAACAACATACATTGGTACAGTGTTTAGACAAAATTATCACATGAGACATTAACAATATCAAAGCAAAGAAAATCCATGATAAAATTGGCGAATTGATAGCTGTGGATAACCAACCCATTGCAATAGTAGAGAATATTGGATTTATTAATCTTTTGAAAACATTAGTGCCCCGATGTCAAATACCTTCACGAAAATATTTCTCAGAAATTATTATTCCTACTATGTATGATAAATGTTGTTCGAAAATTTATGATTTAATCGATATTGAAAAATCACAACTGAATTTGATCTCCTTAAATATCAGACATATGGACCTGTTCTGAGAATAACGAAAGTTTTATAAGCCTCAGTGGAGATTGTCTTAATGAAAAATTTGAAAAAAGTGCGTGGTTCTAAATGCTCGCCATTTTCTCACTATCAAAATTGGCTAGACAATACCTAGCAGCGCCTCCTAGCAGCATACCCAGTGAAAGTATGTTCAGCGAGGCGGGTATTATTTACGAAGAGAGAAGAAATAGACTTCTTCCGCGAAACGCAGAGAAATTATTATTTCTGTATTATAATCTCCCATTATTGAGACTTAATTATTAAATTTAATTTTATGTTTTGTATTTTTTAATAAAATGTCTAGTTAAAATAAATTTTGTGTAATTTATTTTCATTCACTTATTATCTTATCTTCTTTTCAAATTTCAGATAAGGAACCCACTACCCGGCAATATTTGCTGGATCCGGGTAATTTGCGGGTACTGAAAACTTTGCCGGGTATGCCGGGTAATTTCCAGGCACTCTGTACATCACTACTCCAAATATAACTGCTAAATACGCTGAAATAAAAGAATATTTCCAGTATGCACCTATAACCAGTTACTATATAGAAAGGACGTTTTCTATCTACAAGGATGTATTTCATTTAAAGAGAACACATTTTACAGAAGAGAACCTTGAGAAAATATTGCAAGTTAATATTAATACTCGTTTACTCAACTTGAACTACAAAATGAACAAATAAAAATGTATTTCGTATTTTATAGATCACCATCCGTTTGTTTTCCAATTATACAAATAAAATTAAAAACTCTTTGAATGTACAAATTTCCAATAGTATGTCCGTGGGCGATGAGTAGAGTGGACCAATCCGGAGCGAAAGCAGAGGCGTGACTAACGAATTGGTTCCCGCGTGCCCCATCGCACATACGATTACTTAGTATGTTGTTCACGGTCATCGTGTGTACACGTATAATAGCAACACAACACACAACAATTACTTCGGAATAGTGCAAGCATTAGAAAACCTACAAAATTCTTCGCTATCGTTACAGGAATCAGTGCTAGTTGTGAAAGATACACACGCACAGCTATGTTCGATACAAGACGCAAGAAATGAGTGTATTTTAAGTAAGTTTGAAAGTGTTTTAGATAAAGATTTAGATTTTGCCAGAGTTAGACAAATTTGTGAAGGTTCGTCTACAGATGTGTTAAGTTGTTTCAAAGATTATTTTAATTATGCAAACATCACATCACTAGATGTGGAGCGATCGTTTTCTTTATACAAGCACATATTTTCCTCACGGCGGACGCGTTTTCGAGAAATAACTTTGGAGACGCACCTTATGTTAACAATATTTCATCGCGCTTCTCCAGATTTTCAAGTCACGGAAAACGCATAAGACGGTAAGTTTTTTTTTAATATTCTAATTACATACATTTTAGATTTTATTTTTTATACGTATCATCGAGAACGTTTCATAATCTAGAAAAACCTTACATTTTTTTTTGTATCTAACATAATAACAGCACCGTTCGTGATAGTATATCTCTAGATATTAATAATGTTTCGCATGCGGGAACCAATTCGTTAGTCACGCCTCTGCTTTCGTTCCGAATTGGTCCACTCTAGCGATGAGTCATCGGCCTCTCGTGCCCGGTTCCTATTTATTGCCTTTCTAGTTAAATATATCTCATCCGGAGCATTTTCTAAGAATTGCTTAACATTTCTTTGTAAAAACTTTTGATTTCTTAGCTACATACTTTTCAGAAGAGAGAGCGTTTTAACAAAGTTTTTAATTTTTTGAATCTTGAAATATCGATATCGTGCTTCACATTTATCGTTGCTTTTGGTATTCAATATATTTTCCATAGAGTCGAAGATTTCCAAGTCTTTAATAAATCACCGCAAAATGCAATTAAAATATTTTCGGAAAAGGAGTTCGTTTTCTTTTCTTGATTCCAATCTCTTAACAGTGCATAATACTTTTCATATTAATGTCTCGATTTTTGCGACAGCAGGTTCTCGCTATATTATTTGCATAATTTGTGATTTCAGGTGTAGTATTATCAAATTCCATTTCTGATTCACTCGATTTTTCATCCAATCCCAGAAAGTGGTGAGCATCAGTTTCTGCGCTGATGGAACTCTTTTGAATTTTCTTAGCTTGTTTTCGAACTCATAATAAATGACAGTGTTACTCAACGATGGTACACAGAAACTGAAACTTTGTATGCTAAGCCCTCGTAAATATATTCATATATAAACATTCCTATTTTCCACATAACCGCCTGATAGAAGGTAAATTTTAGGAGCTAAGTTTGGAGTGTAAGAAGAATGGTCTACCTAATTGTCGAAATTGTCTGTCTGTAATTGCTTCTTGAGCTTACTAGCGGTGTGGATATTTTGTACTTTGGTTATTTTTTCCTAATGCTTCTCACAAATACAATTCCACGGCCTGTATAGTAAGGATAGACTGGCACCATAGAAGCGGTTTCTACAAATGAAAGATGCATATCCTGAGCGGAACTCTATGTAGAAAAACCGCTGTCGAAGTTACTAGGTCTAATTAAAAGAATAAAGTTAGATAATATGTTCTAACGAGACATGAAGGCTACAATAGATCTGGGGAGGTCACAGCGGAATAGGCTCTAATCATTAGATTAGATTGTTAATCGGGTTTTTAACTACTAATCGCGTGCCATTGCATAAATTTGGCTGATTGATGTTTGGGAGTAACATAATTGGCACTCCCATTTTCAAATTCAGAATGTGTGATTGTAATCCGGGAACATCGAGAGAATTCCGTTTGAAAATTCACTACTTCACTTTGGTTCATCATGGAGTCAATGGATTTATATATCACTGTTTCACCTGCGATTCTGTTTAGAATGATTTTGTTAATATCGTGTACATCGATAATCAATAATAATTTCTCCTTTTTTTTTTCTTTCAAAAAACCCAGCTATTTGTTAAATTGTTTTTCAACTATCAATATCATTAATATTTCCGCCTTTCAAATTTGACATAATATGCTAAATTTGTCATAATTTAAAAAAAAATAAGATTTTCTTGACATTTACATCTCACCTATACACATTATTTTAAGACAATTCATTCAAGATTAAATCAAAGTTATTTTTCTTTTTAACAAGATGTTAGGGTAAATATAGTATATGATTATCAAACGTCAACTCATAATAAAAAAGTACTACCAAATAAAGTATTTGACAAATTTTTACGCTACTTATGTCGAAGCGCACCGCAGACTTCACCGGTGCGAAGATTTTCGTTAAAAAAACAATTCATTTTACTATAAAAACACTTGCCTATTCGAATGCAACGTTGTGTCAAAATTGCAAGTCAATCGACCCACTTCTTTTCGCGTTTTACAAGCGCAAACATACGTAGGCTGAGTTTTTATATATATAGAGATGAGGGCGGGTTGACTAATTTGCGAAACAAAGGAATAGTTTTAATAAACAAACTTAATTTTTCTACATAATTTCCACTTGATTGGATACGTTTAGTCCATATGTGTGTTGAAGCTTCTTTATTACGTCTAGAAAGTGATTATCTTCTAATCCTGCAAAATAATCGTCCACTGTTGAAGATCGCTCTTCACTTGTGCAGAATATTTTGCCTCCGAGAAAATCTTTTAATTTAGGGAACAGGGCAGATGAAAGTCAGTGGTGCTAGGTCTGGCGAATATGGGAGTTGCGATATTAATTCGAACCTTAACTCTAATTTTTTTGCAGTAACAGTACTGGAACGAACAAGTGTATTATCATGGTGAAAGAGCACTTTCTTCTTATTCCTTTCTGGACGCTTTTCAGTGATAGCTGTTATCAACGATCTAGAAGATTTGCTGTTTACGGTCTTGCCCTTTTGAAGAAAGTCTGTCGAGAATATTCCTTTACATTCCAAAATACCGATGCCATCACCTTTCTCGCCGATAAAACTGTCTTGGCCTTCTTTGGAGTTGGTTCTTCACGTTTGGTAAACACATTTTTGACTGTTGTTTAGATTCGGGTGTATAATAATGAACCTATGTTTTGTCAGAAGTAACAAACCGGTGCAAGAAATCTTTAGTGTTGCGTTAAAAAATTTCTAAATTATTCGTCGATATTTGACGACAAACACGTCTTCGTTCCGTCGTCAGTAAACGCGGCACCCCTTGCCGAAAACTGCCGAAATGCTTTCAATCGTCGTCACTAAGCATCCAATCATTGACTTTATCCACAATTTCTGGACTTGTAGCCATCTTCTAAGTTGCTCCTACCACAATTAAATTCATTTCCCCATTTTCTGACGATTGCTGTATCTCGCATATCATCATGGATTCTAGTAAACGACATGCCTTTCTTTAAAAGATACTTAATCACTGTACAGTGTTCAAATTTATCCATTTACACTTAATTAGTAGCAGGGTAAAATTTTTAAAAATTCCTACAGAACACGCTTTGTCACAAATTTATCAAACATTAAGAGTAAATTGACAAGGCATTGGTTCTCAAAATGTGATGTGATTTTTTTTATTTTACGGCCTACTCGACTCGCTCTCGTATATTGAATACATAAGCTGATTCAGAAACAGTATACAATTCACAATTTACTGTTCGAAGTGTAATAATGATTCTTTTGATTAAGTTTTGATAAATGTTTTAGTACAATAGACAAATCTTAAATCAATTTCATCTGACTGAAAGAAACTTTTATAACAAAACAATTTTTATTTAAAAGATTTCCTATTTAATATTCTAATACCTTGTATATAATTATAATCCATCTGCTTCAGCTAATCACGTTAATTGTGTTGTGACCCAGGTGTGCATTGTGAATCTTTACTACTCCTCAGGCAAAGGTTAAATGGATATCTGCGAAGGAATCAGCTGCATCGAAAATACACACATACTTTGTTACTGACCACTAATAGTTTTATGCAGATCCGTAATGGAGAGATTTTATATAGGTTTGCTTAGTTATTAATAAATATAAATAATGGAATTAAATCATTTGGAGTTATAACGAATGCCATGTTATTAGATATAGTATTTATAACATAGCGGATAACAAAATTGTCCGGATATTTTAGATTAAAAATTTAAGGACTTTAAAATTTATATTAAAATAAATGCCATATAAGTTTATAAATCTCGGGTTTAAAAAATGAGGCTAGAGTAAAAAAAAATATCATTAACATTTATCTTAAATTTTTAAATTTCGATGATCTTAACATTCACGATTTTGTTTGATCAAGGAAAAACCATTTCTATCGTTTAAATAATCTTGACGAGTTTCTGAAATAAAACATCTTTTACGAATGCAGATTTGAGTCGTAATTGTTTAGTCTATGTTGAAAAACCCGAAATATACAGAACTGCGTGTGGTGGACGAACTATAGTCCACCACATACAAATCAAAACACACAATTCCAATCAAAACAAATTTTTCATGTGATTCATAATGAGAAGAACAATTTTAAATCACGTTGTAGATATTTTCTCTCAAGTAATTTAAAATTATGGTCAATTGCTTAAATATAATATCATCAAATTGATATAGACTTAAATGATAATACAAAGCAATTAAAAATTGAAAGAAAATACTAATCCAATATACAACAAATATCTTAGAAGCGGTTAATCTGGACAAAATACATTCCTTTTTGCAATAATATAAAGCAGAGAATACATAACTTGGTCTGTAGACAGATGCAACAACTTAATAGAAGAAGGTGTTTAACAGAGTTGCAATATGTCGCTTCTATTTTTTATCTTTACATAAAAGTAGCTTTGAGAAATTGGAAATATGTAGAATTGAAATATAGCCGAAATGAGTGGAAAACGCTACTTTGTACATTTTAACTATTACAGATGACCAAATGACCAGGCAGTGGACGCTTAGGACTATAATCTTGGATTCACGATCAAATGACTATTGAACGAATATCAAGAATACGGTTTTCAGGTCTGTTATAAAAAATAGAATATCTGGTGCTGAATTAGTATACTTAAATATCTCTTGTCAAACAAGTTGACATATTTAAATATCTTGAAGACAATAAAGATGACCTACGCAAAATTGGAATTAGAAGAGAATCCACAAGTCGCATGCTTTGCTATGGCTCTGAAGAGTATCAAAGTTGATATCAAAAGGAAAACTAGTTAAATTTCCTTTTTATTCTCTCTAAATGACTTAGGCAGAGTTCTTAGTGATCTGATGTGTCCAATTGACTTAGATAGAATCCTTAGTGATCTAGCATACAGGTTCTGGAGTTGAAGTTTCATTTTGGACACTTCTTGGCTAGTTTATCGACCACATTGCTTTAATGGTCTTGTGTCGTCGTACCCAGATCAGTAAGACAGTATTGTCTTTCACAGCCCATTGAAGACAGTATATGATTAGTTCTGAGCTGTAATCGAGTTCATAAAGTAGGATTTTATAGTCAGTTTCTTTGATTCCTGCAGCACAGGCGGTAATTATAAAGTGCTCAATTGGAAAACCATTGTAGTATCTATGTGACCTCCAGCTATAATGTTAGATACCATAAGTGAAATTACGACTAGGGGCTTCACATGCTCAAATATTTTCCAAGACATTGTGTAATATTTTTGCTTTTAATAGGTTACTGAACGTATTCTACGAGAAAATAAAAAAGTACAAATTTTATCTAAATAGTTTCTCTAATAAATGTAGGATTAAAAACACCAGTGTTTCATTTTTCCTACTTGTTGATTGAATGAACTACGAGTACTTCATATTTACAGTAATGCTTACTTGGGGTTGTCTAGAGAAAGTAATATTCGCTACAATAAAGCTACTAGTAAGAAATATAATAAAAACAGAAGAACTGGTGATTAAAAAATTTTCTCCTTAATAAGTAATGAAATTTTATTATTTATTAACTAAAATTAGATTTTTAAGACATTATCGTAAACCTTGGGTATTGTCGCTTGTAGGCACAATTTCCACAAAATGACGTCAACCAATACACTTTTCAACCAATACGATTTTAATATGTAATAGTGTAGGGTGTATTTGTACCTACTTGTAAAACAGTACAGAATAGAACAGTCCCAAACATAAGAGTATCAACTTAACATCAGTACCAGACACACAGTCTTAATATAACATTCTCTTCATAACATTAATATCAAACAGTTATATTTTAACAAGAGACACCAGTCTCAGTATACGGTGCGGAAATAGTGTGTCGGCGGAGCTTAGCATGAAAACTAATAAAGTTGTAGCAATGAAATTTTACGTACACATGTAGTTCTATTTTTATTTATATATTCAAAGGTGTTCCAAATTTCCGCAACCACTTTCAATTTTTTTTTTTAAATAGATTGCTATACTTTCTTGTTATTATGATGATAGCCACCTAAATTATCTTTGCAATGATATATGACAATGTGCACTTACAATTGTTAGTTTTGGTTTTATTGCAAATTTTGTTAAAATCTTGACAGTTGCAGCGTCTAACATTTTAAGTCTTATCCTGAAAATGGGTGTAGTGCCTCACGTAACTCTTTTGTTACCAATTTATGGACTAACACGCTATATGTTTTGAGGGTAACAACGTGACAACATATACAGAGTGTTAAATATGTCGTGCCAAAGTTATCGAAGTTTAAAGGCTATTTTCTCTTTTTTTTTTAATCGAATCTATAATTTTTTTATTAGTCAGCAAATTCCTTGTAAAATTGCCGTTAAAATGGTACCAATAACATAGTACTTATTTCTAGTATTTTCGAAGTTATAACCCTTTAATGGGGTATACCTATGTTTATAATATTCAATATGCGGTGCATCTAATAGTTGGTTGGCCATGAAATGATATCAAACAAAGTAACTTTTACCAACACCTATTTTATAATTCTTATTATTAGTTTTAGAATTACATTTTGTAATTTTTCCATAATAAAACAAAATTAATTACAGACTTACATTTTGAGCCATGTTGTTTTCACTTAATTGAAGAAAAGCGTTTCTGATTAGTTGCTGCATGTTCTCCGCCGTTGTAGGAGGTGTTTTGTAAACTATATTTTTTACAGTAGGCCACAGAAAGAACAAGGGGTTAGATCTGGTGCTCTTGCATCAGCACTGTAATGTGCAGGTGCACCATCATGTTGGTACCACAATCTCGTTATGACGTTATCTGGGTGGCCTTCTAACAGCAATGGTAAATTATTTTGTAGGAAATTTGTGTAGATTTCACAATTTAAAGTAGTATTAAAAAGGAATGGACCTATAATAGTGTTTCCTGTGATGCCTCCCCAGGTGTTAACATTCCATTTTTGTTGGTATAAAATGGGTTGCACAAAATGAGGGTTTCTAGTGTCATAATAATGAGAATTTTTTCTGTTTGTTATTCCACAATTAGCAATTGTTGCTTCATCTGTGAAAAGCACATGATCTAGAAAATCCGTCCTCCTTTCTCCTTTCAAAATCCGTTTGTAATAAGCCTTGATGATTTTGAATTTTGTAAGGGTGAAATTTATGTTTTTTTAAAATCCTTCTTACAGCAGTGACTTCTATCCCGTGTTCTTTCGAAATTATCCTTGTAGATACGCGCGGATTTTCCATAACGGACGGGACGACTGTCACTTCATTATCTTCTGTAACCATAGTCTTAGTTCTTTCATGTTTGACGTAATTCACTGAACCCGTCCGAAGAAACCTTGTCAACAAATTTTCAAACGTCTTAATATCTGGTGCTCTTCGGTGAGGATACTCCATAGCATATGTTCTTGATGCTAAAAGTGGATTTCTATTGCTAGCGTCAAGAACAAATGCCATGTCTATTAGCTCCTCTTTCGAAAAATTCATTCTAAAGAAACACAACTATAAACTATTACGGCATGTAAATAAAAAATAATGACAACAAAACGATATAACTTACAACAAGATAACTAATAACGAACAAACGGAAATTGATAATTAACTAGCCGAACTTAAATTATAACAATTAAACGCGATTACAGCAAAGAGGAACTACAGAAAAACACTTTATACGGAAATTTTAAGTAGATATTTGACGTTTGGTTAAACAGCAATTTTTGCGTAATATCATTTCATGGCCAACCAACCAACTATTAGATGCAGCACCGCATATTGAATATTATAAATATAGGTATATCCCATTAAAGAGTTCTAAATTCGAAAATACTAGAAATAAGTACTATGTTATTGGTACCATTTTAAAGGCAATTTTACAAACAATTTGCTGACTAATAAAAAGATTATTGGTTCAATTTAAAAAAAAAAGAGAAAATAGCCTTTAAACTTCGATAACTTTGGCACGTCATATTTAACACTCTGTATATGTTGTCACGTTGTTCACCCTCAAAACATATAACGTGTTAGTCCATAAATTGGTAACAAAAGAGTTACGTGAGGCACTGCACCCATTTTCAGGCTAAGACTTAAAATGCTAGACGCTACACCCTGTAAATATATAAATAAAAATAGAAAATGTACTGTAGCATACTACAGGGTTGGCCATTTAAGGTTGCGGATTTTGAAGTCATATTAAACATACAAAACATTAATTTAAAAAAATGATTTATTTGTGCAATTAAACAACAAGATCTGCGGTTTAATAAATCAGGTTTTCGAAGTGAGAGCCTCGAGCAACGATAACATTTCGCAGCCTCTTCTCAAATTCTCCACAAACTGCCTGAAGTGTGGCGTACGGTATCGCTTCTATTCGCTGCCGTATTGCCATTTCAAGGTCATCCAGGGTGTCTATACCATCGCGATATACCGTATCTTTTAATGATCTCCACAGGTAGAAATCGCAAGGATTGAGGTCTGGACTATATGGTGGCCATGTTATCCCTCCGCCTGTAAACTGTTGAGCGTCAAGACCAATGATTTTGTTACCGAAATGTTCTTCAAGAATGTTGAAAACTCTTCCGTGCGATGCGGACGGGCCCCGTCTTGCATAAACCATGCATTCTCCACCATATTTAATCCACGCGCCACGGGAATAAAAGACTCATTAAGCATTTCACAATTTTTTTGCGAAGTAACGGTTCCATTGACAATCACGGGACCGATAATTCCTGCCGACGAGATAGCACACCAAACAGTCAACCGTCGAGGGTGAAGAGGACGAACAATTGCTAGATGTGGATTTTCTGTCCCCCAATATCTCAAATTTTGCTTATTCACATAACCGGATACATCGAAATGTGACTCATCCGACCACCACACTCGTTCCAATGACATGCTGCCATTTTCAATGCGTTCGATGATTTCGTTCGCAAAATTGTAGCGTCGCTCCATATCAAACGGTCTCAACGGCTGATCGATCTGGATTTTGTATGCTTTCATCTTTAGATATTGCTTTAGGATCCGCCTTAGTGTTGTACGGGGTATTTTAAGTTCTTGAGATGCTCTTGAGGTCGATGTTGAAGGTTGAGCTGTAAAGTGCTCCCGTACTCGTTCTATGATTTCCGGTACCCGGATGGTCTTTTGACGTTCTCTAACAGTTGATCTTTCGTCTGCCGCAGATGCTGTTGCTTCAAATTTCACTACAATCCTAAGATATTGTCAGATTAGTAGACATGGAAACACGATAACGAATACTTTGTTACTTTTCTAAATTTATCTTTTCCTTACCTTTTTATAGTGTTTTCCGTTGGTGCGTTATTT
The DNA here is from genome assembly GCA_935421215.2 of Melolontha melolontha. Classification (NCBI taxonomy): domain Eukaryota; kingdom Metazoa; phylum Arthropoda; class Insecta; order Coleoptera; family Scarabaeidae; genus Melolontha; species Melolontha melolontha. The sequence goes on from CAKXYW020000001.1 coordinate 86,358, forward strand.
CTCCCGAATAGAGTACGCAAGTGTCTGGCCGTAGCTGCAAAAGATTCCCCATTTCTATAATAATATTTTATTAATTCCACACGCATTTCCGTTGGATACGACGCCATCTTGAAAACTGACAAGGCAAATTTTTCATATATTTATTGTAAACCGCGCTTGGCCCTCTAGTGTAAAAAATATATATTATATTAATTTCTATATATACAAGGGAATAGCGCGATTTTTAAAACCGCAACATTAAATGGCCAACCCGTTACATGTGTACGTAAAATTTCATTGCTACAACCTTTATTAGTTTTCATGCTAAGCTCCGCCAACACACTATCGCCACACCCGGTATAGTGCAAATAAATATATTTAGATAAAAGTACATTTATTCATTTAACAAACAGTCACCAAATATTTAAAAAGTAAAGTATATACAGCCTTATAACTTGTGCACGGTGAAATATTAATGGAGTCGTGATTCTATTAACTGACGTTGAAGCATCACCGCCACAAACCGGAGTCATTACAAACATTTGGTCCACGAGCTAACATCAACCATAACATTGGTACAGTTGCCAGCAATAAATTCTGGTCATCAGTCATGCTTTGACACTATGGAAAATGCTCCATTGTATAACCGTCGTAAATGTCATAACTAGAGCTGAGGATGTTTGCGGTACGGCAGGACCGTATGTAGTGCATCCCCACATTTAACTATTTATCTAAATATTCTCTGAAATGATTTGCCGGATCTCATAAATTAATAGAGTGATATTTTAGTATGCACTGGATATTGTTATTATACAAAATCATAATAGCCATTTGTATTTATGGATCATAAATAATAATACGCATGTATTTGTATTTGGTTGTGAATTCAATTTAAACTTAAAACGAATCATAATATTTTAACGACAAGCCGTCCTTACAATACATGCATTCGAGACAAAGTGTGCAACTCTACGAATAACTTCCATAATTGATCGAAAATGGACATTTTGGAGCTGAAGTAAAGCCCCTATTCTTAGAAAATTTTATTACTGTCGTTAAGAACTATTATTATAAACAACAAAGGCCTTTTATTAGTGTTGAAGTTTTAGTTTCATTGAATTTCCATGTTGTAAGTAGTCAATTGTAAAGTGTTCATTCACAATATTCTAAAACAAGGTGTAAATTTAACTAAAATCCAGAAAAACACATTCTGATAATATATTACTAGATTAGAAGCTGTGTTTATTACTATTTATTATATTATTTTTATAACCAAATGCAATAAAAGCTACGAAAACAAAAGAAACCTCGATTTATTAAAATCTTGTCACACAGCCTTTCAAAGTTATAACTTCTAACTTCATTCACCTAGTTCAAGTAGGTAGTATATATAAAATATATGCATAATATGTGCTGCCAGGCTTTGAAAGGCTGTGTGACAAGATTTTAATAAATCGAGGTTTCTTTTGTTTTCGTAGCTTTTATTGCATTTGGTTATAAAAATAATATAATAAATAGTAATAAACACAGCTTCTAATCTAGTAAAATATATTCAGAATGTGTTTTTCTGGATTTTAGTTAAATTTACACCTTGTTTTAGAATATTGTGAATGAACACTTTACAATTGACTACTTACAACATGGAAATTCAATGAAACTAAAACTTCAACACTAATAAAAGGCCTTTGTTGTTTATAATAATAGTTCTTAACGACAGTAATAAAATTTTCTAAGAATAGGGGCTTTACGTCAGCTCCAAAATGTCCATTTTCGATCAATTATGGAAGTTATTCGTAGAGTTGCACACTTTGTCTCGAATGCATGTATTGTAAGGACGGCTTGTCGTTAAAATATTACGATTCGTTTTAAGTTTAAATTGAATTCACAACCAAATACAAATACATGCGTATTATTATTTATGATCCATAAATACAAATGGCTATTATGATTTTGTATAATAACAATATCCAGTGCCTACTAAACTATCACTCTATTAATTTATGAGATCCGGCAAATCATTTCAGAGAATATTTAGATAAATAGTTAAATGTGGGGATGCACTACATACGGTCCTGCCGTACCGCAAACATTCTCAGCTCTAGTCATAACCTATAATCATGTTGCATAACAATAATTGTCATTTATTCTTTGTAAAATTTCATTCATGTTGACAATTCAATGATGTAGACATTATCAGGCGGGGGAAATTTTCAATTTATGACTAATCGAATTTTGAAGTAACATTGACGATCAGAATTTATTGCTCGCAACAATACATCATCAATCTCAAACACATAATATTTTACTAAAATAAAGCTTGTGGTTTAATAATTATTTTCTTGTTAAGATGGGCCTTATTTCTTTTTTATATAGACTGTGTATACATATAACTACATATTTCCTTGGACATCGAGTAAGTACATCCGTGCTCATAAGCATTATTAACTATATTGCATTACAATACGCACGATTCTCTCTATTTTGTTTAACATTTATTTATGTGCACTTATCTATACTTTCAGATTCTAAAGTAATAATCGGGTATAGTTTTTAGCCATGTCATTTAGCCGATTTATGTTTTTACGTTGCATAAATGCTGTTAACTGCATGCCACGGTATCGTAATAGGTGCTAGGCGTCAATTTCCGGGGTAATTTCATAAGTCTACCGCATCAGATAATTGTTAAATTGTCATAGATTATGTTCCAAGGTATTCTTTATTTATATTTAAGTACTAATGAGTCTAATCTATTCTTCTATTAATTGCGCATTTGAATAAGGAACTAAAGTATTTTCCTTTATGTTAAATACCTAAATATTAAAATAATTCAAAGATTCAGATATGTGATTCTTATTTATTAAAAATAGTTACCCTATAAACGCAATCTATACACTCAATTAACAATGGTAAATGTTCTCGATAAAATGTACTTTCGAAACAACTCATTCATTCGTTTTTGGTTTTAATAGATATAAAAATAATCATTGTCTCCATAGTATATATATTTTTCTGCGAATTTCTCATGCAAATAAAACTATTGTTGCATTGGCCGTGCGCTATTTGGCGTCGTTTTGTTTAAATCACATATTGTCCATATCCATAGCTTCCAATTCAGGCAATTTCAGACAAACTATGTTATTACCCCACGGTAACGCTCACCGTTCACAGAAACGGTCCAAGTCACTTAAGGTTACCTCAAATTTTTTATCTTATGGTAGAAGTTTCATTTTGGGGTCCTACAAAAATTTCCTCTTCAAGTATTACATCTGAGATTTTGGGAAATTTTTGTTTAAGATATTGGAATCCACGGCCATTATTGCTTTCACAAAATTTTTCATCAAACCTAATTTTATACACAAAAAAGGAAACACGAGAGACTGCAGCAATTATCGAGGATTAACGCTTTTAAGCACAGTAGCTAAGGCATACGAGAGGGTATTGGAAACTAGACTAAGAAGAGTAACAGAACCCACAATGGATGAAGCACAGAGTGCGTTTAGGAAGGGAAGAAGTGTAAACGACCATATATATATACGATAAAGCAAGTAATAGAGAAAACCATTCTTAGCCAATCAAAAGTATACTTTGCATTCATAGATTTAGAAAAAGCGTTCGATCGAGTTCCTAGAGAAGAAGTCTGGAATAGCTTACAACAAAGAGGAGTGAATAGTAAATTAATTAGAGCTATCAGAAGTGTGTATAACGATAACACTAGCTATGTCATAAGTAAAAACAGGAAGTCGGAATTATATAAAACAGAGGCAGGTCTGAAGCAGGGTGGGGTGCTCAGTCCAGTACTATTCAATATACTTATGGACAAAATACTAAAAGAATGTAAACTGAAGCTAATGAATATGATTATAGGATACATACATTTAAAGCCGATTGAAATAACTGAATGTATATTTGCTGACGATTTAGTAGTGATGGCTAACAGTGAACGAAATTTACAAAAGAATATAAATGAATGGAACCAAACATTGAAAAAATACAACATGAAAGTCAATACGAAGAAGACAAATGTAATGATGATATCGTCAGGAGTAGAAGAACAAATAAAGATATATATTGAAGATGAAAGAATAAAACAAGTGTCACAATACAAATATCTAGGAGTAACGATTGAACGAAATGGAAATCAAGAAATTGACATTAATGAACGAATAGGAAAGGCGGCTAAACTATACCATGCCATGAGACAGACATTGATAAATAAGAAAGAAATATCTACCAAAACCAAGATGACTGTATTCAAGACAATATATACAGTATATATATATACAGTAATATACAGACCTATTCTAGTTTACGGAAGTGAAACATGGGCACTCACAAACAGGCTAAGAAGTAAAGTGCAGGCTAGTGAAATGAAATATCTAAGAGGGGTTAAAGGAATAACACGCAGGGACAGGATAAAAAATGTTGATGTAAGAGCAGAATTGCAAGTGGAATCCATTTCAGAGTACATCGAAAGAAAACAGCTAAGATGGTGGGGCCATTTACACCGGATGGAAGAAAACAGACCAGCAAGGAAGATATTGGAAGCCAGAGTTAGAATTAAACGAAGACCTGGAAGACCGAGAGAAACATACGAAAATATAGTAGCGAAAGCGATACAAAGACGGTAGCCAATGCGAGGAATATGGCGAAGAACAGAAAACAGTGGAAAGACTTTGTAAATATAAAATAGAGTATAGTAACAACTTCCCCTACACCGCAAGGTAAAAAAGGGGTTAATGATTATATATATATATATATATATATACCTAATTTTATGTGTAATGGTGGTAGAAGTATTTTATCAGGTTCAACTAGTGACTTATGAACTATATTTTTTTATCCAGGAATATACTGAGCCCTGACTGGCCAGCCTTTAACAATGTAGTGGGAATTTCCTGATCGACTTTCCCACTCACAAAGAAAACAGCAGCTCTTTGTATAACCTAGTTGTAAACTGAGCAGAATTGCTACAATCTTGAGGTCTTCGCCGATATACCATTTGTACATTTTGTAACTAATTCTGTCTGGAAGAAAATTCATATTTTCATACGTTTCTTTCAAGTGAATTGCGTGGTCAACAGGGATGGGTGGTTAAACATTTCCTATGTGAAGAAGGGCAGTTTTCAAACTCAATTTCGAAGTATCGATACAAAGACGTCATTCCTCACGATGGTGTTGGCGACCTAATGCCAAAATAAAATCCTCGACATTATTGCAGTATCAAAGATCCTCGTTGGGTAAAAAATACTGTGATAGTTCTTTCGGACGAATCATAGGTCTTGCAAATGGCATAGTGCTTCTTACCATTTGACCAGCTTACGTTGAAAGTTTAACTTATATTGAATCCAAAGACCATGTCATATAAGAGTGCTACATTCCATATTAAAAATTAGCGCCTCAGATATTGATATCGTAGCTCTAAATTTATAAACAACCATGATGGCGGCATTTTTAAATTACTATAATGTTTTTTTCTAAATACATGTTTCGATCTTCTTTGATATCATCAGTGCGATATATCTATAAATATAGAAATCACAGAAAATTAATTCTGTTAAAAAATAAATTTAAACTCTATGTGTAAGAAAAATAAATATTTAAAATTCAACAAATATATAAAAAAAATCCAATATTTTTGCAATAAAATAAAATAAACTATAATATACTCATAAAAATAAAACAGAAGTTCTAATAAACAGCAATATAAAATAAGGACAATTCTTCATATGCACAAATGATTAGAAAACCCTAAACTTACCAACGCACCAAGAACTTAATTTATCTTCTATGAATGCATCAGCTGAGATCTATCATTAGAAAACCGACAATTGTCATCATGAAATTTACTAATAATTAAACTTATAGATATATTTAACAACTGCTCTTGAACTAAAGCTGATGATCAGATTTAACACAAGTATGCCATGAAAAACTAACCTTCTGCAAAGTTATCAACATTTTCTTGTGAATAGAATTTTATTGACCAAAAGATTTTAACGACCAAACCATGGTATTAACATATAATACCAAACTAAGAGTAGGATAAAGAAGATTATTTGATTCACTAAATTTCTTAAACATTGTAAATGTGTAATGAGGTTCTATTTAGCAAAAAAATAAAGAAGATTTACAAACTATTATCAGGATAAAATAAAACAAATTTTAATGAATTTCACTTTTTAATTTACACCGTAACCATCGTTTCGCTCGAACCTGAGCTTCATCAGACATATAGTACATAGATTTACAAACCTCACAATGGGGCAAATTAAGCGTTTTTAGGAAGAATCCACATACATGGATGACAGCTTGATAATTAAAATCATTTTCATAATTTTCGGAATATTTAGAAAATAATGTTCTAATTCATTCGTATCCATTGTACTAATCTTAGGACTTTTAGGCTCAATAGAAGACAGAAATGATTGCAGATTAGTTAAGATATGCCCACTATCCTCCTCATAATTGAACCCAATGGAATGAGAAGACACTAAATTATTTAGATGTTGTTCAAAATGATCGTCGCAAACATGTATTTGTTTCGAATTCGAGGAAACATCAATACCTAAAAAACTTTTAATAGAGTTCAACCACACTTGTTTTCTACCATCATCAGAAGGAAGAGTGAAGAAATGTTTATTTGGATAACTCGAATCAGGAAAAATATTGAGATAATATTGGTGTTCGCAACCTGAAATTTTACATTTATATTTGTGCATACTTAGAAAAGTCATTATAAATGCAAAATATTAAAATTAATTATTACAACTGTTATTAATAATAACTAGAGTGGACCAATCCGGAGCGAAAGCAGAGGCGTGACTAACGAATTGGTTCCCGCGTGCCCCATCGCACATACGATTACTTAGTATGTTGTTCACGGTCATCGTGTGTACACGTATAATAGCAGCAGGAAAGTGTATTCTGTGTATTTAATATTGTTGAAGGAGCGTACAGTAAAAAAAACCGCTATCATCAAAGTTAGTCAATAGGTTTATTGAGAACCATCCTAGTTTATCTTACAATGGGGTAAATGTAAAATGTTTAGTGTGCAATATATATATATATATAGTAAACCTAATCAGTAGGCGATTAAAGGTCTGTATATTACTTCAAAATATATGTATTTAAAAAACTCTACATGTTTCGGCTGTGTACGCCTTTATCAAGAGAATACAAAATATGAATGACAGGATATAAATGTCAAGTAATTAAGTTGCTATGGTTTAAATTATTCAAAGATACATTCTAGTAATAATAATAAATCATGCCTTAGTATTCCAAAAAATAGATAACAAGGTGTGAACATATGTGTTGTTCGCTGCTAGCAATTTGTGTCTCCTTCTGGGTATGAACTTGTGTGTTGGTTGCTGCTGGCAGCTTGCGTCTCTCTATGGGTGTGTGGTTTTGTGTGAGAGCGTAAGTGTAGGGTTTTGTATGTCGGTGCGTTCGTGCGTGTGTTTAGTGACCGGTCGCATGAATTTAGAGAGGTCGGATAACCAGCCGTTGCGTAGGGCCGCCAACCCTTTCCCGACAACTTCTTTACAATTTCGTGCAATACTTCGACGGTCTGACCCCCGCCCCAACGACGCAAGGCGCAGACAGGCGAAGCGCACCCTGTACGGGGTTGCTCATCGCTAACCAAGGGAACACTCTTAGTGGCTACCTCGGTCGACGATGGTCACACTTGTGCCATCTTAACGTTTTCCGCCGAAGCGGGGACCCCCCTAGAGTTTTGTAGCGCATATGCTAGGCTACAACCCAGTAGAGGACCACATCAGCAAAAAACAGAAAACAGGGAATAGGCAGGGAAAAGCAAGACATGAGTTATTATTACGTATATATATATATATATATATATATATATATATATATATAAACCATTTAGCAAAATCAAATTTGCAACGCCACGTGCATAGCGCAAGACATAAAGATAGAGACACTGGTGCCGATACAAAATACGAAGTGTTCTTATTTGATTTGTGTACAATGATGGTTGTGTGTAATTTGCCGTTTACTTTGTTACGCAATGATTCGTTTATTTCATTTCTTGAAAAATATGGCAATGTAGAATTATCGAGCTGCACCCACTTACGACGTTATTTAAAATCTGTTCGTGTACATTTAGAAAATAAAATTAAGGCTGATCTGAAAAATAAAAAAGTGTGGTTGAGTGTGGATGAAACAACTGATAGCAAAAAAAGATCTGTACTTAATGTTATGGTGCGTAAAATGGAACCAAATCAATCGCCATCCTCAATTTTATTAGCTAGCAGACAAATAGAAGAATGTACTGCGCGGCTAATTTTATTTTAGATTTTATTTTTTATACGTATCATCGAGAACGTTTCATAATCTAGAAAAACCGTCTTACATTTTTTTTGTATCTAACATAATAACAGCACCGTTCGTGATAGTATATCTCTAGATATTAATAATGTTTCGCATGCGGGAACCAATTCGTTAGTCACGCCTCTGCTTTCGCTCCGAATTGGTCCACTTTAATAATAACAAAACGACAATTAATAATAATAAAACTTACCCAAAAAATTGTTCCTCTTCAAAAATAATTTGTAAACACGATGTCATTATGACTTGAATTTTTATTGTATGCACTGTTGCCGTATCGCATACTGTTATAGTTAACCATATTTATTAATAGATTTTTTAAGAATATGACAACGAAGACTTTTTGGTGAAAATAGCGCTAGATGGGTATGAAATCTCATTCTTCATACTAAAAGCTTCTTGGATGTTCGATTATAATCCATTAGATACAGAGACTATAAAGATTTGGCAACAATAGGAATTTATTTATTCAAGTAAATGTAAGGAATGATTTGTATAGGTAAAAATAAATAACATTATGACAGAAAAGTAGCAAACATTTAGTATAGCTCAAAAATACAACTATTAAAAGAAAAAAAGAAGAAAAGAAAATTTGGCTCCATACTCTTTTTATTAACAAAAATAACTAATATTTCAGGAATGAACTAAGAAGTACATGTATGCATAAATAATCGCCGAAGGAATCATGAAACAAAAACTAACAATGGCTTTTGACCACTAATTTTTTGTAACTGCAAAACGACTTATTTGGCATCTCTACATTGATTACACAAAATGTTTTGATTTGAATGTTGTTTACAAATTGTTTTGTTACATTTAGTACAGAAAGTGTAGTGTTTTCGATTTAGTGTGCTTAGGCAGTCTTTGGCTTGGGATGTTCACTGATTTTTAGGAATTTCTTAATTTTAAATCTCAATTCATTCTACGATGATGTCAATAATTTCCTTCGTCTTCAAAAGGGACCATGCCTCGCAAGGAAGGTGTAAACTATGTTTCAACTCTTGTTCTCGAACTTGAAATGGGGTCTTTAAACCACTTATACCCGTTTTTCCCATAAAAGTACTGTTCTTGGTTGGGCAGATGACGTTTCGCTTTCATCCCCACTCTGATTCGGTATCTGACTCAGAATGTTCACGTATCGATTCTACATGACTCAAGTCACCGTTAATTTCTTGAATTATATTCTCCACGGGTCCCTCGTAACCACTATCATCAGATAAATTGTTTATAATTTCTTCAAATTCGGCATCGGTTAGATATCGGAACATTTTCGAGAAGCGGTACTTGTGAAATAGGTAAACACAACTTGCATTGTTGTGTCAAATTTGACCCATAACATGTATACCGATCCAATTATAAACAATAACTGAAGCACTTGTACTATTTAAGGAAGGATATATCACGCTTAAAGAATACCTGGCGAAGTGGTGGGTTATCGCGTCAACGCATCTAAATACAGCCGTTTGAAAATGCTCTGGGTTTAATTTGACCCAACTATACCAGTTGAGGGTTAAGAAAATAACTTAAAATCCTGACGTGATGGAGCAAATTTTAAATCAGATTCAGAATCCGCATGACAAAAAGACACAAACTATACGTATTGGTGTATAAGAAAACTAAACTGTGTTGACAAGCTGGTATTAGTTATTTTGATTTGTTACATCTGTTGGAGCCAGACGACGAATTCGGCCCGTGGCCGATATATCTGGGCATATCCTCAGATTTCCACAACAAATAGGCCATATGCAGAGCTGCGCCGTACTTTTGGCCGCTTGTGTGCATGCATAAATTTGCTGCCCCTATTATTTACAATTTTAACCTAGAATCACATTTATGTGTTAAAAGCGCATGTAAATACAAATTTAAGGTATTACGCGCTGGATCCGGAACCAAAATATTAAAATTTCAAATCATTCATATGTTAAAAATCATGAGAAATATGTGTTTTCCAAACTGCTATGAATATTATTATTGTATATTCGAGTGCATACATTATTTTATGCTAACATTGCAATATTACAGATATTATTTATTGATAAATCTACGAATTTCCGAACATTCAAAATAGAGAATGAAGTTACACAAGTTACTCAATGTGCATTTTTGAGTATATTTTATATTGTATACGATACGAAATATTATGCAAAAAAGGGAAAATTTACCTTATTATATTTTCATATCACATTCATAAATTTTAATAATTGATGCGCTAGTAAAACAAAGCTAGCAAAAAATATAACGATTAGAGGAAGTGTGTTATCGAGGGTATGGTTGTTTAAAGTAAACATAACCGGTCACCTATTTGAATTCTTTCTTTCGATAGGTTTTCTAAATTACATGTTAGTATTATCTTAACCTAGTGATTAATGCCCAGTGTCTCTAGTAATGTCGAATAATTTTCGCCGCTCTTTGATTTGGCCGCCTGTGTGCCTTGCACACGTGCATACATTTACGGCGCGGGACGGGCCATATGCCGAAATAATGATAGAATTTGGCATCTGGCTAACTCAATTAGGACATATCCCTAGGTACGCACATACACAATGAACCGATCGGAACACGAACACGGAGCAATATAAGCTCAAATAATATTTATGTGTTATGTGTTATTTCGGAGACAATGACAATCGCTTACAGTTAATAAATCAACATCGGTCTGAAAGTATTGAAAGTTTTAAAAAACGGGCTACAGAAATGTTATAATAAAGTTGCTCAAAATTGCCTAAAATTGACATTGGACAGAACGTTTTAGTTAAGATTCCTAATATCAACAGAGGGCGCTTAGCTCCTTGTAACGTTTTGGCCATTGTATTATCTGAGAAACAAGATTTGTACCAACTTGGCGCATCAACTGACGTCTTGGTAAAACTGTATGCAAGAAGTGAATTTCAGGTACCAACTTAATTAATATATTATTTTTGTAATATTTAATATTGTTGTTCTTTTTCAGACTCGTACCCACTGATAAACAATTTAGTTTGCGAGCAATTGCGGCAAAAGAATACAATTCTTCTCTGAACTTTGTCAGATGCAACTGTCATAAACAATGTGGTTACAGAGAGTGCAATTGTGTAATGAACAAGATAAAATGTAATTAGCAAATTTCATTCACGTACTTCATTTCGCAATAAATAATGAAATAAATGTTACGTTCGTTCCAATAATGCAATTTGTTTTAATAAAAAATGCCTTTTTGTCATATGATCGAAGCATCAACTAACATGTCGGGATCTGTTCAGAATAAGTTAGCCAGATGCCGAATTCTGTATTATTTCGGTATGTGGCTTATTTGCTGTGGACATCTTGGGGTATGTCCAAATATATCGGCCACGGGCCGAATTTGTCGACTGTCTCCAACATATCCATGTATTTATAACGAGCGATCATTAAAATTTTCACTCGTAGCTGGCCGTGTATATAAAAATTATGTCGTAGCTTTAGTCATTAAGATGTTATTTCAAACATCTGTCAGTGTCAAATATATATTTTAAAGTTTCATCAATAGAAAAAGTAATGGCCTTTAATGATATGCATAAAGCGTTTATGGTAGAATGTTACTTCCTGACATCTCAAAAAATTGATGGTATTTGGCAGCATTCAATAGAAAATTGCCTAGCGGAGTTTGAAGAGAGATATCCAAATACTGTTCCTAGCTATAAAACTTTCCGTGATACGCTAATGCATTGCGTAAATCTTTTTCGTCAAACAGGCAGTATTTTAAGGAAAAAAGGAAGCGGTCCTCCTCTCAAGAGAAGTCGCGGCGTAATTGAAAATGTCAGACAAATTATTAACGAATCTCCTCAAACATCTATTCGCAGAGTTTCGCAACAAGTAGGGCTTTCGTATGGAACATGTCAAAAAATTTTAAAAAAGGACTTGCACATGTATCCATATAAATTAACTTCTGTACAAAATCTATTACCCACGGATTATGAAAAAAGAACACAATTTTGCCAATGGTTTATTCAAACAATGACAGACAATATTTAAAATCATACTTTTTTCACCGATGAAGCTTGGTTTTATTTGAAAGGTTATGTTAATTCGCAAAATATGCGTATGTGGTCCAGTGAAAATCCTCATTTCTACAGGGAAGTTCCTCTACATCCAGAAAAAATAGGCGTATGGGTAGGTATGAGTCGGCACCGATTAATAGGACCAATATTCTTTGAGGGCACGATAACATCGGAGAAATATCGTAACGAAATTCTCAGTGTTTTTACTAATCAATTGACTAATGATGAACTCCAGGTCGGATATTTTCATCAGGATGGGGCTACATCTCACGTTACACTTGAAAATATTCAGTTTTTGCAACAATTTTATGGCGATAGGATAATAAGTAGAAATACAGCGATTCCATATCCACCACGATCGTGTGATTTAACAGTCATGGATTTTTTTGTGTGGCCATATATAAAGAATATTATTTTGAAACACCAATTAATAATCTACAAGAGTTAAGACATAAAATCATAGAAAAATGTGAACACATCAACAACTCACCGCAAATACTGATCAATGTTTTCAATGCTCTACGAAATAGAGTGCGATTATGCTTGGTGGAGAATGGTCAACATTTTACACATTTTTTATAATATTCTATTACTTTGTATAAAAATTATAAATATATTTAATATGAAAGTCAGCATTTCAAATTATTTTTTAACAATCATGACGTTTGAAATTATAATGACAGATCTCCTCTAATAACTTAAGTTAGGACATACTTTTTGTGTACATGGCTTACTTGGGTATGAAACTGTTGGGCAAATAAACCTTTATCGCTATTTACAACACGTATAATAGGGACTTCTTAACATTTCAACTAAGATTTTATTCTTCCTATTGTAATGACTCATCCGCTGACGCGAGATGCGTCATCCCTCTGGATGTTTTCGCGAGGCCTACGTGAAGGCTCTAGAAGGAGTATTCACCGATATAAAAGCCGCGTCGAAGAAGGGATGAACATTCATTGAATCCTACAGTCTCGCGAAGTACACATAAATATAGTTACATAAATATAGAATACATAAATGTACTTATTGTTGTTAATAGTTAGTTTATATTGTTATACGTTTTAAATATTAATATAGTGTGTGTGTCTAAAGTTATTGTTAGTTTTATTTAAGAACCCGAAAAGACAAACGTTACAGTGGTATTCAGGTGTGGACTAATTAATAAATAATAAACTAAGTAGACAATTAAGTGTTAATTAAGTATTCGTTTAAATAAATATACAGTGCGGAAAGACATTATTTTAAATATCGTGATGGCTAATAGAATGAAACTCACGGAATTAAAAGTGTCCGAGTTAAAACGAGAATTAGAAGAGAGGGATGAGGATACAACTGGCAAAAAGTCGATCCTCCAGCAACGGCTTCGCAATGTGTTGATCCAAGAAGGCGAGGATCCAGAGAATTATGTCTTTCAAGTTCCAGGCGGAGATGCTGACGTGAATTCGCTGTTTATGAAACTAGAACAAAGACTAATAGATAATTCGCAAACCTTGGAACAGCGTCTAATAGATTCACAAACTCAAATGCAACAAATGGAGCAGAAGAACCTGGAAACTTCTGGAAACTTAGCGAAAACTCTAGAACAAATGGAACAGAAGAATCTGGATAGTGCCAGAAATATGGAACAGCGTCTGATAGATTCACAAACTCAAATGCAACAAATGGAGCAGAAGAACCTGGAAACTTCTGGAAACTTAGCGAAAACTCTAGAACAAATGGAACAAAGAAACCTAGAAACCGCTAGAATCCTCGAGAAAAATCTGGAAAAGAAATTACTAGAAAATTCTAGAAACTTCGAAAAAGTTCTAGAACAGCGACTAGCGGAAAAATCAGAAGCGTTAAAAGAAGAGGTTTTCACAGCTGTAGAAGAGAAAATTGGAGAACATTCTAGACTTTTAGAGGCAATAATGATTGAGATGAAATTACCCGCTACCATGAGTCATTCTGATCCCAGGCAGGTCAACGAAGAAGTCATACCGCGGCCCATCGAAATAAAAGAAGAACTTGTCGCTATTTCAAGGACCAGAATCAAGCCGCCAACTTTTGATGGAAAGACGTCATGGGCAACTTACCTGACGCAATTCGAAGCGGCCGCAGAAGCAAACGCATGGTCTTCTGCCGAGAAGGCTACTGCTTTAGTCATAGCATTAAGGGGTGATGCTAGTGATATTTTACAGACATTGCCTCCTGAGGAACGTAAAGATTATTCTCAACTCATTAAACGCTTGGAGATGAGATATGGCCATGCACATTTGGAGCAAGTATACCATACCCAACTGAAGAATCGATCACAGAAGAAAGGCGAGAATCTTCAGGAATTTGAGGCAGATATTGCTCGTCTAGTTCGACTTGCATATCCGATGGCGCCAGATAATTTCATGGAACACCTAGCGGTCCAGACATTCATAGATGGTCTCCGGGATATTGATACGCAGCAAGCATTAAGGTTGGCAAGACCGAAAACCTTGATCGATGCATTGGCGCACGCACTTGAGTTTGAGACTGCTAAACAAGCCTCTCGGAACAATGCTCGTGGCTGTTCTGTCGACGAACAGGAAAATGAGGAGTTCATGGAGCAGGTGGTTAGTCAAGTCCTAAATCAGATCAAATCAAATAAAAGTGCGCGGCCATGCGGGAATTGTAGAAGAAACGGTCATATCCAGAATAAATGTGATAAAAGGACCAAGAAAGAATCTGCTGAGAATCCGAAAGTCCCAAGGACTGCCCAAATCGCATCCTTGCAAAATCAAACCAATGGCCTGTATGTGGATGCTATTATGGAAAGAAGAACCTATGCTTGCTTGCTAGATACTGGATCGACGAAAACCATTGTACGACCCGATTTAATATCCAGGAATAAAGAATTACTTTCTAGCAAATGGAGACTAAGGACAGCTACTGGAGAAGCAGCTTCTGTGGAAGGTGAAGTAGATATCAATTTTGTCATAGGACCAACATCAATCCGACATCGTGTTCTCGTAGCCGACATAGAAGAACAGATAATCTTGGGATTAGACATCATGAACACCTACGGCTTCCAGTTAAACATGAAAGAAGGCACTTTAAAAATAAATAATGAGGAATTGTTTCTTCATGGGAAAAATTGTGGGAGTGTACAAGTAATTACTGCAGAGAATGTTGTCCTGGATGCAAGAAGTGAGACATTTTTGACGGCGTGTATGGAAGGTGATTATTTGGACGGAAATGTTACAATGTTGGAACCAAAGGCTGATGATGACGAGGTGGGCCGAGGAATAGTAGTTGCCAAAATGCTGGTTAAGACTCAGAAGACTGTACCGATAAGGGTAATGAATGTGAACCATTACCCTGTTTCCTTGAAGAAGGGTACTATTCTGGGGTGGTGTTCGCCAGTGTCGGCCGTCGTTCATCGCATAGAGGCGAAGAAGAATGGATTCGTGCAGGTTCCTGAGAAATTGTCCAAGATAATCGACTCCGCCTGTCAAGGATTGAACAAGAAGGAACAAAGCCAAGTTAAGGATTTAATCAAACATTATGAAGACGTCTTCGAAACCGAGACTGGTACGAAAGGTAAAACCAATATTGTAATGCACAAAATAAATACCGGCGATGCAAGTCCAATTCGACAAGGACCAAGAAGGTTACCACTGGCAAAACGTGAGGAAGCCAAGCAAATTATACAAGATATGGAAGGCCAAGGAGTAATTGAACCATCGAATAGTCCATGGGCTTCACCAGTGGTCCTTGTCAGGAAGAAGGATGGATCTACCAGATTCTGTGTGGACTATCGTCGTTTGAATAGTGTGACCAAAAAGGACAGCTATCCTCTCCCAAGAATAGACGATACGCTAGACACCTTGGCAGGAGCAAAATGGTTCTCCACTCTCGACTTAAAGAGCGGTTATTGGCAAGTGGGAATGGATCCCAATGACAAAGAGAAGACTGCCTTCAGTTTAGGTACAGGACTGGCAATTTACAGTCATGCCATTTGGACTGTGTAACGCCCCAGCTACTTTTGAGCGACTCATGGACACTGTACTGAGGGGATTGTCTTGGAATACCTGCCTGGTATATCTCGATGATGTGATTGTGGTAGGGAAGACCTTTGAAGATCACATGAAAAATTTGGAAGTAGTATTCCAGAGGTTGCGAGATGCCAACCTGAGGTTAAGTCCAAAGAAGTGTCACCTTTTCCGCAAGGAGGTAAATTACCTTGGACATGTGGTTTCCGGAAAAGGAATTGCTGTGGATCCAGTAAAAGTAAAAGCTGTGGAAAAATGGCCGGTACCCAAAGACAAACATCAGCTAAGAAGCTTTTTGGGATTATGCACATATTATCGACGCTACGTTCCTGGATTCTCCAACATTGCAAAACCACTTACTCGCCTAACAGAAAATCGAGCATTCAATTGGAACAACGAATGCCAAGCGGCCTTTGAGTTGTTAAAAGTTACGTTGATCAGTGCACCCGTTTTGAACTATCCGCTGCCATCTGGGAGGTTTGTTTTGGATACGGATGCCAGTAACGTCGGGATTGGTGGCGTGCTCTCTCAAATCCAAGATGGCCAAGAAAAGGTCATTGGATACTTCAGCAAGACCCTGTCCAAACCAGAGAGGAACTACTGCGTAACCAGGAGAGAACTATTGGCAGTAGTTAAGACCATTGAGCACTTTTACAAGTACCTGTATGGGCAGAAGTTCCTGATCCGCACTGATCATGCCGCCTTAAAGTGGCTCTTGCAATTTAAGAATCCAGAGGGTCAAGTAGCTAGATGGATTGAGAGGCTACAGGAGTACGACTTTGTCATTGAACACAGAGCAGGCCTCAAACATCAAAATGCAGACGCCCTTTCCAGAAGGCCCTGTCCAGAAGACTGTCGACATTGCAACAGAATCGAAGACAAATCGGCCAACGCTCTTCGAACCACCGTTGTTGATGACCAATGGCAACCTGACAATTTGCGCGCGGATCAAGAAGCTGATCCGGATCTTGCAGTCCTCAGGGCTTGGAAAAGAAATGGGCAAAGACCGACCTGGCAAGAAATTGCTTCCCATTCACGAGAATTGAAGTCATACTGGGCACAATGGGATTCCTTAACCATGGATGACGATCTCCTGGGACGTGAGGTCGAAAATCACGATGGAAGTGAGCGCAAGATGCAAATGGTGGTTCCCAAGAAAAGAATACCAGAGGTATTGCGAGAACTCCATAATGGTGCTTCTGGGGGACATTTTGGAGTCCATAAAACACTGGAGAAGGTGCGCCAGAGATTTTACTGGGTGAATTGTTCACGAGATGTGAAAGAATGGTGCCGAAAGTGTGCAAATTGCGCCGGAAGCAATGGTCCCCAGAGGCGTCGACGTGCACCCATGCGGCAATACAATGTAGGAAGCCCATTTGAAAGGATCGCCATAGACGCCGCCGGTCCTTTTTCAGAAAGCAGCAAAGGAAATAAATACATAATAGTGGTCATGGATTACTTTACCAAATGGGTTGAAGCATATGCTCTACCAAATCAAGAAGCTGGAACTGTAGCAGACGTGATTGTGAAGGAGTTCGTCAGCCGTTTTGGTGTACCCTTGGAACTTCATTCCGATCAAGGGCGAAATTTTGAGTCCAGTCTATTCGAAAAGATGTGTGGACTTTTGGGCATACGGAGAACAACTCCCTTGCATCCACAATCAGATGGGATGGTAGAGCGAATGAACAAGACCATGATCAGACACTTATCCAAAGTGGTCTCCGAACACCAGAGAGATTGGGACGAACATTTACCATTATTTCTAATGGCGTATCGGGCCTCCGTTCAAGAGACAACAGGCCAATCACCAGCAAACGTGCTATTCGGGAGGGAACTCCGATTGCCCTGTGATTTAAAGTTTGGGAGCAAGCCTGGTGAAGATCTTGCCGGAGAAGATTATGTCAGCACGCTCAGACGACGACTAGATAATATCCATGAACAAGTCAGACATAATATCCAAGATGCTAGTGACAGAATGAAAGAGAGCTATGACATCAACGCCGAGAAGAGTGGTTACCATGAAGGCGATCGAGTTTGGTTGTATAATCCACAACGTCGACGGGGCCTATCTCCAAAACTTCAAAAGAATTGGGAGGGGCCATACGAGGTGTTGAAGCGGATCAACGATGTAATATACCGCATCAGGCGAACACCTCACACTAAGCCAAGAGTCGTACATTTTAATCGATTAGCCCCATACTCTGGAGACAATGACGAAACCGTTGACTTGCGCCGATTGGATAGCCAATACCATGAACTAACCTTCGAAGACTTTATGCAAGAGTATTCTGGTTCGAGAAAAGCTCGATTTGGGGTAACCATCGAGAAACAGCAGGATTTGTTCACGGTGCCGCCAGACTACGCGCTTGCTCATTGCGTAGCCCGAGATCTACGAATGGCCAAAGGTATTGCCTGGGAATTTAAAGAGAGATTTGGCAGAATCGAAAGGCTAAGGCAGCAGGGACCAGCAATTGGGAAGAGTCTCCAAATAATAAATGAAGGACAGCCCATATTTTATTTGGTCACGAAAGAACTGTCGAGCCTAAAGCCAACCTATCGAGCCTTATGGGAGGCCCTGACCCACTTACGCGAACAAATGTTACAGCAAGACATTCTGAAATTAGCAGTTCCAAAATTGGGTTGTGGATTGGACCGCCTGGACTGGAGAATTGTAAGGAGCATGTTGGAAGTAATCTTCCGACATACTGGTATGGAAATTCTGGTATGCAGTTACCAGCTTGAATATTCCTGTCCATCCAGGCAAGATAAGACCGTGGACTGTTATTTCGATATGACGTCGCAATGTAACAAAGGCCCTACCTGTCGATTTCGTCATCGTTTGAGGAGACCAAAGCATGACATGTTTCGGGACGAAACTTCATTTTTAAGAAGGGGGCAATGTAATGACTCATCCGCTGACGGAGATGCGTCATCCCTCTGGATGTTTTCGCGAGGCCTACGTGAAGGCTCTAGAAGGAGTATTCACCGATATAAAAGCCGCGTCGAAGAAGGGATGAACATTCATTGAATCCTACAGTCTCGCGAAGTACACATAAATATAGTTACATAAATATAGAATACATAAATGTACTTATTGTTGTTAATAGTTAGTTTATATTGTTATACGTTTTAAATATTAATATAGTGTGTGTGTCTAAAGTTATTGTTAGTTTTATTTAAGAACCCGAAAAGACAAACGTTACACTATTATTAAATTCTAATAATTTTCTTTTCTATTTAAGAAGTACGTCCCTGTATACGAACAAAAGCATCTAAAGAACAGCTGAAACGTGTAAAAAAATAAGGAAAAAGAATCGAAAACAATAATGATCATTTACCCCACCAACTCCTGTCCAGGTGTATGCGGGTGTTTTAAACTGATAGCCAATAATGATACCATCTTAGTCAATTTTTAAACGGCACGCATTAAGGGTTAACAAAATTGTTCCGCGGTGTAGTTTTACATGTTCATTCCTTTTATTAGAAAAAGACGATCGAAGAGCGGTATTATACTTTCGAAGATGTCTGTTTGTAATATAATACCGACAACAATTTCTGGTGCTCCATTTACTAATTCATGGACGTATTTTCACGATTACAATCGTGAATGGATAACAAATCCAGATCAAATTTCGGCGCCTAGACAATATTCAGACGACTCCGAAGACGATCGTATAACAGAAGATCGAAGGGACCAAATGTCCAGAGCCTTGAAAGAGAAGAATTTTAAAAAGAACAGCAAGTACGTCCACGTGCCTCACAGGGATAAACCACCGCAAGTAGTCGCGAAAAGAAACGCTAGAGAAAGAAAACGTGTCCAAGCTGTGAATAGCGCATTTACTAAGTTAAGAAAAGCAGTGCCTTTAGAGAACAACAGGTATTTTATATATCTCCTAGTTGGTAGAGGAATCTGTTCATTCATATCGTTGAACACCGGGCGTATTGTGTTACGATATTCGATGTCTTTGGGAGACAGTTTTACGTGTATCTAATATTTTTTATAAGAACCTTTATGGCTTCTCATTGTGAATAATTTTTCAGAGGCAAACGCGTCAGCAAGGTTAAGACTCTACAGAATGCAATTAAATACATACAGAAGCTACAGGAGTTGTTGCATTGGAATGGAATGTATGACGAATACCCAACCGTAAGTAAATAAAAATCTTACTTGAGTACTATACTGAAGTATAAAACCGATTAACTATTAGACACCATATTTTAGAAAACATTAAAGAACAAATATGCTGGCCGTTTTTTAAAAATGTGAAATTTAAGATTCTTACAAAATACACTAAATTATAATTGCCAATATTTGATTTGTTTGAAAATTTAAAGCACAAAATATTTTACGAAGACGTAAAAAAATGACAAAGAACGAGTTTATAGTTCTATAAACTTGTTGAGTTCGTGACTCAAAAGACGGCAGACTATGTGCCCACACTGTTAAATTTAATAATACACATAAGGTGTATTAGATAAAAATGTAGATTTTACAAAATTAGGGCAACTTTTTACCAATACTGAAGATCCATTGTACAGATACAAAGAGCACTTTAACTATGCAAATATAACATCTCTCAAAGTCGAACAATCCTTCTCAGTATATAAACATATATATATATATATATATATATATATATATATATATATATATTAAATTTATTATATTATATTAAATTTGACAGTGAGGGCACATAGTCTGCCGTCTTACTGATTTCGTGAGTAACTAATATCGTTAGCACATAACATTTTTTATTTATATTTACACATTATTTTATAAGAAAATAATTTTTTGCCCTTTACATCATTCGAATTATTATTCCTTTCATCTCACAGGTTAACTTTTGTTTTGTTTAATTTACTATAAAGTAAATATTTTTTGACGTAAAAAAATAATGCTTCAATCTCTACTGTTTTTGGTTTATGGGGTGAGAGTGCCTTGAAGAACAGATTCTTAGGCCTATGTCAAAATTATTTTAATGTCGTATTAATGCAATAGTTTTTGAATTTCTGAATTTGTGCAAAGGTTTGCGGACTGATCACTAAAGGCCGGATTATACGCAAAAAAAACTGAAAATATGCGCATAAATATGCAGATGTTTTAGCCTAAATATGCACTTTCTTATGAAAAATATGCAGGTAAAAAAATACGAGGAATATTAGAAAATGGAATACTGTAGAAAAAAATAATTTATTATGTTTACTACAAGTTTATTTAGAACATTTTACAACATAATTAACTATGAATACAATTTACAATCACATATTTCTCAAAGTTTTCAACAGAAAAATTGTGAGGCTTTTCTGAAAACATCTGTTTATATATTGAAAAGGTTCGTTCTACGTCGACGCTTGTTATAGGAGCATATTTCGTATTAGAAATATCATCTATTGTCAACTCAATACTTTCTACTGAATCACCACACAAGATTTTCGCAATGTCCTTTAGCTTTTTAAAACCATAATTTTTTCCTATTACACTTAAAAATTTTTCACCCACTCGTCCTTTAACATCAGAACACGACTTTCCAAATTTGGTTATTATTTCAAAGCTCTCGATTAGCTACATAAATTCTTTTTCCAACTGCAATATAGAAGTGGAAATAAAACTGTAATTGGCTTTAATAAACACCAACTGTTGAGGTATTTCTTTACTCGAATACACCTTTTGGTCCATAATAATTGTTTTTATTCCTTCATAATGATTTGTATGAAAAATAGCAGCCTCCAACCACGTTCCTCATCGTGTGATTACTGGCTGAGGAGGAAGCGGAACACTGGGTAGATGCTCTTTGTAAAACTGAACTCGTAATGGGACCTTTAGTATTTACTAAGGAAAAATGGTTTCTGACTTCTTCTACAACATGATTTAGTCCGTGCGCCAAGCAAATTGTGTGAATTAATAATAATAAAACTTTTCCACGCAGCTGTTACTTTTTTGTTTTATTTTTCTTCCTACATCAATTTTAAATATATGTACTTCTTCATTATCATTAGTAAATAATGCACATTCCATGGTAGGCTATGAACGTAACAGGTTAGGTATTTTCGTTGGGATGAAATTTTTTATATGTGTCAAATTAGAAAATTGTTTTGCACAAGCAACACACATACAAATGCTATTACTATTCATATTGTCATTATTATTCATTGCTATTCATATATAATAAAACGTCAGGGACGCATGCGCATATGTGCGTGAAAATTTGGGAAGAGGTGAGTCTGAATTACGTTCTTGTTGCGTGTTTGTGGTTCACAGTTAAGGTAGATGGCCCAAATTCAAACATCTTAAGGTATTTTTATTACATTTAGTACAATAGAAGCCATAATTATGCAATGCCGCTAGTCGGGGTTAGTTTTATGAAAGTAATAATGGTTTTTAGAATATTTGGCCATCAATTTATGGATATATGTTTATAGAAGTTAATGTTTTTAGTTTTTTTTTTCAATATTGGCGGTATCACCTAATTCCGACACGAAGAGTGTAATTTGTTCTGAAATCAGACACATTAGTGAATGCAATTCCGACAGTGATCCTAAATCAGACATTTAGTGGAACGTTATTCAGACTAAATACCAAGGAATAAGGTTTTATTATATTTTTTATTAAAATTTTGAACAAATACGTTGGAAACAAATTTCTGGCATTAAACATGTTTCTTTAAATCTTTAACAGAAAAAATCCTCTTCTATTTATTTCCACGGGAGGCTCGATTTTTTGAACAATTTCATCATAGTCATACCAAATTTCATCTTTCACATTGGGCCATTTCCATTTATCTGTACCAGCCTTAGCCATTGCTTTAGCTAAGACTTTTTCTTCATTTTTATCAGTAATTTGTGCCGGATAATATTCATCCAAATAATTGACAACTACGAAATCGCCATTGTAATTCACCAACTACAGTTTCTGCATCAACATTATTTGTATTTTGATTATTTTTCGACTCGTCTACATCCTGAGATAAGTCTTCTTCGGTCTCTGAGTGCTCCTCCATGTTTTCTTCTACTTCTACATCTTGTTGGATATTTTTTTTTCTTGTTTTTGATTTTTTAATATTTGTTTCACGCATTTTCTTATTTTCTTCTCTTTTTCGCTTTCTTTCCTCTTTTTTTTGAATGATTCTTTTCTGTTCTTCTTCTTTCTTCGCAAAGTATTCTCTCCAAGCATCGGATGTCCCAAACAGAAGGAACTTTAACACGACTCTTTCTTGATTTCACTTCTTTAGTTGGTTCAGGCTAGAATAGTGAATTTTTAAATGGAGATGGTACAATAACTCCTGAGGGTATCACTAAAGAACGTTTAGTACTTCTGCAAGGATCCTGGCTTTCCGCATTTTCGTTTCTTTGCACTCTTGGTAACTCGTTTTCAATGCTCTCTACATGTTTTTCTGGCGTATTTTGAATAGTTTCTATTACCTCTAATATAGTCTCCATGTCGTTCACATTAGATATTAACTTTTCAACCTCTGTCATAGAAGGCTCTTCTTCAGTTGATACATCTAACGCATTAATATTTTTCTCTCTCTCTATATCAGTAACTTTCGTAGCAGGTGTCATACCTGATACAGCCTCTAAAACAGTATTGTTATCCTCCATTACGAATTCAGTAGTTAGTGCGTTTTCAATTTCTGTCACAGCACATTCATTTTCTATTTCCATCATCATTTCTGTTTCGGTAACTTTCACAAGATGTGCCTTTTCATGTGTCATACCTAATATTATATCCTCTACATTCATGTTGTTCTTTGTTTCGGTCATAACGTCTCTCTCTTTTTCAATACATACTAATGGAGCTACTTTTTCAGTTGCCACATTATCATTTTCCACATTATCATTCAATTCGATTAAATTTTCCCAGCCCTCTTCTAAAATCAAGCCCTCTTCTATATCTATTGCAACATTCGCAACTATTTCTTTGTTATAAGGTAAACCAGACTTACGATGCATTTTGTACCAAATATTATACAAACTACTATCTTCGTTTTCACCTGTCCATTCTGCACCCATTAGTTCGTAACATTTATTAAGTACTTCTGGTTCAATATAACTTTCAAGATATCGTAAATGCTGTACTACTTCAGGATCTTCCCCCTTTACGTCTCTCAAGTTAGCATTGCCTTCATTATTAATCAGTTTACTGTAGTATATGTTATCTGCGTTAAAAGGAAACAGACCACAAGCTTTAAAAGAATTTTTAAAGATATTTTCCATGTTTGAGATGGATTTTATAGCGATACCTAAAACGGAAGCAAATGCATCTTTCGTTAAACTTTTATAGTTTTTAGCTATTTTATAATTTTTAACTTCATGCTTCCATTTTGCTTTCAAGCATTTAAATAGTCCCACATCCAGGGGCTGTAAGATGTGGGTGGAGTTTGGTAATAAACTTATTACGACTATTTGCTTTTCTCTACAAAAATCTGTCAAAGGTAAGGTGACATGCGATTTGTGCCCGTCTAAATATAATATTACGGGAAACTCTATATTCTCGGATATAAGCCAAGGATAAAAAATGTTTGTAACATATTCAAAAAAGGTTTCAGCAGTCATCCAACCACTTTTTGATTTTCCAACTCCCCAACCTTTAGGCACATGTGATATTATATGCTTAGGTATCCTTTCGTAAGAGTATATCACCATTGGTGGAGCTAGTTGACCAGCAGCATTACCAATAATCAGGACCGTCAAACATTCTTTATCGTCACAGGATCTATCATGTAGTGATTTACTTCCTTTCTTGGCAAGAACTTTACGTTCTTTTGGGGACAAAAAAAATGCAGATTCATCCGTGTGAAATACCCTTTGAGGATCAGTAATATTAATTCCAGATGAAATAAAATAGTTTTATATTTCTTTGTGCCAATTTTCTATTTTGCTTTTACTTACTGCTGCTCGAGATGCACATAAGTTTTGTGCTATTCGTTCACTAATATCAGGGTGTCTTTTGCAGAATAAATCATACCAGTGGCGGCCCGGCCTTCCACTCGTAAAATTGTTAGATCGCCCCAAATTTTTCACCAAAAGGGAAACACTATCTAACAGTTGATCCTTTGAAACAGGAAAACCCATGCGCCCCATATTAATAATCCATTCGGATAATATATTTTCTTCGTTTACCGTTAACACCGAAGGTGCCCCACTGCAACACTCTTCGGGGTAAATGCCTTTAATTTTTCCAATTAGAGTGGTTCGTGGAATTTTATACTGTTTAGAAGCGGTGGCACAGGGTGTGCCATTTTTTATTGCATTTAAAGCCTGTCTTAAATTTTCTTGACTATATTTGCATACTTCAGTATTATAAGTATAGTTAAGTATTTAAGTACCAAAGTAGGTACATCCACAAAAAAAAATTATAAACATAAAAATTATGAAGTATTTTAAGTGTAATTAAGAAGGTACCTAATTCAAACATTTCGTGTCCTTAAGGGTCTACTTTAGTGCCCGAAAAATTACCATTTCAGAAATATGCAACCCACATTACAGCTCACTACAGCGGACAGGTA
Source organism: Melolontha melolontha (assembly GCA_935421215.2). Lineage (NCBI taxonomy): Eukaryota > Metazoa > Arthropoda > Insecta > Coleoptera > Scarabaeidae > Melolontha > Melolontha melolontha. The sequence goes on from CAKXYW020000001.1 coordinate 112,212, forward strand.
CCAAGACGCCCTGCTGAGATGGTCGAAGGATTATGTAAATTAGCAAACAAATTTGATTATTGACACATCAGCTACTTGGGATTTATTTATGACTTGTTTTAAGCAGATAGATGATCTGTGTATTTCCGCCTAAAATTTTTTGAATCGTAGATAAAGAATAGATGTATTATTATAACAAATGTAACTTAATAGGTTTTAATATAAAATAAGTAGGGTAGTAAAGCTACACAATTTTACCCATACATACCTAATTGAAATAATAATATAATAATATAATAATAATAATAATAATATATTTATTTGTTCATAATTATACAAGTGTATAGAACTCGCATTACCTGGCTTTCTAATCCTTCTTAGTCATTAAAAGTTAATCACCTGGTTACTTGGAAAAATGTATATAATTCGATAAAGATATGACCATATGATAAACAACTTTCTGCTCCCACCTATCTTAAAAAATAAGGGGTGGGAATGTCTAAAAAAAAATTATAAATATGATGAATACTTGAACATAAGGTCAATTGGTTTTTACCATCTTGTGCTTTGCATGTGATTATAAGTGAATTTGCTGTGCTTTTGTTAGTTCTTGTCAATTGTGCTTGTATTTTCGGAGCGATTTTTCTATTTTGGAAAATTTTGCTGTTCGTTAGCATTATATTCGGACTATTTTCATTAGCTATTCGTATGCGAAAGATTGCATACGTATATTAGTGTTGGTGACTGTTGTAATTTTGAAATATAATTAACAATGGGACTTCACTCCCAAAAAAGATTGACAACCGCTGCAAAACGGAAAAGTAGAAAACAGTTGATGAAACAAATTCGGATAAAAAATCGAATAGTGTCTCAACGTGATAATATTGTAGATAATCAAATTGTTTTCACTGAGACAAATTCGGCACGCGACGACAGTTTTGATTCGGATATATCAGATGAGGTTTTTATTGAAACAGAAAATTTAAACAATATTGCAAATTTTACTCTTGCTGGACGTAGGATTGTTGATATAAATCATCTGTTTACTGTTCTAAAAGGAATACGACATGATATGTTTGGCTGTACTTTTCAAAATGTAGAAATAATAGCGGAAAAACATTTTGGTTTTAAAAGTGTTTTTACTTATAAATGCAACATGTGTGGAATAACCGATACATTCAGTACTGAAAATGAATATAAAAAATGTGGAGTAAATGAAGCAGCGGTGTGTGGAACTGTTGCAATAGGGGCGGGTCATTCACAATTAACAGAATTTTCCGCAGCTTTAGACATTCCTCAAATGTCTTCAGCAACGTATGCGCGCATAGAAAAAAAAGTGCTAAAAAATACAGAGGAGTTAGCATTAAAAGAAATGCAAGCTGCAGGAAAGGAAGAACGTAAGTTGGCAATTGAAGCAGGAGAAATTGATAGCGACGGAATACCTTTTATAACTGTAACAGTGGATGGAGCTTGGTCAAAACGAAGTTACAAGTCTAATTATAACGCTCTCTCGGGCGTTGGGTGCGTAATTGGGACCAGAACTAAAAAAGTTTTGTACGTAGGAGTAAAAAATAAAATGTGCAAATTTTGTAAAAATAACGATAAAAAAAATGTTCCGTCTCATAAATGTTTTCAAAACTGGAGCAGTTCTTCAACTTCTATGGAAGCAGCTATTATTCTAGATGGGTTTAGAATGTCAATAGAAATGCATAATTTGCGATATAAAACTATTATTGGTGGGGGATAGTAGTGTATATAAAAAAATTCAAACAGCAAAACCTTACGGACCAACATATTTTATTGAAAAAATTGAGTGTCGAAATCATGTGTTGCGAAATTTCTGTACGAAAATACGAGAAATTTCAAAAACTCCTCGATCAGATATGTGTATACGAAATTTTTTACGGCAGAATATTCTTAAATTTAGAACAGCTGTAGTTAGTGCCATAAAGTACCGCAAAAATGAAAATGTTTCTTTTCAACAAAAAATTGAAAACATAAAAAATTATATTCTCAATGGACCTGCCCACATATTTGGAGAACATAGTAACTGTGCTAGCTATTTTTGTAGTAAAGATGGTAACAATGGTAACAATTCAAATACTATTGATTACAAACATTTCAAAAGCAGTGCTCTATATGATATATTTTTTCAGTCTTTGAATAGAGTAGCCAATTTATCCTCCAGTTTACTTTATGACGTAGACAATAACGTCGTAGAATCCTTCAATTCTGTTGTGAATAAATTCGTGGGAGGAAAAAGAATAAATTTTTCGCTGGGAGGCTCGTACCAAGGGAGATGTTTTGCGGCAGCCATAAATTATAATAATAAAGAGACATTTGTATATACATTTGTTAAGAAAACTAATGGGGATAATTTTAACTGTGTATATTTGGAAAAATTCAAAAATCTTAAACTAAATCAAGCAATAAAAAAGAAAAGCAAAAAAAATAAAATTCGAATTCAAAGTGCTGATTCGGATTACGGAGCGTGCAAAATCGTGGTACCTGACATGCCTATTCCGGAATACGAAAGCAAGAGAAAACAATTTCTTGATGAATTGTCATTATCTGATTGTCATAATATTCAAATTAGGACCGTGAATCAGAGACATAACAACGATTGGGAAAAAGAGAGACAGATAAGATTAACGGCAAGTAACTTTGGCAAGATTTGTAAAATGAGAGAAAAAACAGACACGGCTAGTACAATAAAACATATGCTGTATACTAATAGATTCAATAATAAAAAACTACCAAATTCTCTACAGTATGGCATAGATAATGAAGAAAGGGCCAAGCAAAAATTTATGGAAATTACAAATTTGAAAGTTGAGGCATGCGGTTTGTTCATTGACGAGAAGAAAAAATTTTTAGGCGCCACTTCTGACGGATTAATTGGATTCGATTCTATTGTCGAAATAAAATGTCCTTATTCAGCGCGTGATAAATTAATACATGAAGCCATTAACGAAAAATTAATTAATTATTGCACCTTAGATGCAAATGATGGTAACAAAATTTTGCTAAAACCTTTTGATAATTATATGTATCAAGTGCAGGGACAACTCCACATCACCAAAAGAGAGAAATGTTATTTCGTAGTTTATACTAAACACGATTTGAAATATATAGTAATAGAACGAAATGATGATTTCTGGAATCATCATATGATTCAACATCTGGAAAAATTTTATATGAATGCAATGCTTCCAGAAATAATTGACGCGAGGTATCATAGAGATCAATCTATAAGAAGTATTATGAAAAAAGATCTCTAATTTTTTTTATTCTATTTTTTTTTAAATACAAACTATTTACTTATGTAAATGCAGTAATTTATTAGCTGCAAATTAGTTTGTTCACATATAAATGACTAGACCCTCTCAACATGACGTCTTGGTACCTACTCTATTTTACCGTGTGCTGTAATGTGGGCTGCATATTTTCAGGGACGTTGAGTATCGGATGCCTGTTTTTTACTTTTATTTTTATTGATAACTAAACAACTTTTACATCTAGACAAAAACGGGCTGTATAGCTACCTAGATATTATAAATACCTACAACACAAACATTTCATAACTCCATTAGCTGGCCTGGTTATCTCTAAATTTGTCCGGATAGATTTTCTGTTTTTTATCGATAAAAGTCAAACCGTACAAAAATTTTGAAAAAAACGTAAATACCTACCTAGTTTTTATTGATACATGGTCATACATACATCGAGCGGTCTTTCAACTTTTAATTTGAAGCCAAAAAAAGGCCGGAAAAATACACTCATTTCAGTGTGGGATTGCCGGGTATAGCGTAGAGCCTTAATTCCGACATCCGTGTCGGAATTTGCACGCAAAGCTTAAAATGAACTGAAACATGTGGAAATATTTAAAGTATATTATTTTAGTTGGAATGAAAGAGAAGGAGCGATATTTGTTACTTTTTATCATGTACCCGTTTCCGACACCCCATGTCGGAATGACGAAACGGATTGTTAATTTGTACCTAATTTCGACATCTTATTTTTTTTTAACAAGATCTCGTAAAATGGTATATCTACTACGTTAAAATTAAACTTTGAAGGCTTTTCATTCGATCTCTACGAATGTTATTCAAATTTTCTTAATTATGTGCATCCTACATCAAAACATAAAATAGTCTAATTCTGCTTACCTTATTAGAACAACGCGGGAGTTGAACGCAACATGTACGACGCCATGAGCTAATCACTTTGTAGGTTAGGTATTAACCACCATAATGTCGGTAAAACAGCAATCGATTTTGGAATGGTAAATATAATATTGCCTTGTACTAAAAGATGTCTCAGAATGGTTTCAAATAATGTAGATTTCTTATTTTAACGAAATAAAATGAAACATGTCTGAATTTCGGACAGTGTCTGAATTTAGGCCACTTACCTTAACAAATGCACATTTTGCACACATTTTTTCATACTCTATTCATTAAACATACTTAAACGAAACCACTAATCTAGATGAGCTGCGTACAACCTCTGCTAATTCGCGTACTTATATTTGACAGTTATCTATCACCATATCATATATGTAGTACTTTTTTAATCATATCAGGTATACAAGCATCTTTTTTGCGTCCACAGCATTGTTTATTAAATATGCTATTCCGACCACCTTTAAACTCAGATATCCATCGTTTTATAATTGCAATCGATGAATACTGGCCCCGTAAACAAGATTCCAGCTCAGCTCTGATTTCATACTTTGTTTTCTTCTTTAAATAAATAAAAAACTTAGTAGCTGATCGGTACTTCTTACATGCTCAAAACAACTAAAAATTGTCTTCACGATCGAAATGAATGCAAATTTTGATAGAACTTTGAAGGCTAACCAACTGCCCTTTGTTGTTAGGCTCACTAATTACTTATTCACCCTTATAACATTCGAGGGATAAGCTCTCCTGAAGTCAGCATTTATTGTATATCCGGCTTTTTATTTTCCATTTTTGTTCTTCATTACTTATCTTACATACTATCATTCTTAGTTCTTTTGTTTTGTCTCTTTTTTAATTGTTACCTATTACCTAATACCACATACCTCTTACTTCATACCTTTTATCTTTTACCTTTTACTTCACCTCCTACACTCACCTCGCACTCATCAACTTCACCTCTTGTTTGTTATCTCTTGTCTTTTACTTATCGTATCTTATTTCTTCCTCACTTTTTATTTGTGTCTTTCAGCGTTCTTACTAATTAGTTTTTTAGCTAATTTTACGCTAAATCCCTAATTAAACTTGAACTATTTATATATTTTCATAGTCCGATTCTATTTGTGTATTTGAATGCTAACGTATAAATTTATTGCAGGATGCTTATTGTTTCGAATCCGTAAGTGACTATTTTGAAGAAAGCTTTGAAGAAAACTTTTAAGGCTGGCGTTCCTTGGAGTTAAAATAAAATATATTTTTTTATATTAGACTAGTCTTAGATTTATAATTTCAGTTTTCTAGTCGTTCTTTTTAAGATTCCTAAGAATAATTAAATCTGTAACTTCGAGTAGTGTTACAAAATCGAATACATTAGAGTTAATATTGATATCTAGTCGATTCGAATCATGGATTGGTCGAGGTGTTGCATGGCCACCCAGATCACCCGATCTTAAATTAAATGTATTATATTAGTATCTAATAAATATATTCATTATTATAATACTATTCTATTTATATATTTATTTCATCGATTCATAGTTCATTTAATATTAAACATTCATTGATAATTATTGAGACTATAATATCACAAGATCTCAACATTATCTTGGTTACTTATAATAAGTTAGATACTGTTACATATCGTATAATAAGAATGTTTAATTTAATTTTAAATTATATTTCTTCAAACGTTTAGAATTTAAAATATTAATTCAAATGTATGTATGTATTCGTTTGCAAAGAGAAAGCCTTTATTTTGTTATCATACTGATCAGATGACCCTTCTATCTAACGTTCGTTTCGAATTTCTATTTTTTATATTACATTTTAAACTTAGTTATTTAATAAATTACGTACGTTTTTTCTTCCAAGTCATATCGTGTTTGATATCGTTTTAATCATTTTTTCGCAAGGCATATTTTAATGATATTTATTTCATCGATATCACAACTTCTTAGATCGCGTCTTCGATTAGTTAATTATTCTAAGAATCGTAACTTCGTTTACCCTCTCAAAAATTGGGTCGTAAAATAACGAACCTTTCCAACCATCAGTGTTCTCTTCTACACAAACTCATCCTCCTCTGTTCCAAACCTTCGTATGAAAAGCATCTTACTCCACGTGCTGTTCAACATACAAAACTCGCGTTCACATTAATTTAATTAATTAACTTTCATCCCAGCGCGTAATTTTTGTAGGTTAAATTATTGATACTTATTCGTCGTTTATTGTCTATATGGCTACTTTTATTTAATCTCTTTAATGCATTTTAAATCTCTTAATTTCTTATGTAAATATTAAATAAAAACTTTAAGGACAACGTTTTTGTGTTTTCTTTTAATTAATAAGTTGTAATGTATCTATTTCAGCACATATGCACACGTTTTGGACCTTTGATGTTCATCATCACCATTTAATTATTTTAAATTATTACTTTTATTGTTAGCGCACGCTGGTCAGCCGAACATGCGCTTTTTTTAACAATATAAACTCTTAATATATTAGATACAAAATCATAATGCAAAATTCTTTTCGAACATGAATATCTATTTTGTCGCAATTATTAAATGTGAAAGAAATGTCATTCATGTGTGCGATTGTTAGATCTTCAGTTTCTTTAGCATTTGCATATAGTGAACATTCCATTGATTCTTCAATATTTAACACATTGATTATTGAAACGTTAGTAAATCTAAAAATCTGTTCTTGCACTTTTCGCTGCCTCAAATGTAAATAATAATTATAATAAAATTATTAACTTATTTTCGTCTTTGATGATAAAGCTTTGAATATAACTAGAATATTAGCGTTTTGAACCCTCTCGGACGCTACGCAGGTGACTCGGCTCTGCCTCGTCACCTAGCATCTTCCTCGATTATTCGCGTAATATTCACGTTATAACGAGCGATCATTAAAATTTTCACTCGTAGCTGGCCGTGTATATAAAAATTATGTCGTAGCTTTAGTCATTAAGATGTTATTTCAAACATCTGTCGGTGTCAAATATATATTTTAAAGTTTCATCAAAAGAAAAAGTAATGGCCTTTAATGATATGCATAAAGCGTTTATGGTAGAATGTTACTTCCAGACATCTCAAAAAATTGATGGTATTTGGCAGCATTCAATAGAAAATTGCCTTGCGGAGTTTGAAGAGAGATATCCAAATACTGTTCCTAGCTATAGAACTTTCCGTGATACGCTAATGCATTGTGTAAATCTTTTTCGTCAAACAGGCAGTATTTTAAGGAAAAAAGAAAGCGGTCCTCCTCTCAAGAGAAGTCGCGGCGTAATTGAAAATGTCAGACAAATTATTAACGAATCTCCTCAAACATCTATTCGCAGAGTTTCGCAACAAGTAGGGCTTTCGTATGGAACATGTCAAAAAATTTTAAAAAAGGACTTGCACATGTATCCATATAAATTAACTTCTGTACGAAATCTATTACCTACGGATTATGAAAAAAGAACACAATTTTGCCAATGGTTTATTCAAACAATGACAGACAATATTTTAAATCATACTTTTTTCACCGATGAAGGTTATGTTAATTCGCAAAATATGCGTATGTGGTCCAGTGAAAATCCTCATTTCTACAGAGAAGTTCCTCTACATCCATAAAAAATAGGCGTATGGGTAGGTATTAGTCGTCACCGATTAATAGGACCAATATTCTTTGAGGGCACGATAACATCGGAGAAATATCGTAACGACATTCTCAGTGTTTTTACTAATCAATTGACTAATGATGAACTCCAGGTCGGATATTTTCAACAGGATGGGGCTACATCTCACGTTACACTTGAAAATATTCAGTTTTTGAAACAATTTTATGGCGATAGGATAATAAGTAGAAATACAGCGATTCCATATCCACCGCGATCGTGTTATTTAACAATCATGGATTTTTTTGTGTGGCCATATATAAAGAATATTATTTATGAAACACCAATTAATAATCTACAAGAGGTAAGACATAAAATCATAGAAAAATATGAACACATCAATAACTCACCGCAAATACTGATCAATGTTTTCAATGCTCTACGAAAAAGAGTGTGATTATGCTTGGTGGAGAATGGTCAACATTTTACACATTTTTTATAATATTCTATTACTTTGTATAAAAATTATAAATATATTTAATATAAAAGTCAGCATTTCAAATTATTTTTTAACAATCATGACGTTTGAAATTATAATGACAGATCTCCTCTAATAACTTAAGTTAGGACATACTTTTTGTGTACATGGCTTACTTGAGCGAAAATTTTAATGATCACTCGTTATTAAAGGCTATAATTATTAGAAATCATATTGTAATTCTCGATTACAGGTCTAGGAAAATAATATTTTACAATAATCCATTTAAGAGATTGAGGATTGATTGAAAGTTTGCGATTTCTTCGACATTTAAAAATTACTTAAGATTAATTAATTAATCAATAAATCGTATCTACGCCAACTATTTACTTTAATTCGGCCAAAGCAGGGTTCAACTAGCATATCAGGAAAATTATTCTTTAATTACGAAGAGTTTCAAGATCCGCAACTGATTGTTAACGCTTTTGCAAAAGTTTTTTTTATTACTGATGAATTTAGTAATTACTTATCATTCTCGCTATTAAATTTTCTGAAAAAATATACAACGGGTGAAGAAAAGTTTCTAAATTTCCTAATTCGCGACGTCAGATTTGTGTTTACGAAACACATATTATAAATTTCTTAATTCGTAATGGAGTTTCTTTTTTATCCGTGGAAGAGGGTAATGCTTATATTGGCGTATAGAAAGCGTAATTCTTCATTGCTAAGCAATTATAAACCAATTGCTATTGTATCCAACTTTGCGAAAGTTCTTGAGCACGTTATATATTCACGCACTAATATAAAATTTCATCTATCCGCAATTCAGCACGAATTGCAGACGGTACGTCTGGTAGATCCACTATAACAAATTTGCCTCCCATTATCCAATATATTAATGAAGTTCTTGACGCCTGAGGGCAAATCAAGGGCGCGTACACCGACTTCTCGAGTGTTTTCGATTCCATAAATCATACCATTTTATTCAAAAAGTCATTTTAGCTTGTCATCTGGTTTCTTAAAGTTAACGAAGAGTTATCTCTCGAGCATCCTAATTCAAGTTTTTAATAAGTATTATTATTCTATTAAATTTGTAACAACATCTGCTATTAGGGTTTTATGATGAAGGTTGTTACACTTTAGGTCCATGATTGTTTATATTATACAGAGACGAACTACTGAGATCAGAAGAGCTTACATTGACTATCAATAACACGTAGAATGACAAGTGATTCCGTATTCTGCTTCATTCTGAAAATATATAAAGAACAGGCGGCGCAGTGTTAGGATACCTTGTTGTATGGTATTTAACGATCAAGAAATTACTACAAATCAGAGCATAATGGAAGCGTTTGGTGAATTTTTTCGCCAGCTTTCGTTGGAGATCTGCAACTACGTCTTCTACAATTATGTGCATTAATATAATTACTATCTCTACTGTTACTTCATATACACTCTTTAACTGCATCCACAAGCTCAAATCTAAATCTCAAATCGTTAGAGATTGTGAACTTGTTTTGTGTGAACCTTTAACAGTCATTTTCAATTTAATTATCTTTACCGGTTCATTTCCTGAACTATTGAAGATTGGAAGGATTGTATCAGTACATAAAAGTGGTGACCGTAGTGATATCTGTAATTATAGACCACTAACAATATTAAGTAATTTTGATAAAATTTTCGAATCTTTAATACATTAGGAAATAGTATCTCGAGTACGACATCTGCTATCTCCTTACCAACATAAATTGTTACTGAATTTGTTACATGAATCGAAAAAGCTGTGTGTAGCGGCTCCGTCGATTCAATTTAAGTCGGTTTCTAATAGATGAACAACTTTTTATTTAATAATATCGCCTACGTGTATAAATAGCTTAAACAGTTTCTATTATGTATGGGAAGAATTCACTATCTACCAGTATATGCGGAATATTACACATTTAATAGAAGAGTTATATCTTCACTATTTTGACTGAACATCAAGACATGCAATGGGCTCCAGTGACATTCAATGGGTATTTGCTGTGCACGCTGTGCTGTTGCTCTGACGGGCTAGTCAAACGGTAAGAAAAATTCTATGCCATTTGCAAGACTTATGATTTGGCGTGAACAAACGGACCATTCGACTGATTGCTACTTTTGCTGCACGAAAACTTTCGGGTTTTCCAACAAAAATAAGAAAAATATTAGTTATGCTAGTCTGCCCTCTGCTACTCGTCTAGTTCTTCATTCGGAAGCCTCGCCAGTACCAAGACCCATAGGTGCTTCGAGTGAGGAATTTGATGTTACAGAACCAGAAGAAATAAGTTACCGACCAGCGATGAGAATATTTGCCAGTTGACGAGGCTCTCGCATCTGAATTTCTTTCCGCCGAACCTTGGCGACGTAAAGTGATGGACAAGGCGAAAGGCTTCATCAAGACATTTCTGATATTGAAAAACGGTATTAAGGCAAGTGGAACAGTGAAAAGTTTGCTGATTATTGTTGAACATTGATATTAGAAAGTGCCGAAAACCAGTATAAAAGAAAAGTAAAAAGGAAAACATTTGAAGCAGGATGATACCATACAGTTTCATATAATGTAACATTATTTTGTTTACTTTTCAATATTTTTTCCAAAGCCAGATGTGCCACGATAAATTTGTTGTTATTACTATTGTTAGAACTATAAGAGAAAAGAAAATTGTACATAGTTTCTAAAGTAAAATTAAAAAAAAAAACCGAAAATTTCCTGAAAAGTGTAATCTATAAAATTGCGTTAGGTAAATGTATCATTCTGTCGTACTCTATATCAGACATGACTTGGATTCAGAGCTGGTCAAATACTCACCAAAAAGTATTTAAATATTAAATACTAAATACTTTCAAAGAATTAATAGTATTTGAGTATTAAATATGTTTCAAGCGATACAAGTATTTAAATAATAAATCAAATAAGTTTCCCTGAGATTTAAATACTTTCGGAATATTTAAATACTTTTAGCATATTCAAATACATTTCGTGTACATATTTGAATATTTTCAAAGTATTTAAATACTTTAAATACTTAATTTTTTATTATTTACCTTAAGTATTTAAATACTTTTAAAGTACCTATTTAAATACTTTTAAAATATTGAAATACTTTTAAAGTATTTAAATACTGTTAAAGTATTTAAATACTGTTAAAGTATTTAAATATTTTTAAAGTATTTAAATACTTTTAAAGTATTTCAATACTTTTAATGTAGTAAAATACTTTAAAAGTATTTAACTACTTAAGGTAAATAATAAAAAATTCACGTGTTTATTTCAAAGTTTCATGAATTATTTAAAAATCTTAAGTTTAATGATTTTTGCCATACTATTTTAAAACCTTTGTAGTTAATTAGTTTTAGCAGGCCAGACATACGGCAAAACCACACTGGGAACATAAGAGCGAGAAGAAAACGTAATTTTATGCGTTATAGCTGTATAGATTTAGACCAGGAACCAAACAACAGTATGCTTTTTTTGTATTTAATTATTAACAAAAATATATAAAATAATAGTAACTCTCGATAAAAAATATATAAAATATTACATTCTCTTTGGCTTAAAATTATTAAAAGAAAATAGCTTTTGTCCGCTTCGAAGAACTTAAAAATGCAGAACTATATTAGGAATTTAAATTAGCCTTTGTCAAAACTAGATTTTCGAAATTTTTGTCCGATAAAGCGTGGCGCCGGGAAGTGTTGATAAATGTTGCATACGAGAACATTCTCTCTACTGGTGCAGACGAGGGCTATGTAGTGTTATATTTAATAAATAGTCTTTCAATAGTCGGGTATTTTTGCAGCATTTTCAAATTTGTCTCTGGATCCTGCAAATATTGCAGCGCTTGAAGTTCACTGACAGAACTTCCTGTAGTTACTGCAGACCTAATATTACTTTCCTGGAATTCAAAGAACTCCATCAATGAATTTTTTTCTGTGTTAACTTCATTTGCATTTTCAAATGTACCAGTAACAACCTCTTTGTTTGCAGCGTCAATAAAAATATTTGTTACTATTTGAGTGATTTGTTCTATAGAGCCTAATTTAAGATTTTGTAACATAGTAAGCCATTTTAGCTTGAACGCAGGGTGCGAAACTGAAGCAATAATGCCACTTTCATCATTGAGGCAGAGATACTGACCAAATCTGTTGGAGAGTACTGTAAGCAGGTGGTCTATAGATGATGCGCGATACTTAAAATTCTCTCCTTTTAATTTTTCAAACTTAATTCTCAAGCTTGCTATAGTAGGTATAACAAATCCAAAATAAATATTTGTTTCTCCTTGTAGAACATCTAATGCCAGGGCTAGAGGTTTAAGAATTTTTAGATATTCTTCTAAATATTCCACTTCGCTTTCTTTTAAACAAAAGGTCTTAATTGAAAGTTCTTCATAAAGCGTATTTAATTTAGCTTTTTCTTCTAATATTTGTTTTATTGCATCATAGTATGAATTCCAGCGAGTAATGCCAGGGTAACTCAAATGATGACCCAATATGTTTTGAATAATTTCTGCTGACTTAGGCCGACCAGCCTTATTCCATAATTGAGTGCATTTATTCATTATATTGGTGTGACGGTTTCTATTTGCTTGTGAACTATTGATAAATTTCATGAAATCGGTGGTTGCTATCAGATTTATTGTATGAGATACACAACGATGGTGTTTTGGAAGATGTATTTTAATGTCTTCAACACATGTTTCTTCACAGTTATTATTAACTGGAGTAAATATGGTTTCATCCAAAAGCTCAAAGTCGTCTAGATCAGATTTTTCTTCAGTAACTAGGGTGTCTATTATATCAATATCCTCAGTTGGCGTTACCACTTTGTCACCAGAGACAATATGGTTAATAATTAACAAATTATCAAGTTGAATTCCAAACTCCTTGAAAGCCTTAACGAAATTAGATCCGTTGTCTGTCACAGTAGCAGTAATTTTTTCCTGTTTTAAGCCAAAGTTTGTAAGAATTTCATCAAGTAGCTCTGCAATCTTTTCATAAGTATGGGCTCCTGAAAATCTTCGACACGCTAAAGCAGCAGATTTTCTAGTGTAGGTTTGTGGATCGATCCAGTGACATGTTATTCCTAGAAAACTTCTCTTCTTTGTTGACCATATGTCAGCGGTAGTACATACAAAATCTATTTGTGTTAATAAATGATTTATTTGGCTAAGTGTGTTCTTCGTCAGGTTATGTATTCTTCTTACAATGGTTGCTCTTGTCATTACTTTAACATCAAACCCAGAAAAAATTTCAATAAACCTTTTGTTTTCAATAATAGACAAAGCTGACATAGAATTTAATACAAATTTAGTAACTCTATTATCAAATTCTTCTTGAGATATCTTTTTGCTTAAGGAAAAGCTTGTTGGAATATCTAATTGCCGTTTCGAATCAAGATAAGTATTCAACTGGGTGTTGGATACTGTCTCCTTATTTTTTGAAATTAAAGGCTTCCTTTTGTTACTTCTTTGCTTTAAGTATTTTTTGTATTGTTCTGGGTGCAGTGTTCTCAAATGCTTCAAAAAATTTGTAGTTCAATTTGATCTACCCTTAATATATTTCGTTTTGTTGACGCAACACTGACATTGGGCGGTAAGGAAAAAATTTGGACCTTCCTCCTTTATTTTATAATATGTTCCATCAAATAATGTACAAGTTTTTGGTTCTTCAGAATCACTTCTAAGTTGAGAAGTCGTATTTGTTGAAACTGCCGATGACGTAGATGCCTGCGATTCTAATGAATCTTGATCTAATAACCTTGAGTTTGATCCTTTGTGTATTCCAAAATAATCTTTAATTTTATTTTTTTGCTTTTTATTTGGCAAATAGTGTGGATCAGTATCACTATCGTCACTAACATGAAATGGATCTTTCCCAGTGTCACATGTTTCCATGTCGCCACTAAAGTTAAACTCATCTGCAATGGACGTGATTTCTTGTAAGTGTGCCATATTGGAAGCCTACAAATAAAAAAAAAAATTAACGTGTTAGATAAGTTAGCTTGGCACTTGGTCAAACATAAAATTTTAAAGAGGGTTACAAAATGTTAAAATAATGGTAATTTGCTAAACTCTAAATTTAAAAACCGTACACAGTCTCCAAAAGCTAAAAATCCCCAACTACATGGCAACATTGCTTCAACATCGAAGCGTGTCATAGATTGATGAGACCACTTAACTAAACCCCCTTAAATATTCTACGGTGCAAGTAGGCACCCTTAGTTACACTACGCTTTAGAATAAAACGGTGTATATATTAAATATATATGTATATATATATATATATATATATATATAATAACTTCGTGACCTTGGTATGATATGGTAAACCTAATCAGTAGGCGATTAAAGGTCTGTATATTACTTCAAAATATATGTATTTAAAAAACTCTACATGTTTCGGCTGTATACGCCTATATCCTGTCATTCATATTTTGTATTCTCTTGAAAAAGGCGTATACAGCCGAAACATGTAGAGTTTTTTAAATACATATATTTTGAAGTAATATACAGACCTTTAATTGCCTACTGATTAGGTTTACTATATATATATATATATATATATATATATATATATTAAATGAAACGTCGTACTATCTAATTTATATATATATATATATATATATATATATATATATATATTAAATGAAACGTCGTACTATCTAATTTATTGTATCTTATTTCAACTTTCGACAATGAAGATAGACAATATTTTATAATTTACTTACCTTTAACATAATATCCGTTCCTGTATCATCAACTGTTCACTAATAAAGAAGCAACGCGAATGATAGGATAGGATGTTGATGTAGGTGTACTATTTCATTTCTATGCATGTTTGGACAAGTTAAAAATATGTTCGACGCATTTGGTTCTTTGCAGTGAGTAATTATTTAAATAAGCTAAATGCATCTAAAAGTATTTAAGTACTTGAGAATATTTAAATACTTTGAGAATATTTAATTACGTTTAGAGTATTTAAATACTTTGAGAATATTTATAAATACTTCTGGTAGTATTTAAATACTTTGAGAATATTTAAATATTTTTCAAGTATTTAAATACCTTTACGATTATTTACACAAATAGTAAGTAGTAAATATTTAAAAAAGAGTATCTCTAAGTATAAATACAAATACTTGTTTCCAAAAGTATTTAAATACTCGGTATTTAAATACTTTTTAGTATTTAAATACTTACGAGTATTTGTAAGTACAAATATTGCCCAGCTCTGCTTGGATTGGACAGAAATTTCCATGGATTACTTTGACGCCAAATTTTTCTAAACATCCATTATATTTATTATATAGAAATGAATACATACACACATAGATATGTGTACATACAACAGTATATGCGTATTCTTTTATAACTCAAATTTTCCATAACCCAAATTATATTTTCTCCCCTTGGAGATTCGAGATAGAGAAGTGTAGGTGAAACTGGGGAGCGGGAAGAATTTTCCGTTAAAATTACATCCAAGACGATTCGCAAATACACATTTTAGCAAGGATGATTCCAGAGTATGTATAGTCTTCGGCAAGTACGCTACTTACGTACATACATACGTATACGCCGGATTGAATATTAAAAAACTTCAAAATTGCTTCTTGGAACTGAACTGGATATGTTTTGATATTATCTTGTGAACCCACACGCTGACACTCAAATACGTATAAGAACACATCTAGAAACAGGAAACGACAAGTTATGCATATCTAGCAGGTCACCATCGCAGTATGTATATACACAAAGTAAACGCGCTTGACGTCACACTCATACTTTATATTGCCGAAGGAGCGCGTACGTCGTACGTACGTTGTTTATTCGTGTGTTGTTGAGGATTAAACATGTCTTCGTATGTTGTTTCGGCCTCAACGGTCATGTAGGCGTTTACTGTTGACATTTGCGAGAATATTAATTATAACTAATATTATAACCGTTGTAGTAGCGTAGCTATCTGTAATAATAATACTTATCATTCGGTTGGTGTTAACAACCTTCAGAAACGTTTGGTCATTATGCGTATGTTAGTATGTCCCTAATGCCAACACCTGCAATCGCCTCATTAAGTATTTTGTTTGGGTTGGAACATTTGAACTGTAAATGCGAAAGAAAGACAGATATACTGATGATGCTAGTAAGATCTGTCTGTATACATATATATGTATGTCTATATGTATATAATACATAATTTGTCATTTCAACACCTTGGAGGATATTTGGAAGATTCTGTTGCGTTCAAGAGAATTTATCACGAATTACCATTTACGATTTGAAGTGTTGTCATAATTCTATGGAGACTCCTTTATTGAAACTGCATTTATTTAAAAAAATTTTGTTTTGTTGGATCTCGAATTATATGAATTATTCGAGAAATATTTGATTGCATTTAACTTTCTACCTTTGATAAGCTTCTTTTTATGTAAGTCTGAACGTGCACCATGAGCAATATCAACAGATAGAAGTTGGCTACATTAAAATCCCTAGATTAGGACATTGTAATACAGGGTGATTCATTGGCCTCTTTACAATCTTTGGCAATGAAAACTCCATGTAATTTCATGAATCTATATATATCTTTGTCAAGAAGTTATAGGGTGTTTGTGCCTCCTGGCTTGAAGGACCGTTATATATGGCTCAAAGTACCGAATGCTGCGTTGTACTCGATTTTCGAAGGATCATGTATATGTTTTGTATTTGACCCACCGCTCACGGGACGTAACTTCCATATAAGCTGGTTATTTTTTTTGGTTGGTGGTTGGTGGTTTTTGGTGTATTGAAAATTGGTGTATTTTCTGAATGTTTTTATTTATTTTACAAAAAAACACAAACTTAATTCCATAAGATAAATCTCGCACTTAATGTTAACTTAAACTTAATTCTTTACTGTTTTATTGTTGTATGATTGTTGTAGAATGTATGTTGTGTTCTATTCTGTATGAATGATTATGTTCTATGTTCAGATTGATGATGTTCTATCTTATGACTGTTGTGGTAGAAGCATATATAAAATGTATCACTACCCCTACCTTAACTTAACTAAAATGTTTTGCGTCATTGTTGTGGAATTTACCTACATTATTACTTCTTGGAAATTGTATCTATTATACATGCAAACGGTACTCAATGTTTCCAATAGTCTTAAAGATCTTACTGATAAATAAATATAATAATCAAATAGAATTCCTAATTGCGTATTAATAGGGTGTCATAAACCTTCTCAATGTATTTCTATCTGATCGGTTCATCTACAATAGATTTTTATAATACATGCATATTTGGTTATCTGGAACCTATTACGTATATTAATATAATTAATAATAGCAGGTATTGACAGGTCTATTGAAATTGGTCACTAATAAGTTCTAGAGAACGGACACGCTTACCACATGACGCAAAGCCCAGTGCAGTACTGGCGAAAGGCTGTATTTCTAAAATATTTAATTTTATTTATATAATTGGAAAACGAACGGGTGGTGATCCATAGAATTAAGAAATACATATTTATTTGTTGAAAAGTTGTATTTATAAAGTTTTTAATTTTATTTATATATTTGGCAAACATGCGGGTGGTGATCTATCTATCTAAAATTACGAAATACATATTTATTAATTAATTTTATTTATATAATTGGAAAACAAACGGGTGTTGATCTATAAAATTACGAAATACATATGTATTTGTTGAAAAGTTGTATTATTAAAGTTTTTAATTTTATTTCTATAATTGGAACATTTTTATTTGTTCATTTTGTCGTTCAAGTTGAGTAAAGGAGTATTAATATTGACTAGCAATAGTTTCTCAAGGTTTTCTTCTGTCAATTTTGTTCTCTTTGAATTAAGTACATTCTTATAAATAGAAAACGTCTTTTTTACATCGCAACTGGTTATAGGTGCATACTGGAAATATTCTTTTATTTCTTCATATTTAGCCGTTAGATTTTGTGGAATTGTCTCCAAACATAATTGCTGCAATGTAATTAAATCTAGATTTCTATTAAGAATTGCATCAAACTTTTGCCGAAGGCCACATCCGAAGTCACTTGAAATACTTTTCAAATTATTAACAGCCACATCTAATGTGGTTAATCCGTCATTTAATTTGAGATTTCGATTTTCAGTGATTAGTTTTGGCAAATTTTCCAAAGTGTTCGTGAAGAAAGTACAACTGATTTATCAAATTTGGGATTTGTGTGAGCTCCTTGCACTCACCAATACTTCTAGCATCCTCCTTTAGCAGTGTTACGAAATGGTTTAGACTATCGAAATTCTCAGCATAATAACTAGTAACTTCCAGCCATGTTCCCCATCTAGTTATTACTGGAGTGGGAGGCAGTGACAGAGATGGAAATTTTTCCCTGAAAAGAGCTACTCTCAATGGTGCTTTTCTGAAAACTTTTTTAAAAGCTGATACAAGTCTATCAACTTCCGGAAAAGTGTCTCTGATATATTCACAGATTCTGTGGAGAGCATGTGCTACACAAGTAATATGCAGCATATTAGGATATGTTTTCTTCAATAGTCGGCCTGTTTTTAACATATACGCAGCACTATCACTGACAAATAAAAGTATTTTTTCTTTGTACGTGGCGTCCGAATGAAGCATTTTTTGCATATTCTCCTTAATGGTTTCAGCAACGGTTTCCGCATCAACTCTACTTATAACACTTGTTGCTATTACATATGAATTATAGGGAATAGTTGGATGTAGTACACCAGCTACAACATTTACCACACAGCGTCCTAACATATCCACCGCTTCGTCGGCGCTTATCCATATGTATTGATTTAAAAGATGGCTTCTAATGCGTTCTACTGTTCTCGTATAGCACCTAGAAACATAATATTTGCGTAAAGTTGATTCATCAGGAACATTTCGATCAGTATATTTTTTCAGAAATGCCTTCAAAATTGGATTGTTCAATTTAAATAATGGAATGTTAGCTGCCATAAAAGTTTCACAGAGTTCTTCGTTAAAATTGTCAGATTCCAACGGGTTCAATTTTTTTTCGTGCTTTAACGATCCTACGTGACGTTTTACGGTTGATTTATTGCAATTTCTCAATAACGTTTCACACACACAAATAAACTAAATTAAATAACGAAATTTTATGCACACTTACGTGAAAATAATTGGAAGATGTTGCTTAAATGAAAAGAAAAGGAATGTACGTGCTATTTCTCTTACGAAATACGATAAACTTATTTATTTTATCTACGTACTCGACACCACTGAAAACACTATATTCTCCGAATAGAATAGCTGGGTTGTCCATTGTTATCGCTGCGAGACCAGGTGGCCGAGCAAGTCAAACAAATACTTCATTGAATTACGCCGGGATGTACTGAGCGACGTTATACACAATTTCAATTGCCGATTGCGTTTTATGGAAATTGCATCCGTTCTCTAATTATAACACTATAAAGAATAAAGAAACGGTAATAGAGATTAGTAAATGTAAATTCATTGAATCTAAGGAAAATATTAAAATTTTAAATATGGTAATAAAAATACGTTGTATTTAGTGGTTTACCCTTGAAAATGGACATTGAATATTTATAAAGTTTGAAATGTTATGCTTTAATTCTGTTATACTAAATTTACTAATATCTAAAATATATGAATATATACAATATAAAATATTTCGTTTTATGACGAAACATAGGGTGTTTAAGATAATGATCCCTATAAACACCAATGAGTAATAATATTTCAAGAAATTAAAATAACATATTTTAACCAATAGAAAGCAACATTGAGACTACAGTAAATGTTCAAAAATTAGTCCATTTTCCTGAATACACAACTGGCAACGATGAACTAAATTCTCCTGCACACTTAAGAAATAGCGTGCTTTAAATAATGATCTCTTTGAACTCTGATGAGTAATAATATTTTAAGAAAGTCAAAAACATTTATTGTAACTAGCAGAAAGCAATATCAAGAGTACAGTAAATGTTCAAGTTGCTTGACCCCATAGTAGCCACGGTTTATCATAACAAAAGTTAGTAAAAAAGAACCTGGGAATAATAGTTTGTTTATGCCTAAAGTTTCTGTTACGGTTTATTTAATGTTATACTTGTGTAGTTGTAACGTGCCTTCAAAAACTTTCCTCATTAGAGACGGCCCTGTTTTTTTAATGGTTGGCAACAGTGAACGTAATCTGTCACAAACCTATAATTTGGTAGTTTGGTTATGTCATGTAAATGTGTGCAATAATTAGTAATTTAGTTTTTGAAAAAATATTTGTTACAATAGTCAAAATTAAAAGAAAATAATACTAAAGCAGATGTTGGAAATATTGGCCATTACACTAATTTGAACTCTACGCTTCATGCTTTTAAAGCCATTTATTAGGATTTCTTGGATTATGTCAGCACAAGAATTCACAATAGCATTACAAAGTTTTTCGATGTCGAAAAATTCTTGCAAAAAAGTTATTGTTTCTCGAGATTTGCGCTGGTGCATTATCTTGCTGGAAATATCCTTTCGTAAGTTCGTCATCATGAAGTTCATTAATAAGCGGCTCCAATAATTCATTTCGATATCTTTCAGCAGTTATGGTTTGATTAAAAAATATAGGCCCAATAATTCGTCTTCTTGAAACTGCTACCCAGGCGCCTATTTTTTTGTGGATGTAGCGTAGTTTCCACAAATTCACGAGGGTTTTCTGCATACCAAATTATCATATTTTGCTTGTTTAAATATCCCGAAAGATGGATCTAAGTGTCATCCGAAAAGAAGCATTTGTCGAAAATGTAATTATTTTTTATGTTATTCAAAAACCATAGACAATACTGTGTTCTCGTAACAAAATCTACCTGTTTGAGTTCCGAAACTGCTTCAATCTTATATGGAAACAATTTTAAGTCCTTTTTAAAAATAGTATGATATGTTCCCACTGATAAATGAACTTGTTGTGATAGTTTTGCGATTGATTTTTTTGGGTGAGTTGTCCATTCGAAGTCGAATATCCTCTATGCAATGCTGTTCGTTTTCTAGGTGCTCGACAAGTTACTGTCCATTCTTCACTAAACTTAATAACATGTGCAAAGTAACTGGCTGATTAAGAGATTGTTGACGGAAATCCTATAAGCACTGATTAGTGGAATAAACCCAATCTCCATTTTCTATTTTTTGACAGTTCTATAGTAACTGAATATTTTATGTTGTAACTCTAATAAAATAGTTTAAAAAATATCAGCCGTTTATAATTTGAGTTTATGTATGACAACTGTCAAAATTGGAAGTTTTATAAAGTTTCACATGTGCACCAATCTTTGATTACTTAATTACTTATAAAGCAGCCTACTATAATGAGGAAAGTTTTTGAAGGCACGTTACTTAGCAATGAATCATTTGTTTTCTAACTAAGAATAGGCGAACATTGTTTTTATGTATGGATTTTGTAATGGAAAACGCTCGTAATGCAGCGAGCGAATATTGAAACTGATTTCCTAATAGACGCGAACCGATACATTCCATACTCAATACAGCCTTTAGAAGACTTCGCATTGCTGATACTGCCGTTCCCTCACGGTCCATTTGCCCCCTTGATGTAAATATTGAAGAGCTTGAAAACGTTGTGAATGTTGTGATTTAACAACCGGAAAGTAGTAACAGACGCATAGCACTAAACTTAGGGCTTTCACGAAGTTTTGTGTGGCAAGCACTGCATCGCGAGAAGCCTGCACCTTTATCATCAGGGAGATCCTCAATAGCGATTAAATTTTTGTCACTGGATTTTGCAACACCACGCTCGAGATAATTTAATAGCTTTCTTGCAATGCGATCACTTCAAGAAACTTGTTTATACGGTGGAGATAAATGATCGTCCTCAATTATTGCAGAGGATTCAAGATGCTGTAACTCATATTAGAAATAATATAAATTTCTTACGTGTGCAGGAGAATTAATTTCGGCGTAGCCAGTTGTGTATTTAGGAAAATGGACCAATTTTTGAACATTTATTGTAGTTTAAATGTTAAAATATCATTACTTGTTAGTGTAAATATGCTTTCTACGTATTACGACGCTAATTTATTCGAATTTTGTATTCCACGTGGGTGGTTTGCCAGACCATCACTCTATCCACTAAGCTATCAAAGGCAGTGATTTCGAATCTTTGTGGGGATGCCTTGAGTTACATCAAGTAAACAGATGATAAATATCTTGCCTGTAGTAAGCCGTTGTGCAAATTTGTTACATTTTTCGCGAAGTAATGTAAATATAATTATGCTTTATTCATATTACAATGCTAATTTATTCGAATTTTTTGTGGAAAAAAAATCGACCCTTAAGTAGGATGCGAACCCACGTGCATGATTTGCGGGACCATCACTCTAACCACTAAGTTATCAAAGGCAGTGATTTCGAATCTTTGTGGGGATGCCTTGAGTTACATCAAGGAAGCAGATGATATATATCTTGCCAGTAGTAGGCCGTTGTGCAAATTTGTTGCATTTTTCGCGAAGTAATCAATTTTTTTTCATAAAAAATTCGAATAAATTAGCGTCTGAATATGTAGAAAGAATATTTACATTTACATTACAAAGCTGACCTTAGAAGAGCGCATTTACTTGATAAAGTATATTGGAGAGGTGTTGTATAAATATGCAATTGATATTTACCATCGGAGATTTCCAGGTATACAAGTTTCGGTAAATGCTTTAAGAAATTTGGTACGTCTTTCATTTCGGTGCTTCAAAAAAATTTAATTTAAAAATTTTTGATTTTTCGAATCCGCGTTTTTGTTTTTCTTGCACACCCGGTTCAACAAAATAGAATTTTCTCAACTTTCGGCGCTAGTGACGAAAGTTTCTAAATTTCATCTGCGTCTAGTTGCCTACTGTCGCTGTATCCCGTCATTTTTAAATCACGTCAGTGCTGTTTGAAACTTTATCATGATTTCTGATTCAGAAAGTGATTTAGATATTTCCAATACGCCATCAGAAATAGGAAATCAAGCTGAGAAAACCTATGCGGGCTTATTACGAGAAAAATTGAGAAAGAGGTATGAAGAAGTCTATGTAAAATTCATTGAACAGAGGGCTGATAATAGCATAAATTTATATTCGGAAATTGTGCTGCATGCATATTTTGCAAAATTGTGGGAAAATTTGAAGCTATCGACCTTATGGTCTACATATTCTATGTATCAATGTTTAAATAATAATTAATTTAAATATGAACTATAGTTTAGTAATTTTTAATTGATTAATAAAATATTTGTTTACATATTTTTTCTTAAGTTTGTTATAGTGCCATAGGCGAGGTCGTAGAAAAAGTATAGTGTTTAACTCGTCGAAATAATTTTAAGCTCACGAACATTGCCAAACTACAAACTGTTCTCTTGCTTAAAAAAATGTTACTTTCGTCACTCGTTAAACAATAGACAATACTTTTTGTCATATACTTCATTGTATTAAGTTAAATAAAGATATTATTTCTTCTATTAACATTCTGGTGCTTCAAGAAAGTTTAATTTAAAAATTTTTGATTTTTCAAATCTGCATTTTTGTTTTACTTGCGCACTCTGTTCAACAAAATAGAATTTTCGCAACGGGATTCGCATTTATATAACAGGCCAAAAAAACTGATGAAAAATGATTTGTTTCGAAAAATTGAAAATAAAATTTTTTGCAAGTATAGTTAAGTCCATTCGCGGACACACTGTATACTTACATGGTTATGTAATTGACTACTAACGACCTTGTGAAATATGAATAGTACAATATGAAAACAATAATTAAAAAACCACATCTATTTTTAGATCTTTAACCATTTAGTTGACGGCAATTATGTGGTTATGACATCAGTTAATCAAAAAAAAGTTTTTCCAAAATTACGTCAATCTTTTGGCGCAGATTTCGATGACGTGCTTTGGGATAAGAAATAACGTAACTGTAGATCTTTTTTTCTCTAGTCCTCCATCTTTCTCTAACTACACATTTCTAACTTATATACATCAGTATGTACGTGAGCACATACTGAAATGGCCATTTAATAAGTGTTGATACTGACTTACAAAACAGTTTCGTATACACATACGCGTACGTAGATGTTTAGGTGTGTCGGGAAGTGGTCGCATTCTGCTCGTCCGATGTGCATAGTTGCACGTCCAAAAGGACATTACTGGCTGTACGCAAGGACGTGCATATAATTAAATATTATGATTTAATATGTCCATTAAGTCTGAACAGGGATTTAGGAACGTGTTCGAGATGTTCGAGGAACTACTGTGTTTAATATTGAAATATTATTAACCGTCTATACGGGTTCAAGAGAAATTGAAACAGGAATGACATTCATTATGCATTCTGCTTATGCTTTTCGATACTTCCAACGTTTTTCGGAGAAGTGAACGTTAGTTTCGGGTTTTTACGCAACATTGGCACTATATAAATAATTAATTAAAATCGAATGCTCACAATAATAGTACTTTTATATCTTGGAGTTTTTCAACTTTTTGAAGTTTGATATTTAAATTGATTTATGCTGGATTTATAATAATAATAACAACAACAATAACCTTAAGAGAGTTTTCATGTTACTTCTTATATAATATTGGCATATTATTTGTAATTACATTATTCAGAATAAGTTTGATCGCCTGCTTCCAATTGAGGACCTTGCTGCAAGAAGGACGCAGCTCCAAAATTGAAACTTTTGAGAAAAGTGCAAAAAACGTTGTACGAGTTTGGTGTAACTTTAAAACATGCCCAATTTTTACTGTATCCTAATCTCACATGTTAAGAGTTAGAAAAATATAATAAAATCTTCGATACAATATATACCCATATACCATATACCATATACCATATGCCATATACATGTATATATATATATATATATATATATATGTATATATATATATATATATATATATATTATATATATATATATATATATATATATATATATATAATATATATATATATTATATATATATATATATATATATATATATATATATAATATATATATATATATATATATATACATGTATATGGCCGGGGAGCATAATTTTTTTGTGGAGCTACCTCCTTCTTGCACCAAAAAGTAAAAAACTACTAAAGAAACAAATAAAACTTCTTTTAATCTTTTTCAGAACTATTAACAAAGACACAAAACTTCTATTAAATAAAAAAATTACTTTAGGTTACATGTCAGTGTTTTCATCATCGTCGGTCAGTCCGGTTTCGGTATCGTCCCGCATATTTAAATGTGTAAGGTTTTCATAATATATCAAATCGTTTCTTGGGACATACTCCTTGGCTAATAGCATGACATTGTTGTACTTCAGTTTTTTCAATGGCAGCTTGTCAATATAGAGTAGTTCTGGTTTAGTTTCCAAATCAAAATTACATTTTTGTATATTGAAGGTACTATAGACTGGCGTTTTAGATGTTTCGCTACACTGTATTCCGGCACTGCTATTCTCATATAGAAGAAGCCTGTACTTGCTTATAGCAAACTTTTGTCGATGCTGGTTTATTACTGACTTCTTAAAATAAGGTTTTAGAAGATTCACGAAGCCAAAAATCATATTTTGAAATACAGGGATAACCTGAAACTGTTTGCTGCTTTTGCCATGTCGCTGCATATACTCCTGAGGAGTAAATACTCGTTCAGCTCTGCGTAATGCCTTTTCTACTACTCCAAAAGACTTATCGCAAGGCATAAATGAATGTCCTGGTTCGGGATAACGGTGAAGTATTGCGTGGAATCGTCCAGATTTTGCCAAAGTAAATAGATATTGCACTGAGCTACTATTCTTGTTTTGCGCAGCGCAGTTATTAGAGAATAAGTAGAGTACTTTGACATCTTTAGATATAATATTTTCAAAATAGTGATGGAAAAAGCTTATTGTTTCATTTGGCGTTTTCTTTCCTGTAATTTCGTCATACATATAAAAATGTGAGACCCATAGTTGTCTGAGATAAAATGCGTCTCCAGAAGGCACCTTTGGCAAAGGTGCGTTTTGTTGGTGGTCAAATCTTTTGCCTCTTTACATTTTTCCTTTAGTTCTTCAAAGAAAACGTCAGCTCTGGAGAGATGCATGTTTGTATTCAATTTTAACACAGAAAGTTCTTCTTCAGGAAGTGGCAATTTCAATTTAATTTCCAGCTCATCACACATTTTGCAAGTATCTGACCTAGCACTTCCAAATGATATATTGAAATTCGCTTTAAAGTACCTGAAGTAGAAATCGCACGTGACTTTTGGGCGAAAGAGATGTTTTTTGTCTTTTACGCCATATATTTCAAACATTTCTTTCTCATACTTTTCTAAGTAAAGTTCATATAACTTCTTTACATTTAATTCAGATGACAGGTACATTTTTTTATCATTCTTCTGACGGCTAGAGTGAGAAGATCTTCATGGGAAAGTACGAATGTGTGAGTCAACCTGTTCCACTATTTGTGGGGTTATAGCGTTAGGTCTATTGTGGTGTTTTCCACGACCATCGAGGGGAGATGCAATACTTTCTTTTTTGAAGTGTTCTGCCAAGCGGTCAACTCTTTTAGAAGATATACCGTGAATTGCAGAGAAAGCTTTCTTGCATACTTTAGTACACTTCCTCCCGACACGTATCTAAAATCAACAATAGCATTAAATAAAATATTATTTATTCTAAAAATAAAAGCAACACTTACACTGTATTTGTGAGATACCAGTCGTTCTCGGCCATTTCCTGTTTTGGGGCGTTTACGAACAATTTCACAAGTACTTATTAATCCGCTAAGATAGGTATCCTGCATCTGCTATTCCCCAATTTTGTTAAAACTTGCTAAAACCGTTTGCCTAACTTTTTTGTTGACTTGCTCGAAGCATTTAAATTTACATTTGCAATCATTTCCGATCACTCTAGGGCCCTTTACTTTATTTGCTGCATTAAGATGTTTCTTTCCACTTGCTAACATTTCCTTTCTACGGTTTCGTGCCCATTCAGATTTGTTTACTGATTTTCTTTTCTGCTTAACCTCAAAATCTTCGCCATCATCTGCACCACTATCATATGTATCACTTTCTGGCGCATATTCGTCACTAGAACTACCATTATATGGTTCAGATTCACTTTCACTATTAATGTTTTGGTCCATATTACACTGTTATAAATAGTTATTAATAAAATAAAAACCAAACACGCTGCGTTCCACCACAACAAAACAAAATGGTATACCATTAACATACAGTTAGCGTATTTACCGGCTGTCAAAACAATATGATTCGTACGTTTGGTGCAAGAAGGAGGCAGTTCCAGGAGCTGCATCTTTCTTGCACCAAATGTTGTAAGATGCAGGTCCTATTTCGCTAACTTACGGCACAAGCAATGATAGGATCTGCGTCGTTCTTGCACCAAACTATAGCACACGTTTCGTATAATCTGATTAGTATAAAACCTCAATTTACTAAAAAATTGGAGCTGCGTCCTTCTTGCAGCAAGGTCCTCAATTATTATTTTCATACAAGGTGGACAAAATAACAGAATTTGTAGGTTCTGCAGGTTCATGAATTGCAATAGTAGCATATTCCTCAAACGTAATATGATATAATGAAATTGTATTAATCTAATAACGTAGAACCCTCTTTTATTTTTCTTTATCTCCTATTTGCCTTTTGCAGTTTTAGATCCTCATGTTCTCTAACCACCTTCATATACGAGGGCGATTCGTAAAGTAAGTTCCGTTTTCGCGTTTCCGCTTAGTGAGCAGAGGCGTGGGGATATCGGTGTGATCGCAGGGCTGCGGTGTAGTCTGGTTCAGTATGAGTCTAGCAGTGCTAGTGAGAGAATCGTTCGGACATTCCTTGGTCGTTTAAAATTGCTGCTGCAATTGAAAATCCTGCCGACAGTGAATTGCGTGCTATTTTCCGATTTGTGTGTGCAAAGAATATAAAGGCTGCTGAGATTGATCGTGTAGTTTGTTCTGTTTATGATAAAAATGTCATGAGTGATAGTATCGTTAAAAGAGCCCTATCTTTCGAAAGGATTCACTATTTCTCACACAAGCGTTTTATACTGCCAACTTAAAATGAAGTAGCTAAAATTGAAATCCCTAACATTATCTGTCAGGAATAGGTTAAATTTGGTTAAATTTAATCGCCATATCCGATGCTCACTATTTTCCGCTATAAGTGCTAATAACGATTTTTATTCAATTATTTATAGATATTTGTGTATATATTTCAATTATTATTAATTCTAATTATTTTTTCGTAGCCGTTTCGTTTTTGTGTATCCATACTTTCTGGCAATAACAACCTTTTTCATTGTATTTAAAAATGGATAGAATCGGTTGCGGTGTTTGTGATAAAACATTTGCTCATACAACCTCAAGAGATAGACATGTTAAAAACATTCATGATCCAAAAGGAAAGAATTCGTTCGACAGAGGCAATACTTATTGTGCTTTGTACATGAATCGAAAACGTCCATTTAAATCTTAAGACATTTTGAATTAGATAATGAAATACCTGTAGAAATTGAAGAGTTTGATTTTACTGAAGCAGAATTCAACCAATGGTTGCAAGAAGGTAGAAAAAAAGTTAATTACATTATAAGCAGGAAGAATGAGTACCCTGACTATAGTTACAAAATGATATTTTATGATTGCAATAGAAGTTATAACGGTAAAATATGTACATTAAAAATATGTAGAAGTATAATGAACTGAACCGAAAAAGAAATAATACTATAGAGAAATTACTGGATATTTAGAGAAGACTGTTGACGATAAAGTTTGGAAAAGGATAGTGGACCTGGAAAGACCATCAGGTAATGATTTTCAGCAAAAATTTATAAGACAAAGCCACAATAGAGCGAAAGAAATTGAAAATAATGTGGAAGAGGTTGGATTTGGTGGTTTTCTGGTAGAATCTATTGATGCTAATAATAAATTTTATAAAATAATGTATGGAAACAAAGTTTGTGATAGTGGGTGCAAGCTTACTTATTGCATAGTTTGTCAAATTTGTTTTCATAAATACATATGCGAGTTTCCACAGTATGCAATTAAGTGTCCCACATATAAGAATATGTATATGGTTGCTTTGCATGAAAAAAAAAAGTTTGAATCAGTGTTAGGACAAGTTAATGAGTCTATTGTAGCTGAAGACCATAATTATTGCAAAGTGTTACTGGCTCCACCACTGCTTCAACTATTGAAACGAAGAAGGAAGAAATTCAGTTATATCGTGAAAGTCAGGAAACGGTAATAGATCACCAAATGGACGATGCAATTTTTAAAATAGATACTTTGAGTAATATACTGAACGATTAAAGGAAAATTAAAAACCAAGCATTTTAGCAAGAAGACGATTCTAACAAAACAAAGTTTCTTCTCAGGATGTAGTATAGATAACTATATATATATATATATATATAAATTAATATAAAGCCTCACATTGGTTCGTCAAATTAATATAAAGCAATAGGTCGTATAAACAAATAATACCAAATTTATTGGTTAGATATAGCGGAGCTGGTATATTAAATAGCCCTTAATTGGTTCGACAAATTATTATAAAAACAGTATATAACAGGCCCTATGTTGGGCTGACAAATGATATATAACAAACCTATAAGGCCTTACAGTTGTGCATATAATTAAAGTTAAAGTAATAATTAATTTTGCCCAAAAAATAAAATATATTTGAATATTCACGTACGGAGTTATAAAAGTGATTTATAGATGGCGTTAAAGTTATATTTTTGCAGTTGACATAGGTGTAACTTATATGAACTTGAATACAACAATAAAAACAGTTTATACTTAACTTCTTTTCTGCCTGCTTTACGTGCTAAACTGATTACTAAGTATTTTTTGGGTATCTTAATCACAATGTGGCTAGCTCAGATTATCGTGATCAAGATTAACGCAAATGCAGGTTCGGTGTTTTGATAGAATGTAGTAATACGTTTAAACTAACTTATGCTAAGTGAATGAATTTCCAAAGTTGTTAAAGAATAAAACAAGAGGATGAATGGTAAATATCACTGGTTTAATTGGATTCTCAAAGCATAAAAGGTAAGTTAAAATACCATATAGTATTACATTTGCATGAAAAGTCACGTGATTCGATATAATATAAAAGTAAGGTTAAATGTTATCATGAAATCTTTATAACTCAAATATTTAAATTAGGT
Source organism: Melolontha melolontha (assembly GCA_935421215.2). Classification (NCBI taxonomy): domain Eukaryota; kingdom Metazoa; phylum Arthropoda; class Insecta; order Coleoptera; family Scarabaeidae; genus Melolontha; species Melolontha melolontha. Next base: position 142,625 of record CAKXYW020000001.1, read on the forward strand.
AACACAAATTCAAAGTAAGAAGAACTGTATTTTTCGGTATTAAACTGTATAGTGATCAAATGCTAACATTTTTGGAATTTAAATGAAATATAAACGATCTTTTTCGCGATGTAACTAATAAAATTTTATATTTTAGGAGATTATTAAATAAATACTCAATTTTGATGCTGGTTGTTTTTCTGTATGGATGTTGGATGTTCGAGTCTTGGTACACAGGAAAAACGGGTTCAGGTGCAGGAGAATAGAAACAAACTGGAAACGAATACAACTACCCATTTTTGAACCATTCCATGTGAAAGGACAGAAACCCTATAGCACTTTTTTTTAACTTTTCCTAGGTTTTTAAAGCTTTTAATGAAAAATTTTCATCGCAATTTGGTAATACGGGTTCTTGAGTGATTTGTAAAAACTTTCCTAATACTTTTTTGCTCTATCTTAATCGCTAGTATGACATTACTTGAAACACTACTTTTCATTTTAATTGTAGTTGGCTAGATATTGACTTTATAAAAACTCTATTCATACGAAAAGGTGCATTGTCGTGGCCTACACAACTGATAAAAATTGTATATTGATTGCTTTCGAAATAAAAAAGTTGTTTAGGTGACCCTATGAAAAGTGAAACACACTGTATGTCAATTTTTGTAAATAGTTCGTGAGGACAAACAAAGACAAGTTTAACATTTTTGTATTAATATTTTCGTCTCAAAATTCTCCAAGGAACCACGCTGCGTAAAGCGTGAACACAAATTATTACACACCCTGTATATAAAATCAAAATGTGTAATTTTCTGCATTATCGACCTTACGCAATATGACCGTTATCTCCACACATTGTATATTTATATCAAATAAATAGTCTAATAGTTTGAAAAGTCTTTCTTTGGAGACTGTGGTTAAGTAAAAAAAGTATCCTAAATACGTATTTCGACAACTAAGTTGTCATCATCAGTAGGTAAGACCACTAATCAAGGTGTCGCACATGGGGCAGAGTAAAGCTAGAACACCGCTTACGCAACAACTACTTTACACGGCGTCCACGTATAGACTAATTTAAACATGCAAATATATCCAACGAAAAGATCGACAAACTTACCTCTCTTAGGGAAACGGCATTCACATATGTTTATACTCCAATTTGAAATATATCGAACGAAAGATCGACAAAAATTACCTCTCTTAAGGAAACGGCACTCAACATGTGTTAATACTTCAATTTAAAACGTCGACGACCCTTTTATGGTTCTAATGTTTACAATGTGTTTATCATACCACCCATCACGAAAAATATTAATGAAGTTGTGAAAGAAAGAGGTCTCCAAGTTGCCTTTCGGTCCGAAAATACTATCAAAAGTCTCCTAGGGAATACTAAAGATAGAGTTAATTTTAATTCGAAATCAGGTATATACGAAATTAGTTGCGATGATTGTGATTTGAAATATATAGGCCAAATAAAACGACCAATAATAACCCGGTTTAAGGAACACATATCACATATTAAATACAATAGACCGGATAAATCTAACGTTGCCAACCATGCTTTAAGTACACTACACAATGTGTCGATTAAAGGGTTGAAGCTGGTCAAGGGCATTAATAACCCCCGCGATCTTGACGCCTACGAAAGTATACATATCGCTAAAAACATACAACACTCCATGAACGGTGATAAGGGACCGATCCCCTTCACTTGTCTCTTTTTATTGTTAGAACCATAAACGGGTCGTCGACGTTTTAAATTGAAGTATTAACACATGTTGAGTGCCGTTTCCTTAAGAGAGGTAATTTTTGTCGATCTTTCGTTCGATATATTTCAAATTGGAGTATAAACATATGTGAATGCCGTTTCCCTAAGAGAGGTAAGTTTGTCGATCATTTCGTTGGATATATTTGCATGTTTAAATTAGTCTATACGTGTACGCCGTGTAAAGTAGTTGTTGCGTAAGCGGTGTTCTAGCTTTACTGTGCCCCATGTGCGACATCTTGATTAGTGGTTTTACCTACTGATGATGACAACTTAGTTGTCGAAATACGTATTTAGGATACGATTAATAATTGTGGTAAGGGGTTATATACCTTTTTTTAAGTTAATAGTTTGAAGTTAGTTATTAAATGTACGTTTAATTGTAATTTTTTTTAAATACTTTTATTAGTTATGTAGTAAATATGCTTAGAATTACTATCCAATAATATCGCTGCTTTCGAATTAAGCAAATTTTCCTCTGTAACTGTGCTTCAAAGTTTTCTGCGGTGGTCAAATTTCCTTGAACGATGGTGTATAAGTCGAAGTCGATATTTACATTATGCAAGTTCATTCACAATAGGCCATTACTTTTTTACAATTATTACATTACGCATTCACCTTCAAAGGTCCGGTCCGCTTGTCTTCTTCAGGCAAACAATATTATCATGAAAATTTGTTGATCGATTAAAATTCAAGTCAGCCTACTGGTAAACGTCCTAGTTATAAATAATAACCTTATATGACAAAACAAACATGCAACATATATACATACATAGATATATACACATGTGTGTAACTACATGATGAATTTTTTAGGGGGTAAAAACCTCAAACAATGAGCATTCCTGGATGTCTTCGTATTCTCGAAAATAATCAATTTTAGTTCCGTTTGCAATGATTTAAAATTCACATTGTATTAAATAAATGTCTTGCTAACAACAAACTCAGAGCATGCCTTGAATACAGCGTACATATTTATGCTACTGAATTCGAATATTAATTTTTGATGGTGAAGAGTGCGGTATTCCCACGCCTGACCGTTCCTAGAAACTTTAACAGCAGTAGTCGTATTAGATGATGAGAGTGTTTCTGTATTTCCTTTCTTTGCTTCTAATTCTTGTTGATCCTCTTAACTTGAACTTATACATGTTGTATGTATGTATTTTCCAGCGCATGTAATGTTGCGTAATTTCCAATATGTTTGCCACATGACGAACCACTGTTTTTCTTTTTAGAAGTAGTTAGCTAATTAAAAAAATATGATTTAAATATTAAATAATAAGTATTGTGTGTGTTATTATTTATGGTAATGCGATTATATCGGTTGGAAAGTATGTATTTACGAGTGGTTTGGATAATGCATACGTCAGATATTATAATAGGAAGTTTGTTGGTTACAAAATACATTACATATTAATTTCAAAGCGCACCTTTATCGATTTTATTTTGATAATTTTCATGCTGTATGGAAAAGCCTAAACTTTTAATTAATAAAGGTAATAAGTAAATGAGTAGTGGAATTGTGTATGTGATGGCTTCCTTAAGATTATCGCTCAATATCTTAAACAATAATGTAAATGTAACATTAAAAAAGTATATAACAAGTGTTCATTTGAAAAGTCAATCTAGTAGCATGTGATTTACTGAGAACATTTTGAAGTATGTCGTAAATTAAAATTTACTACTTAATCTACGAAGTCGTATACTTTGACAGTTTCATACATACAAATAAATAACAAATAATAGGTATTTATTGAAAACTATAACAAATGTTGAAAATGTTGTCCTTCAAGATCAATGCACTTTAAAATCCTCCATTCAAAATTTCTGATGATATTCTGCAACATTACTGGATTGTTATTAATATCCATGCAGTTCTGTTCGATTCTCTGTAGCATATCATTCAAATTCTATATAGGTGTTCGAAATATGTTATTTTTTAGATAAGGCCACAAAAAGAAGTCGCAAGGTGTTAAATAGTATGAACGTGCAGGCCAGGCAATTTCAGTATTTCGACTAATTATACGCTCATCAAAAAATTCTCTTAAATAATCCAAAGATTCTGCAATACAGTGACAACGTGCTCAGTCTTGTTAGAAATATGCATTTTGAGGTTTATCATCATGCAACTGATTGACAAATGCTTGTAAAATTTCAGTACGATACCTTTGAGCATTTAACGTTGCCTGAAAAAATATTGGTCCAATGATTCGCCTTTGGCTTATCGCTGCCCAAACACCAATTTTCTCTGGATGTAGCGATTCTTCATTAATTACATGTGGATTTTCACTACTCCAAATTCTTGTATTTTGTGAATTTAGGTATCCCGTTTTATAAAACCATGCTTCATCAGTAAAGATGACTCTTTGCGAAAGTTCTCTATTATTGTTCATATTTACAAACCAATTACAAAACTGTAGTCTACGTGGGTAATTAATTTCTAACAATTCTTGTACTGCTGTGACCCGGTATGGATAAAGTTGCATATCTTTTTTTAATAACTTGTTAGTTGTACCAACAGAAAGGTTTATTTGTTGACTCAAATGTCGAACAGATGTTTTGTGGTTCATTTTCCATTATTTCTTCAACACGATTGACAACTTGAGGTGTACGTTTCTTAACTGCTCCGCTGCCTGATTTTCTTAAGAGACTACCAGTTTCAGAAAAAAGTTTTAAAGTTCTATCCAAAGTATTCTTAAATTGTATATAATCTATTACAAAATGTGGAAACTCAACTTGAAATTCTACCATGCAATCTTGAACTGAATAAACCCATAAACCATCAATTTTATTACCGCTTATGTTCTAAAGTGAAAGCCATTTTAAAACTAAGAAGCAATTTATTTAAACCAGAATCGACGCACGATTATTTTATGCTCTAACTGATATTTGTGATTGACATTATCAAATGTCATTTGGATTTACGTTTACGGAACAACAAATACATACTAATATATTTGCGTCTTATTCTATCAAAATTTCAAAGTAACCTAGATTGAATTTTCAAATGAACACACGTTATATATATATATATATATATATATATATATATATACATAAGTAAATAATTGATTGAACAGGTAAGCGGTCTGTCTAATAAAAAAAACTCATTTATTTCACTCTCTATATTTCATAACCATTCGTTACTTTTAAAAACGTTTTTAAAATGTTGACGATAAACCAACATCATATTAATTTAATGTTTTAAATTTGATTAATTTTAACATGTTTAGTGTCGTTGTTTGCTAAAGTTTAACTCTCAATTACACTCCTGAGGAAGTAACAAATTCGTTATGAAATATAGAGTGAAATAAAGGAGTTTCTCTTTACTCGACAGACTGCTCACCCTTTAATTATTTTTTACGTATACAGTACGATCGACAATATTTAATAGTTAATAGTCTATATATATAATCAGTTTATTTAACGTTTCGACATTTTATTGTCTTTTTCAGAAAAAGAAATTCGGTAAATAGTAAGTGACTAGATCACTTAATTTTGACGATTCATTTTTACACTTTAATCTGTTATATAGTATTAATATAATATATTATGCGAGGTGCTACTTAGAAGTTCCCGGAATTTGCATATGGAGCGCGAAGGGATGGTAGTAGAGCGTTATAATAATAATAATAATAATAAACCGTTTATTAACCCAACAGATTATACATCCAATTATGGGGTTATAAATATAAGTACATGTATATAAGTATTAAACATAACGTGCGTATCAATGGAAAAATGATCCTAAACTAAATTAAATCTAAGGAGTAAAACAAATACATTCTTTCACAGAAACCAAATACCTGCAGTAATTATCGCCAAATACATCTAAACAATAATTACATGAATTATATAAATGGCACATTCTATAAAGTGGGGAGTTTGTATATGAATTAGTTGCAGCCTGTCTATTTAAAAAAGTAATTGAGTTTCTAGTGTTGAAACGAGGAATATAAAACCGAAGCCATGACAAAAACACCGGATCATCTATAATATTATGCACCAACTTATACAAATGTAGTAACGCAATAATTTTTCTATTATTAGATAAACTATTAAAACCAAATTGTTCCAGCAAATTATCATATGCTAAGGCAGAATATACACCATGCCTTCTGAAATACAAATACTTTAAAAATCTCTTCTGTAGTGACTCAAGCAGATTAACATATTTCAAGTACGCTGGTGACCAAACAACACAACAATACTCAAGCCTGCTACGAACCAAGGAGTTATACAAAATAGTAATGGTGTCAATATCTACAAAATCCTTGCAAGATCGCATTATAAAACCCAGCAATTTGCAGCAGTGAGAATAAATATAAAAGATATGTTTATTAAAGGTTAATCTACTATCAAATACTACTCCCAAATCTTTAACCTCCGTACATCTCTGGAGATTTACACCGTTAATTTCGTAGTTGTATTCAACATTGACAGCTTTTCGAGAAAATGTCATTACTTTACATTTTCCAACATTAAGATTAATACAATTTCTTTGACACCAAGCACACAATTGATCCAAATCACCCTGCAGGATATTACACTCAGCGGAAGTATTTATTATCCTATAAATTTTTAAATCATCAGCATAAAGTAAACAGGTAGAATCAAATTTATTACATACATCATTTATAAATAGTATGAACAACAGTGGACCTAGATTCGAACCCTGTGCAACTCCACCTCGGGCAAGATAAGTTCGTGACCTAATTCCCTCATATTCAACGTATTGCTGCCTCCCAGTTAAATAACTTCTGAGTAAAAGCAGGAAGTCGGTATGGAGTCCAAACTGTTCCAACTTCCGCAGAAGTATATGATGTTGTACACGATCAAAAGCTTTACTAAAGTCTGTAAAAATGACATCAACCTGTTTTCGCTCATGCCGCTAGATGGTGTGAGTTACGTCTATACTAAGTCAGTTTGTCAAATGGTACTTTGCTAGGTGGTGATAAACAGTTACTCAGCATTGAACAAAAACGGCACCGTGTTCATGTGTTCATAGAGAAGAAACTGCCGAAAGGGATGCGAAGTTCATAACCAGAATTATTTCTTGCGACCAATCATATGATTTCGAAACAAACCAGCATCGCAGTGCAAGGCGCCACCGTCAGCACGACCGACGAAAGCACGACAACTTTGAAACAACGTCAAGTCGATGTTAATTTGCGTCTTTGACGTTAACGGCATCGTGCACAACGAGTTTCTCCCCAGGTGAAGCGATGTTCTTCGGCGACTAAGAGAAAATATTCGACGCAAGTGGCCTGCCAAGTAGCGCAACAATTCGTGGATCCTACTCCACGACAATGCACGAACTCACGCATCACTTGTTTTGCGTCAGTTTCTTGCTTACTCCCCAGTTCTTGCCTCTTCTGATTTCTTCCTGTTTCCGAAGTTGAACCTAAAGTTCAAGGAGCGCCGTTTTGAGACTATTTGGGAAATCCAGACCGAATCGCAGATAATATTGCGTTCAACGCTGCTCGCAATTCAGTCTAGATCTCCTCGATCATCTCAAAACGCGAAGACTTCCAGCATTGCTTCCGGTCATGGACAAGTCACTGGGATTGACTTATTGACTTATAAACTAGTACTTATATTTTCTATGATGATATCCATTCAACCTAAGCTGGAAGTGGATTCATTTATGGCAAGACATTCTCTTTTCGGACCAATCAATATCTTCATCAAATACGACAGCATCTTCCCAAAACTGCCGTTGGTGGAGTGAATGAATTCGAATTTTACTGTAAAGACTCGTGACCAGTATTCATTCAAAAGAAACGTGTGGTGTGGAAATTATAGAAATAATTTTTCTGAATCGAAGTAGCTTTTATTTTATGGAAATTCATAATTAATGAAATAAAAGTGAAAAAGCAATATTATTTAATTTCCACTTTATTGAGGTAAAATCCCTTTACAATTGTTTCCACACACAATATCTTGCTCGGACGGAGTTGTATTGCAAACTAAACCTAAAGGATGATGACAAATTTAAACTTAAATGAATATTATAATGAAAAAAATAACTATACTCAGAAGGGTGGTTCAATAATTAGGCACTTTCTATTCAAGATGTAAACTTTATTACACAAAGAGGCAAAAGTTTACCGAGTACAAACATGAAAACGGGAAAACCAAAATAAATAAAAGACTTAGTTGTAAAATAAGCATAATAAAGGAGAATTGCTGAAATCAATATGATTATTGAGTAAAAGGTCTGAATTTATATATTTTAAAATTTCTATAATTTCAAGTAACAGAAAATAAATCGCAAAAACTAAATTTACTTGAAATTATAGATTCAATGTTGTTCAAATCATTCTTGCGGTGGTGTCACTCATGTCAACGGCGTTTTCGATTCGACTCGTGCAAGCACTCGTTAAATTGATATCCTAACGTTAGTACCATCACAAAAATAATCGGCGTAACATTGACTACTCATCGTGTTATAACTGATTATAAACTTTCATAATAATGTTTGTTTCTATTTAATATTTTTTACCACTCCATGATTTATAACTAAAGACCGGATTATATGCAGTTTGCATAAATTTGAATATTTGTGTAATATATGCATTTTGTATATTATTTGCATATTTTGTAGTAATTCAACATTTTTGCATATTTTAAGTATCCGAGTTTTATTTATTTACTAAATCAAATTTATTATAGGCATTACTAAAAATATGTCGTGGATGTAACAAACAAAAAAAAAAATAAACAGCTCTCTTTAAATTAAAAATAGCATTTTATTAAGTCTATTTCCATTACTTTTCCGATAAGCGTCTCCAAGAATTTATTAATGCTCTTCCTATAAGTCCAGGCCGAGACAAACTTCCAGGAAAAGCTAATACCTTAAAACTTCTAAATAAATACAAAATACATTTTACCAGAAAATTAGGAGTATATGTGTTTCTTTGCTATTCGGAGAAATTTATTCCCATATTCGAAAGTAATTTTATTTTAAACGACATTTTGCGTTGGCTTTTCGAAGTGTAAACTTGTGAGTTGTGATTTATAATAGTAAAAATGCCGAAAATAACGACTGTGCCTGGATGGATTGCACTTTATTCAGAATTGCGTATGGATGGAGAAAAAGTATTTTGCGTAGCATGCGTAACATTACCGCAATGTTTGCCTCAACTTCCAAAAAATCGGAACAAGAACAATTTAATGAAGATTTGTGTCAAATGTTTGTCCCGGCAGATATTCCACTACATAAATTAAACAATTTAAATGTCAAGTTATTTTTGCAAAAGTACATCTGCAAATATAACATTCCCGACGAGAGTACGTTAAGAAAAAATTGTATTCGCTGTATCTATGTAGAAACATTGAATAGCATTAAGAACGTTGTTGCAAACAATTATCTTTATATATGCATAGATGAAACTACTGATAGTGTGGGCCAATACATAGTTCATTTAGTGATTGGTATCCTTAACGTATCCGTTCCAGCAAAATCTTATCAATTTTATCCAAGAAGTTGGAAAAGGCAAATAATTTGACAATAACAAGGTTTATACAGGAAGAACTGGCAACTTTCTTCTTACTAGAATCGATTCCAACAGAGAAAATTCTATTGTTTTTGACGGATACTTCACCATACATGGCGAAGGCAGCTTTCAACTTGAAAATCTTTTCCCCAAATTTAATTCACACAACTTGCTTGGCGCACGGACTAAATCGTGTTGCAGAAGAAGTCAGAAACCATTTTCTCTTAGTAAATACTTTAATTAGTAGTGTTAAGAAAGTATTTTTAAAGGCCCCATTACGAGTTCAGTTTTACAAACAACATCTACCCGTTGTTCCGCTTCCTCCTCAACCAGTAATCACACGATGGAAAATGTGGATGGAGGCTGCTATTTTTCATGCAGATCATCCTTAAGGAATAAAGACAATAATTATGGATCTTGATAGGGATGCACAATCTGTGATAGACGCCCAAAAGGTGTATTCGAGTAAAGAAATACCTCAACAGTTGGCGTTTATTAAAGCCAATTATAGCTTTATTTCCACTTCTATATTGCCGTTGGAAAAACAATTTATGCCGCTAATCGAGAGCTTTGAAATAATAAACAAATTTAAATGTGAAAAATAATGTTTTGATGTTAAAGGCCACTCCTCCGGCCACAGTCCGTGTATGAAAAATTTTATGTAATAGGAAAAAATGAGGGTTTTAAAATGCTAAAGGACATTGCTAAAATCTTGTGTAGTAATTCAGTAGAAAATATTGAGTTGACGATAGATGATATTTCTAATTTGAAGTATGCAGCTATAACAAGCGTCGACGTAGAACGAACCTTTTCAATATATAAATACATGTTTTCAGACAAGCGTCACAATTTTTCTGTTAAAAACTTTGAGAAATATGTGATTGTAAATTGTTTTCATAGTTAATTATGTTGTAAAATGTTCTAAATAAACTTGTAGTAAACATAATAGAATATTTTTTCTACAGTACTCCATTTTCTAATATTCTTCGTATTTTTTTACCTGCATATTTTTCATAAAGAAGTGCATATTTAGGCTAAAACATCTGCATATTTATGCGCATATTTCCATTTTTTTTGCATATCTTCAGGCCTTTATTTATAGTAATCAATAAAAGTTTTGGCTAGAATCGAATGATTTTTTTGAATTTTTTTTTATCCGTTTATTATATGCTATATCCATTTTGAATGGTGTAATATAATTTTTTATTAAAGCAAAATTTTTTAATAAAGAATAACTATTTTTCGTAAAACCAAAACTAACAAAGTTTTCCGTATGTCTCCAACTTAAGTAGACACACTGTATATATAGTACGTATTATACATGATGCATTTGGAAGATTAACAATGTGTGAGGGCACCCACATACTTCATGCATCTTTTTTTATAAATATACATTTTTGACCTTGTCTTCAATTGTACAGTACGCACCACATGCGTAGGTCATATCCACACAATCGCTAGCAGCCGAGATATTTAAACTATGAGCATTATTAAATTTGATATGATTACATTTTAAAAGTGAATGAGGTGTAATTGATTTTAATTAGTCGGTCTAGATTTTTAAAGTCTGATTTAACTGTGCCGCAAAATTAAGCAACCAATGAATACTAGGGATTTAAATGCACTTCTTTCTTGTTAAAATACAGATTATTTTATGTCTAAGATCAAGATTATTACAGCCTCAAAAGCAATTGAATTAGTTTTTATGCATGCAATATTAAATACGCCTTAAAATGATTAATTCTTTCCATCTACTTTAAACTGTAAGTAGAAAGAAACTGGAAGTAAAAGTAGTGGGATGTGCTGATGATCTAGGCTTTTGATTGTTACCGATATAAAAAGAATATTCAAATACTCAGCAAATAATATCAACAATACAACTTTTTAAAATGTCGAGAAATTGCTTTATTTGTCTATATACCGCGTGCATTTTTTAACTTTAAAGTTTCAAATATCATGAAAAATAAACAGTTCACGAAAAAATGTAAAATTTAATAATTAATTCGAGGAAATACATTAGTTCTAAAATTAATCCCTCTATCTCTCCCCATGAAGATGGAACGGGGTAACTTTGAAATCTTAAATAGAAACCCATACATTTTATTACAGATTCAAATTTCACTAGAAAAAGTACGTAGGATTTGTCTGAAAATTTTTTTAAAATTCATGATAGATGGCGTTGTAATTGATGAAATTCAATTTTTTTCAATTTCTCGCACTGAGAACCTATGTATACGATTCTGCAATACCTGTACAATAAAAAATACGTTTTCTTTTTAAATAATCAAAATTAGTCTTAGAAAAACTTTATTCATTTTACAAATTTCGAATAATTGGGAAAATGTCATCTGTAGATATGTAAATTGCCGGTAAGTAAGATCTAGTGATCTAGCAGGCCAATTTACTGAACCAGCTCTACCGATCCAGGGACCATTGAAATTACGATCAAGTACTTCACGAGCTACCACCGAATAGTGTATTGGACAACCATCACGTTGAAACCACATGTTTTGTCGCAATTCTATGCTAACGTCTTCAAATTGTGCTAGCAGTTCATTTTCCAAAATGTCTCGGTACATTTCACCATTCAAGTGGCTTTCAATAATGTGGGGGTTGATGGCTTTGTTCCTAATTATTCAACACCACATGAAGACAACCAAGGGCGCTAGTGTTTAAGTTGGCGAAGCCATTGCGGATTTTCAACACTCCAGTAATGTGTACTGCGTCGATTAACGTTCCATAGTTTGTGAAGTAACTAAAGAAATTGGGGTTTTGTTGTAATTGTTCATTTGCCCACTGACAAAAAGTTACCGGATTTTGGAAAGACACATAACATAAGATATATACGTCGTCTCAATATTTTCCAAGCACTAGTGTGGGACAATTCAAAATCGCGAGCTATTTCCTTTGTGCTAACATAAGGAACAGCTAGTAGAGCGACTTCATTATTTTCTCTGGTGACTGTTGCCTGACGGGTCCTTTTTTATATAGTGAATTTAATAGTGAATTGCTTGATAGTGCGGTAAAATGAAGCACGTGGCCTAATCCTATCCGGAAAACGCTGAGCATAGAGATTGACAGCATCAACAAGACTTTGGCCAGCTTCCCCATACACCAGAACTATAGTTTTTTTTTCTTGTACAGTTAAATACTCCATTCTGTAGAGTAAATCTTATTTATAGGATGCAGGTGAAAATTATTGAGCCAACGAGCTTTTAATAGAAATACATGTATTAATCAAATAAATGAGCAAAACGTAATACACAAACCCTTACATTAAATAATAAAATTTCATATATACTAGAATTATGTTAACCTGCTCCTAGATGTCGCTAAGAAACAATTATAACTGTAAATAGTATTAAATGTATATAACCAATTCGAACGTATTTATTTAACTCGGATTTATAAATATATTGTTAATAATTAACTAGGAAAATTTTTAATATGGAAATATAAATCAAAAACCTGTGTATTTTCTACTGGAACTGGAAACAGAATATTCTTGATATGTTGATTAATAAGGATTCAGATCCTTATTAATCAACATATTCCGATTCCGATATATATATATATATATATATATATATATATATATATATATATATATATATATATATATATATAGACAAGGAGTCTTTGCCGTTAAAACAAGTATGAAAAACAATTGTTGTTGGGGAATCCGGCAATAAAAAACCATTAATTAGTTAATGTTCTTTATTTTTTTTATTACCCTATATTTCGCTCTTAGGTTTAGAGCTTCTTCGGGGGTCACTTTAATAAGAAAAAAATGTACATAACTTAGATATTTAGTCAAACAATTATAAGAAAAATTCTACTTACAAATGTGAACACTATTATGCGAAAATTATATATTACAAAACATGATAGGTCGATAAATTCGTCAATTATCCCACTTAACACAAACAAAACGTCATAATTAATTTAAAACTCTTTAAAAAAAAACTATTATAATTTATAATATAACAACACATCTAAAAACAATCATGAGCAACATGTAGTGAATCAATTCACTCATGATGTAATATTACAACCTGCCATTTCGGAAGTTAAAAGGAACTGCATGGAATTTATTTAAAATTCAATGCAGTTTGTCGTTCTATGTGAAACAGATGTAAAAAACATGCGTCGGTGAAAAGACCCAATGTCAAGGTTAACGAAAATTATACAATGACGTTAAAAAGTCCCATATTCAATCTTGAATGTGCTGTTACAAAATGTTACAAAAGAACACCCTGTATATATATATATATATATGAAAAATTTTGTGAAAAACTTATCTGCGCGGAATGTGCATATATCGATATTTCACTGTTTTTTACAGATCATCAGTGCACCTTACCGAAGACAGACATGATATTCACTTCTATACTACGTGTATATATACGAACTGTAATGAACTTCATGTGTATGAGAATTAATAATTATTAAATCTCATTTTACATGCGATTGTCGCTATAATTTGTTGCATTTAATTCTACAATTCGGCAAATCACTTTTGCCCTAGATTGTAGACGCAACAAGCCGCGACATCAACTGTACAAGTTGTCAGTACAAATGAAAAATTTTGTGAAAAACTTATCTGCGCGGAATGTGCATATATCGATATTTCACTGTTTTTTACAGATCATCAGTGCACCTTACCGAAGACAGACATGATATTCACTTCTATACTACGTGTATATATACGAACTGTAATGAACTTCATGTGTATGAGAATTAATAATTATTAAATCTCATTGTACATGCGATTGTCGCTATAATTTGTTGCATTTAATTCTACAATTCGGCAAATCACTTTTGCCCTAGATTGTAGACGCAACAAGCCGCGACATCAACTGTACAAGTTGTCAGTACAAATGAAAAATTTTGTGAAAAACTTATCTGCGCGGAATGTGCATATATCGATATTTCACTGTTTTTTTACAGATCATCAGTGCACCTTACCGAAGACAGACATGATATTCACTTCTATACTACGTGTATATATACGAACTGTAATGAACTTCATGTGTATGAGAATTAATAATTATTAAATCTCATTTTACATGCGATTGTCGCTATAATTTGTTGCATTTAATTCTACAATTCGGCAAATCACTTTTGCCCTAGATTGTAGACGCAACAATTAATTCTCATACACATGAAGTTCATTACAGTTCGTATATATACACGTAGTATAGAAGTGAATATCATGTCTGTCTTCGGTAAGGTGCACTGATGATCTGTAAAAAACAGTGAAATATCGATATATGCACATTCCGCGCAGATAAGTTTTTCACAAAATTTTTCATTTGTACTGACAACTTGTACAGTTGATGTCGCGGCTTGTTGCGTCTACAATCTAGGGCAAAAGTGATTTGCCGAATTGTAGAATTAAATGCAACAAATTATAGCGACAATCGCATGTAAAATGAGATTTAATAATTATTAATTCTCATACACATGAAGTTCATTACAGTTCGTATATATACACGTAGTATAGAAGTGAATATCATGTCTGTCTTCGGTAAGGTGCACTGATGATCTGTAAAAAACAGTGAAATATCGATATATGCACATTCCGCGCAGATAAGTTTTTCACAAAAAAATTTTTCATTTGTACTGACAACTTGTACAGTTGATGTCGCGGCTTGTTGCGTCTACAATCTAGGGCAAAAGTGATTTGCCGAATTGTAGAATTAAATGCAACAAATTATAGCGACAATCGCATGTAAAATGAGATTTAATAATTATTAATTCTCATACACATGAAGTTCAGATATATATATATATATATATATATATATATATATATATATATATATATATATATATATATATATATATATTGTTAAGAGGCCGCCTCACGTTGGGCTGACAAAATATACTAACGCTGAAGACTGATAAAGTAAAATGTAAGAGATAAAAATAGTTAAATGCAGATAGTATAATAAATTGGACGCCTTTTACAAAATTTTAAATATAAAAATATCTTTTGTCCTAGCAGTATCCACAGTTAAATATAGAGGTCGCGGAGAGCATGAAATTAATAAAGAATATTTAACTTTTTTTATCCCAGGGTCATCGTGGATAGTGACACTAAAATATTACTGTAAAAATTACACAAACAAATAGTGATTTCGCTGAGCATGAATAAATAAAGAACACCACTTCTATATTTTACATATAGAACATTTATTGGATTAAAGAAAACTATACACATACGGTGACAAACTTGTACTCTTTCGGTCGATTTGTAGATTATTACTTTGTGATGAAGTTGAATTAAAAACCAATAATAGTGTGGTTATGTTCATCAATTAAGTACCACATAAACCAATATTATTGTTTAAAATAAGCAGTAACAACTGGTAAGTAAATTTATATGTTTTTTAAATAGACTTGATTCCTTACTTTAGTATATTTAAATGATTATTATCTCTTGGTTAAATCAAGATACCTTTTAATTATTTTTAAATGTGATCATATCGAATGAAGCTAACTACTTTTAAATATAACTAAGGACCTGTATTTGTAGGGATGGCAGCAGGCACAAGGAAACGTGGCTTCTACGGCTTAAGTCTCGATATACAGTGAGGAGGAATAAAGGATATGCTTGGAGAATTCGGGTGATTTTATTTTATGTCTGGTACTGTGTATATTATATTAGGTACTTCGGATGTGTTTCCAGATAAGTTTAAAACTTCATTACGTTGTAAAAACTTGGGCACTAGGGTGACCTTCACCAGATGATGCTATGACGAAAATCTCGTAGAAAAATTGTTTCATGCATATAAAAATATGTTTAAACGGTGATTTAAAGGTTTACGCACTTTTCTAACTGGTCATTATATCCAAATTACTATTTTAAACTAAATTTTTATGAATTTCAAACGGACAAATATATTATTGATTCAACAATATCAAATTCTAAAAACTGACGCTTCGTAGTTCTTTGTTTATTTCCTTATTTTATGCAAATAATCTTGATTTTTACCTTAACATGAATTATTATTTAAATAGAATGTTAAATGTTGAAATCGTTTAAATAGATTTATAAAATTAATTTTAGAATTTACAAATATAAATGACTGTGCCTTAGATGGTAGATTATGTTGGCTGTGTCTATACAAACAGATCTAATTCGCGGGCTCTCCTGTTTTAAAAAGTCGGTGTATCTAAACTAATGTCGATACAAATTTGAATGTAAATAAATTATCTTTTTATTTTCGCGTTAATGAATTAAATGACTTAAATAAATGATAAAAAAAATTAAAAGTAATTTTAAATAAATATAATTATGCCTAAAATATCAGACATTGTCGGGATAATAATTTATTAACAATTCGACATTAATTTTCACATGTAGCGTCCACATAAAGTCCAGTTAAAATTTAATAAAACCTAAAATACCTGCAATAGAATCCTAAAATTACGCAGAAACGAACTATTTAAACTTGGAGCTACTATAGAACTAAATTTGGAGGCGATCATATCGAAGATCGGCAAGTGATCAAGCAAAGCATATTTTGTTGGAACACCGGCCCGGGCAATACCAACGCCTTCGGCCAACGCCAATACCGGCATCGCAGTATCGAAAACACCGTATTTGATCCGTACTTCGACTTTCCTGACCAACGCCGTTTCTATTCAAGGTACCTGCCTGCATTCTTCGAGAAACAGGTTCAATTAAATTAATTTATTTCGAAAAAAGTCTTAGAAAACTATTTTTTTAACAAAACAAAACTTTACAAAATTACAAACTCTTGATTTTACTTTTAAATTACATTGCTAACTTACTCAGAATTTGTGAAAAGACATTTATAATTAAGAACTTTAGTACTCACCTGAATTTGTTTATTTGTATTACCATATACTTGATAATAACATTGCTATTAAAACATAACCTTTTAATTCACACGTGCACTCTATGTTAATTCCATATTTTGTCGTTAGGCACGTTATTTATTCATTGTTGTAGATATCTTATTTCAATAAATATTTGCACTTAATTCTTTAAACATGCTCTTTTATTTATCATTGCTTAGCTAGAGATAATTTAGTAATAATATTAAACAATTTTCTACCATACGCAGAGGGATAAATCAACCGACGAGGATCCTAAAGAGAGATAACGCCTAATTTTTTTAAAATATAATACTTGTTCTCCGACATCTAGCCGCAGCCTGAGACATTACATGAGAAGGGCTGGTGATCTAACGTAATAGGTTTAAAACAGACCAAGGCACCCAACCAACAGTACGATTCCCGTACTATACAATTAATAATTATATCATAATTATATCTTTTTGGCATAAATCAAAATCATTTTATTTATTGAAATAATAAAATTTCTCTTAATCTCTTAATGAGAAGTTCTCATAAGAATCTTTTATGAACAACGCTAATCGAAACAATATTTCCTCCTTCAATTCTTGATGATTCCGATAAATTATTCGCCAATACATCGCAGGACATCAACGCCATTCATATATTGCGCCTGGTGCACACGAACTGCGGTCAGCGCTGCGATGTCCTTTAATCCGACACCCGAATTGCGGACAAGAAATTTTAACTTACCTGGCCCATCCTAATCTTCTCTCGAATTGCGATCAAGAGATTTTAACTTACCTTGCTCATCCTGATCTTATCTCGAATTAAGGTATTGAGTGTAATTAGTACAGAAAAGAAAACAAATAAACAGAAAATACAAAAATTATTTATAATATTACATTACAAAACTTCTGAGAAACACATTTAATATAATTATACCTATTAATATCTTATAATTCCAACTGTTGAATCTTAGCAATAATGAAATTTTGTTTTTCAATTACATCTCTCCTAACTTTTCTGAGGTTAAGGTTACTGAGTTAATTCTAATATATGTATCTGTCTGCATACTTCAGTGAATTAAAAATTATTATTGGGAAAAACTGTAATTATTAAATTTAGAATGGAAAGATTCACATGTGTTTGTTGTTCGTGAGAGAGAAGCAGTCTGTTGGGCCTAGATACTTGGTTGAAAAGAACTTTCATCATCGATATAGTTTTCCACCAATACATGTTTCTTGCTTATATTCCACTAAAAGTTCTAGTTTTTGAATTTTTCTCCACCTACAATGCACATAAGGGTTATAACCACAAGCAAAATAGATACAGAAAAAGAACTTACCATGACTGAGCTAAGTATAATCTACAACCAAGAATTTCTTGACAGATGCATGAATCGCCTTCTCGAAATCCATCACCATCATCTTCGGATTTAATATATATCCCATATCTTCACACTTTTGTTTTAACATTATAAATATTTTTAAGTAAGTTTCCACAGTTTTATCCCTAAGTAAACAGAAAGCAACGGGTACGTAAACATTATTCACGTAAACGTGGATTGTGAAATTGTGAACATTTGCAAAAAATATTTGGCATAAATGTTCCATCAACAAAGAATATTTCTTGTTGACACAAAAATTGCAAATTAGTTTCACAAGAAAATATTATTATATAATATTATATATATATTATATATAAATACGGTGTCGTTGACTAACAAAAAATGTAATTAACTGAAATAACTAAAAATATTTAGAACTATAGATGAAATGTGTATAAACTTGCTTTATTTAACCAGATTCCCATGTTACCCCCCACTCTTTGTCAACATTTTTATCCTTACATAATACAGAAAGAAATACTAAAACAATTACACTGCACAACAGCATTTCTGATGATTGGGTTATGTTACATATTAGTCCAATTTTTGATGACGATTTCAATTCCGTGATTGAAATTTCTGTATCAGCTCTAGTTAAAAAAATATGACACGGGTGTTTTTTTATAATAAAACACTATAAATTTAGAGATAATTCTAATTTATTTAATTCTTATAATGAAAACATTTTTCTCTTATATGATTTTCTTGCTAAAGCTGAAGGCAGAGAGCTATTCTGAATGCTCCAACAATAGTCAGCCATCATGTGCGCGTTCCAGTAGCCCTGATAGCGTTCCTCCATGGTACTGAGGTCCTGGTGGAATCGCTCGCCCTGTTCTTCACTTAGGTCCCCAAGATTGGCGGGAAAATAGTCCAGGTGGTTGTGAAGAAAGTATAACTTGATGCTCATGTTACATCCAAGCCTTTGAAAGTGACTCATCAGTTGTTCGACGTGTTGAGAAAATTCAGAACTTTTCTTATTTCCCAAAAAATTTTTAACAAGCCAAACAAACTCATTCCATGCCGTTTTCCCAATCTCTGTCATAGTGTCCGTAAAATTTGAGTCTTTTATTAATGATCTTATTTGTGGCCCATCAAAAATTCCCGCTTTTATCTTTTCTGCACTCAGTTTTGGAAACTTTTTTGATAGGAAAAGGAAACAATTTCCATTTTTGTCAAGACCTTTTACAAATTGTTTTATAAGTCCTAGTTTTATATGTAACGGAGACAAAATTATACGATCCCTTGATACTAAAGGTGGGTTTATCACGTTCTGTTGTCCTGCAACTAGGCCAATCTTTTTTAATCCAATGTTGATATTTAGCTCTACTGTCCCACAAGCAAATAAAACAGGGATATTTTGTATAACCACCTTGTTGGCCTAAAAGAAAGTTGACCATATTTAAATGAACACATATGAGCCAATTGTGTTCCACATATTTAATTTTGTCTAAAACCAGAGCAATAGTTGTATATTCTTCTTTTACTTTTGTGGAATGTGCAATAGGCAACGACCCTAATTTATTCCCATTGTGAAAGAGAACACATTTTAGACTACGTTTTGATGAGTCTATAAATAGATGCCACTCACTAGAAACGTAATTTTGAAGTTCCATTGCAGCCATTAAACCAGGTACATCTTTACAAAATACGAAATCATTTTCTTCAGCAAAATATTTGAGGAGATTTTGTTCTCTTGTGCGGTAATAAGAAATTTTCGTTTCTTTTGTTACTAAGTTTCTTTCTTTTAGCCTAGAAGCCAAAATTTCTGAAGCAGCTTTTGACAGTCCCAGATCTCTGACTAGGTCGTTTAAATCATCTTGATTGAATAGTTTTGGCGCTTTCAGGTCACATTCAAAGTCACTATCACTACTGTCAGTTTTCGCCTCAAAATGCATAGGCTCCTCCTGTGAAGCATCAGCTTGAGGTTCAAGTGATATTTTAGGACTTAAAACACGTCTATGTGCCGACCGTATGGAAGGATATTCCCATTTGGCTCGATTTTTACGGTTAATGCCAGTTATGTTCACCAAACAAAAATAACAGTCGTCGTGGTGGTTCAAGGGTTCAGCCCAGATCATAGCGGTTTCGTACCTAAAGCTATTCCTTTTCTTATTTGTCCACAAACGTAGAAACTCCACGCACGTTTTGCATACCTTTTGCGGAATCCAAGGCTTGTCTTTCATTTCCAGTGTGTGACCAAAGTAATTTTCGTAAGCCTCAATCACGAACGCTGTCACATTCAAACGGTATTCTTTAAATATATAGTCTCCGCAAATGAAACAAAAATGATTTGAATCATTAACACAAACTCTTCTTGGCGATGCCATATCAAATTATATTAAGAAAACTTAATATTTTCTTAATTACAAGCAAATTAACGCAGCGATTTTTTCGTGAAAGCTATATCTCGTAAACAAGAGCTCTTACAAAAAAACTGAGGGTATATTTGAAATCAGCGACGTCAAATTAGTAAACATCACGTCATAAAAGTCAATCATCAGACAAAAGTTGTCATATTGTTGTGCAGTGTTATTATTACATTAGCTAATTAGATACATCAACCCGGGAATTTCCTTCAACTTATACTTACCTACTTAAATTGTCTTGGCCGCAGTTCGGGAGAAGATTAATAAACCCTTTAATGACATTTTTACCTGGCTGTACTTGTACCGCAATTCATGTGCGTCCATTGCGCCACACTATTTATTAACCGAGACACAGTTCACATTCACAAAAATAAGGACAACAATAATGTCAACTAATTCTTGCGGAACGCCCTGCTTTAAATTATGTAATTGGCTGTTATATTCAGTGTCATTTAAAGTCCAGATATCCGATCCTTATTGCATAAAAAATATTTAATACGTTCTAGTGTATGTTCAAAAATTGTGTTTTGTAACTTATTATCCCTTATTTTTTCAATGTTTCACCGAGGAGTGGTTGTGTATACAGTGCTTACTTATATTTTTAAAAACAAAATTCACACGTAAGTGAGGTAATCATGATTTTCTCGAGAAAAATGTTATAGCATTAAGCCAGTGGCGGCTCTTTAATGAGAGCAAGTGAGCAATTGTACCCCCTGGAATTATGAAACAAAACAAACCAAGCGGCGACTAACTGTGAAAGTATTTATTTATTATGTATATTATGTATTCATGGTTATTGACGAGGAACGTGGCACGCTAACAACGTACATACACCGATCGTCGTCACAGATATACTGAGCAAAGCCCAACTGTTGCTCTGTTAAGGCATTAACATTACATTGATGGTGGGGAGAACTGTATTTTGCCGTACTTCAATGTCGTATAATACATAGCGTTGGAGCAACTGAACCAGACTGCTCTCGGGCGTTGTTACAATGAATTCCGTGTCTTTTTTAGAGAACAAAGCGTTTTCGCGGTTAACTTGTAATGAAAAAATCGCAGTAAAAAATCTTATAGAAAAGCAATTCAACAACACAATGAAAAGATAACAAAAAATAGGCAAGTGTTAAATTTAATAATAAATTGAATTAGATTTTGTGGCGCGTTTGAACTGGCACTTCGGGGTCATCATGAACAGCAAGCGTCGAATAACAAAGGCATTTTTCGGGAATTGATAAATTTTACGGCAGAATTGGATAAATCGCTCAGAGATCACATCGAAGCAGCACCGGTTTTTAAGGGATTATCAAAAACGATACAGAATGAGCTGCTTGATGCAATGTTGCAATGTTGAACGTGTATCATGAACAAGTTGCCAGTGAAATTAAAGCAATCGACTTCGTATCTGTGATAGCTGATGAAACCACAGATGTGTCCAATCAGTTTCAGTTGGAGGTTGTTTTAAGATATATTGTGAACGCGAGACCGTTCGAAAGATTTTGGAAATTTCTTCTGCCTAGTGGACATGATGCTAATTCTTTATCTGCCTCCATCCTTAACGAAATTAGTTTGCTTGTTGATGACCCAGAAAAACTGATTGCACAGAGCTATGATGGGGCAGCAGTCATGAGTGGTGCTATTAACGGCGTGCAAAGACATGTCCAAGACCAGTATCCAAGGGCTAATTTTGTACATTGTTATGCACATCAGACAAGTCTAATTATGTCACATGCTACATCGAGCAGTAGTAATTGCAGAATTTTTTTTGCCAATCTGACGGGATTATGTACATTTTTCTCCACTTCACCACAACGAGCTGCAAGATTGGAAGAATTCCTTCAGAGAAAAAGCTTACCTCGTTCTTCAAAAATAAGATGGAACTTCAATTCTAGGACAGTGAATACAATATATGAGCACCGAGAAGAAATAATTGAAGCTCTAGAACAAATCGAGGGAGAAGCTAGTTTACAAACTACTATTCATCAAGCTAGTGCCAATTTGCGAATTTTAGAGGAGGAAAATTTTATCTATTGGTTAACTTTCTTTCACAAAATTATGCCACATGTGGCCATATTGTATAATCAATTACAAAATGTCAATAATATGTCAATAATTTTGAACGCGCTATTGGAAAAATTCGAACCGAAATCGCTGACACAGATAATCAGTTGGTTAAACAAAATGACCCAGAACTGACTCCTCGACCATCAAAGCGGCGAAGAGTAAGTGATGGTAGTCAAAGAAGGAGGGAAACTATTGAAGTGTGCGATATTATTTTGCTAGAAATAAAAACTAGATTTCGGTATACAGGGCACTTAATATTAGCAAACTTAGTTTCTTTTAAACAGTTCTCCTCTTTTCAAAAAACATTTCCGAAAGATTGCCTTAAGGAAGCAGTAAAATTTTATCCATGCTTCAATGAAAGCAGACTACGAACTGAATTAAGCGTTCTGTATTCTAGAGAAGAATTTTGGCAAAATATAGAAGTCGGTGCTGTAGGTCTGCTAGGTCTTCTGCTGGATGGATTAAGCGACACCTTTAATGAAATTGTTACGCTTTTAAAAATTGTCATTACAATCCCAATGACAACGTCCGAAGCGGAACGCTAGTTTTCACGGCTGAAGAGAATAAAAACTTTCCTGAGAAATACAATGAAAGAAGAGAGATTAAATGCCCTTACTATGTTATCTTGTGAAAAAGAATGTATAAATGATTTCCCAAACTTTAACGAAAAAGTGATAGAACTGTTCTGCAAGTCAAAGACACGTAAAATGGACTTCGTTTATCGTCAGATGTAATTAAACTTTGTAGTGTAATATTTACTATTCCCTCAAAACAAACTCTACAATGAACAGTACCTGTCTGGAACAGTACGTCGGTGAAATTTATAAGGATTGGGTAAGCGTTTTTTGTATTACACTTTTTAATTTTGAAATTATGCACTACCTATGTGAACCACCCCGAGCCGCCACTGCATTAAGCACTTCTTCATAGTTAATTAGATAGGAAAGATAGAATTGGTTACATGAAATACAAACCAAGGCTCGACAAAAGCTACTTATTAGTTGAACTAATAACAGTTAATCAGTGAGTTTATTGCCGTACTCAATGCATATGCCGGGCTAAAGTTAGATTTATTTTTAACTCGAGCAATTTTCCAAGGGCATTGGTCTCATTCAACGAACCATTGTTTAAATTAGCATCATACCCTTGTTAGTTTGTATTTGTATACTAGTCGCCATAAATAAATGAACACTTAGCAAATGTTGATTTATTTTAGTAAAATTTTCAGGAAAGATGTATTTTCTTCGAAGTAATCAACGATGAAAATTTCAGCAAGATACATTCGATTAAGCATTGGCAATGAACTCACTCAAAAACATTTTTCTTTTTCTGTTGATATTATTTAGTTAAGTGTCAATGTAAAGTATATTTGTAGCATTGTTTGCTCCTAGTGGAGTGTAAGAGAACGCTCAGCTGGTTTAAGATCTTTCAAAAGTACATAAAGTTACGGCCGAATAATTTTAAAGAAGCACGATTCTTTGTGCGCTATAAACAGGGAAAATGGGTTCGACAAGTAGTAGGAAAGCATACTCTGTTCGCTATACCAATGAAGATTGTAAAGTTTCTGAATCTGGAAAATTTCAGAAATTATACGGGTCGTACTTTTATGAGAATTTCCAGTACTTTGCTAGCTAACAGTGGAACCTTCATCCTTGGTTAAAAAAAACATGGCGGATAGAAATCCTCTACAATTGCAGAGGGATATGTGGGAGAATCGTTAAATAATAAATTAGAAACGCACAACAGAATTTCATATGGAATCACTGGAAGCTCATCTCGATGGTCTGTGGTTGAAGACAACCTAACAAACGTCAGTGTAACTGACATAGTTGACTATGACAAAGCTGATGGTGTGAATGGTGTTCATGGTGTTATTTATGTTTAAAATAACGAAAATAATGAAATAATTAATGGAGTAAACACACCGTTATTGAATTTTCAAAATTGTTAATATTAATATCAATAAATAAGCATGTTCTATCCTACAGAATTATTTATACCGTATAAGCACCATCCCCGGAAAGTGACCTACTAAGTAAGTGACCTGCCGTGGCAAAACATTTTCTTTGTCCTTAGTTACAATAATCTTAGATATTACCTATTTGGTCACCCGGCTGATTTACCTTCCATTGTTGACGTTTTGTCAATGTAATATCAATTTACAAAAGTGATAGCGAGACAACATATATTTCCTGAAAATTTTATTAAAATATACGAAAGCTTAAATAATGTTCATTTATTTATGGCGCTCAGTGTATATACAGGTTGCCCATTTTCTATCTCCGTATATGGGTAACTCTCTTAGTATTGAAGATACCGGATCGGTTAAATTAGCAAAGTTGCTCAGAATTTTGATAAGTATTTGATGGCATTTTCAGATTTGTCATGTTGTCAACGTTTTGAGATATTTAAGGAAAATCGAAAGTTGACGAAATTTTTAGTTGTACATATCTTTGTAACCATCGAAGACAGAGCAATACTAAAAATGGCATCTAATAGTATGTTTATTATCTTTATTAAATATTCATAGCACACTCGAATATCAAGATTAAAATGCTCATTTTGTTCTGATTTCATAAATATAAGGTTTTATATGGTTATTTTTTTAAAATCTTTATTATAGTAGAAGTAGTTCAAATACTATTAGTAAATGAAGAAATAATAACCAAGCGAACCTTTTAAAAACTACTATAATGATGCAGAAATTAAGTTAGAAATTGTCAAATTGACAGTTGTCAAATAAGTTGATTTCCCATGAAATACTTAACTGTACTAGAGTTAAGTGGTATTACCTATAAAATATTTGTGTAAAAAATGTGTTCCAACGAAGGAAAAATGATATGCTTTTTTATTACTATGCTAGTACTAGAAACAGTAATGAGTCATTACTGTTTCTAGTACTCTAGCATACTCTAGCGTCATTACTAATAACGCTAGAGAATTGTAACGAGTGATCATTAAAATTTTCGCTCAAGTAAGCCATGTACATAAAAAGTATGTCCTAACTTAAGTTATTAGAGGAGATCTGTCATTATAATTTCAAACGTCATGATTGTTAAAAAATAATTTGAAATGCTGACTTTAATATTAAATATATTTATAATTTTTATGCAAAGTAATAGAATATTATAAAAAATGTGTAAAATGTTGACCATTCTCCACCAAGCATAATCGCACTCTATTTCGTAGAGTATTGAAAACATTGATCAGTATTTGCTGTGAGTTATTGATGTGTTCACATTTTTCTATGATTTTATGTCTTAACTCTTGTAGATTATTAATTGGTGTTTCATAAATAATATTCTTTATATATGGCCACACAAAAAAATCCATGACTGTTAAATCACACGATCGTGGTGGATATGGAATCGCTGTATTTCTACTTATTATCCTATCGCCATAAAATTGTTGCAAAAACTGAATATTTTCAAGTGTAACGTGAGATGTAGCCCCATCCTGTTGAAAATATCCGACCTGGAGTTCATCATTAGTCAATTGATTAGTAAAAACACTGAGAATTTCGTTACGATATTTCTCCGATGTTATCGTGCCCTCAAGGAATATTGGTCCTATTAATCGGTGACGACTCATACCTACCCATACGCCTATTTTTGTGGATGTAGAGGAACTTCTCTGTAGAAATGAGGATTTTCACTGGACCACATATGCATATTTTGCGAATTAACATAACCTTTCAAATAAAACCAAGCTTCATCGGTGAAAAAAGTATGATTTAAAATATTGTCTGTCATTGTTTGAATAAACCATTGGCAAAATTGTGTTTTTCTTTTCATAATCCGTAGGTAATAGATTTTGTTCAGAAGTTAATTTATATGGATACATGTGCAAGTCCGTTTTTAAAATTTTTTGATCTGTTCCATACGAAAGCCCTACTTGTTGCGAAACTCTGCGAATAGATGTTTGAGGAGATTCGTTAATAATTTGTCTGACATTTTCAATTACGCCGCGACTTCTCTTGAGAGGAGGACCGCTTCCTTTTTCCTTAAAATACTGCCTGTTTGACGAAAAAGATTTACACAATGCATTAGCGTATCACGGAAAGTTTTATAGCTAGGAACAATATTTGGATATCTCTCTTCAAACTCCGCAAGGCAATTTTCTATTGAATGCTGCCAAATACCATCAATTTTTTGAGATGTCAGGAAGTAACATTCTACCATAAACGCTTTATGCATATCATTAAAGGCCATTACTTTTTCTTTTGATAAAACTTTAAAATATATATTTGACACTGACAGATGTTTGAAATAACATCTTAATGACTAAAGCTACGACATAATTTTTATATACACGTCCAGCTACGAGTGAAAATTTTAATGATCGCTCGTTATTATCAACGCTATATGGAAAGAAGTCATCCAGATCGAAGACTACTTTCTATGTTAGAAAATAATTTGAAAAGTTATGGTTCGTTTACGAAACCAGATCACCTGAATGAGAAATTCAAACCCAAAGATGAAGAAAGGGTTTTAGCTTATGTAAACTACAAACCCGCGACATCAATTCGTGAAATTGCGAGTGATTGAGCTGTTTCCACAGAAAAGGCTCGTTTAATTTTAAAACGGAATAAATACAGGCCATTTAAATACAGTGTGGTATTTTACATACATTTTACGGCCAAGATCATGAAAGAAGAATGTTATTTGCTAGATGGTTTTTGGAAGAAGCGAACACTTTTCTTATACGGATGAAACAAAATTGATCATTAATGGATTATTTAAGCATAATAATACTTGTTGGTCTCAAGATAACACTCATCTTACTATGAAAAAAAGCGAGATCAACATGTATTTTCTGTAAACGTGTGGTGATGAATTTTTGGCATGAAAATATTGGGGCCGTATTTTTATAAGACTAATTTGAATGGAGATCACTATTTACACTTTTTACGTAACGAGCTGGAAGATATGCTGGATAAATTACCATTAAATTTAATTCAAAATCTCCGATACTTTTAAAATGAAGAACGATATTTACACTTCTTGCGCAACGAGCTGGAAGATATGCTAGATGAATTACCTTTAAATTTAATTCATAATCTCAGATACTTTCTACACGATGCACTCGCTCATAATTTTAGAAACGTTTCTGAGTATCTTTCAGAACGTTTTTTTTTACTGAATTGGTAACGCTGGTATCGTCCTTTGGCCGGCAAAATCATTAGCTTTTACGCCACTAGATTTTTTTTTATGGGGCGCCGAAAAAAATAAAGTCTATAAAAACAAGCTTAACAACGTTGAAGAATTAAAAATTAATATCACTACAGCCACAAGAAGCATCCGCTCAAAGACTCTGCGAAAGGTTCATTCCGATATATGATGAGAAGATATAAATGTGCATTCTGAATAATGGTGGTTATTTTGAGCATTTGATGAAATAACATTATTCACAGTTTGCTCATTTGTTTGTTTACTTCCTTTACAAAACATTTACTTAAATTTTAGGCTCGTTACTATTGGCATTAATTTAGTTTTTTTTCTTTTATTTTGGCTGCATTAAAGTAGTTTTTAAAAAGCCCACTTGGCTATTATTTCTTCAATTAGTAATAGTATTTGAATTACTTTCGCTATAATGACGATTTAAAAAGATATCCATACTAAACCTTATACAGGGTGGCCCAAAATGACCGAAGGGGTTTTAATTCCTTTTTTTTTTTATTTTCAGTATTTTGTAAAGAAGACTTGGGGAATTTAAAATGGAACAGTACACAATTGAACAACGTGCCCAAATCGTTGAACTTTATTTCTCAAATCAACGATCCATTGTTTTGACTCAGCGTGCATATCGTCGTTATTTTAATGTGCGGGTTGGACCCTCAGAGTCAACAATAAACCGTCTGGTTGTAAATTTTCGAGAACAAGGGGCAGTAAGGAACCTTCCTGGTGCCGGCAGACGACGAACGGTGCACACGGATGACAATATTGAACGGGTACAGGAGAGTATTCGGGAAGATGGAGAAACATCAACCAGGAGACGTTCGACACAACTTGGCCTCTCAAGAGGGTCGCTGCAGAGAATTTTGCATACAATAAGAATGTTTCCATACAAAATTCAGCTTGTCCAACAATTGAAACCGACAGATTACCAGCAACGACTTGATTATGCAATTTATGTTCGTCAAAAAGTAGAAGAAAATCATGACTTTATTCATAATTTAATTATGAGCGTCGAAGCCCATTTCCAATTAAATGGGTTCGTTAATAGGCAAAACTGCAGGATATGGGCTATGGAAATCCAAGAGTAGTTCAACAGCGAGAATTACATCAACTTAAGTGTACCGTTTGGTGCGGTGTTTCGTCGGAAAGGATAATTGGCCCATATTTTTTTGAAAATGAACACGGTGTCGCCGTTTCCATCACTGGTGTTAGATATCGGACAATGTTGGAAAATTTTTTAAGGCCAGCCGTGGAAAACCATCAGCAAGTATGGTTCCAACAGGATGTAGCCACAGCGCACACTGCGAGGGACACAATGGCTCTTTTACGCGACATCTTTGGTTAACGAATTATTTCCTGTACAAGCGATTTTAATTGGCCTCCGCGTTCACCGGATTTAACCGCTTCAGACTGTTTCCTTTGGGGTTATTTGAAAGGAAAAGTCTATATTAATAAGCCCCGAACCATACAGCAATTAAAAAATAATATACGCGACGAAATCAACAACATAACACCTGAAGTTTTGCGAAAGGTTATGGAAAATGTTTTGGCAAGAGCACGAATATGCGAAGCAGAAAATGGCCACCACTTGTGAGATATAATTTTTCATAATTAAATTAGAAATATTCTCCATTAATATACTGTATTTAAAATTTAAAAAAATTAATAATTACGTCTTAAATAAGAAGTTCTAATGAACTCAAACCCCTTCGGTCATTTTGGGCCATCCTGTATTTATGAAATCAGAACGAAATAAGCATTTTAATGAAGTCATGGCAAACTATGACTGCCATTTAAAAAAACATAAGTTTATTTTATATCTTGATATTCAAGTATGCCATGAATATTTAATACAATTCGAGAGGAAGAGGCGAGACGAGATGTTTGTTGTAACTATGCTAAAAGGAAGCCGAAAATTTTTTGTTGCATTGAATAGTTTCCAATCATCATATGTGGTAATACTCTTTTAAAAAAGAATAAGTCCGCTCCTGTTTCAATTTCCTCTAGTTATCACCAGTACCGTGATTAAAACACCTTGCCAATTTCTTTTCGTCGTCTTCGCCGACAGTGCAGTGGCGGTGGCAGCGTACTCATTCGAGTAGGTCAGCGAATCAAAAGTGCCCGGAAGAAAGACATAGCACGCTGAGATCCGAATGCGGGACGCGGTCTACTTTCCCTTTCCTTTACGTAACATTGCATAATGCCAACATTCCGCGCACCGTTGTCGTATCGGAGCCGTAGCGGGTTACATCACTTCCACGGCGAGCTGCCAAGCCGTCAATAGCGAGTCGATACGATGAAGGATTAAGTAAACCGCGCGGCTCTGTGTGGCTGTGCTCTATCGTTATAAGTATTATAACACATTTTGCTGTCGTTATTGTTGTTGTTCTTTCGCGGAGAGAGAGACCTTCTTAATTGATGATTTCAAATGATATGATCGTCTTTCGTGACCAGTCATCGGTGACTAAACGTTACTTCTTCTCTCAAGAAGCTATGATCCACTACTGGCTCCGGTGAACGTGCTTGATCTGACATCGATTTATTTCTATTTAATTTGTATTATTATCGCGTTTGATGCGATTACATTATTTGCTGATATTTCTAAGAATTCATTTCATAATTTATGCACTTTAATTATATTTTTTAAACAACCTTTCACATTATGCTGCATTCAGTTTTTAATATATTCATACGTGTTGCTTTAAAGAAACAGTTGTTAATCACTATTAGACTATCCCCGAAATAGGAAAGATATTTTTGAACGGATATTGTACTATTGATTAATATGCTATACAGGGTACCCATTTTCTATCACCATATATGGGTAACTCCCTTAGTATTGAAGATACCCGATCGGTTAAATTAGCAAAGTTGCTCAGAATTTTGATAAGTATTTGATGACATTTTCAGATTTGTCATGTTGTCCACTTTTTGAGATATTTAACGAAAATTTAAATTTGACGAAATTTTCAATTGTACATATCTTCGTAACTATAGAAGACAGAGTATAACTAAAAATGACATCTAATAGTATTTTTTATGAGAATTTAATAATCTTTATTAAGATATAAAACCATTGAACTACATATTGTTGTGTAGTTTGACTCTAATAAGTTAGGCTACAATTATTTAAAATGACTTTTTGACTCTTTAGGAAGATGTAGGTCTCAAGGTTTGCTTTCGGGCTCTCTGTAACTAGGCCTAGCATCCAATGTAAACGTAAAAAAATAATACAACATAATTACAAATAAAATTAATTTATTGTTTACACTTTAAATATTTATAAGTCATGTATTTCAAAATATTATAAATAATTTATTAATTTAAGTTAACTTACCATAATACAGGTTGTCTTATGAAAAACGCACCATGCTATAAGTCTGCCATTTATAATCCGATTTCAGAAATTCAAAAACCGCGAGAGACAGGTGTATAAATACTACAAAAGAGAATAATCTTTGATTTTTTTTAATGTGTTATTTTGTCAAGCGATAGTCTTTTTTTTAAATAGCAACACCTATTTTTTTATTCGTTTGGTAGAGATTTTTTTCTGAATACAAATGGTGTGTTTTAATTTGATCTTATAAAATGTTTTTGATAAATAATTTAGTTTTTTTCTAACATTTTCAAGTTTGTCTAGGAATCCAAAGACAGCACACAAAATAGTAACTGTCATTTAATATTTGTCAACTTGTCATTTATTGTTGTTTGTATTCTTTCTTGCAGTTTTGTTATTATTTTGTTATCAGATAGTTATTTAATTATGAATAACAATGAAGTAACTGATATGATCCAAGTGTTTTTCGATTGTCACAAAAATTCTGGTCAAGCAGTGCGCATTTACGCAGCTCGCTTTCCCGATAGAGAAGCTCCTAACCGTCAGAAATTTAGAAGCATTGAACGAAATTTAAGAAATCACGGTGCTTTTAAGAAACTTATGAAAGAGGGACGCCAATTTCGTGAAAGTGTTGAGTTAAATGTCGTTCTTAGTGTTCAAGAAAATCCAAGCAACTTCAACTCGGGAAATCGCATACAATATTGGCACGTCAAACGACACTGTTCTTAAAATCTTAAAAAAAACACATTTAAACCGTACATCCCACAAAAAGTACAAGCATTATATGATAACTAAAGACGGCAGACTATGTGCCCGAACAGTAGCGTGATGTGGAGGGATCGAGTAGAGGCGTACGACGATCAATTCAGTTGCCGTTGAGACGTTGTACGCGATACATTGTTAACACAATCGTGTTGAAAATGTCGGGAGTGCGTAGAAACAATGCATCGACTCGGTTGCATGCTAACGTAGTAAAGAAATTTTTACATCGGTTTCCCGATTTAATATATGACGGTACCGTAGTGAAATGTTTAGTTTGTGAAACAACTTTATTAACTTGGAAAGCAAGTCAGTGCCAAAGACATATAAATAGTGACAAACATAATTCAAATAATAGTGGACGCAGATCATATAATAAATTTGTGTGTGATTTAACAATGATGTTAATTGCGACCAATATAGCAATGCAGAAAGTGGAACACCCAATGTTTCGTCAGTTTTGGAAGAAATACAATCCTACGTGGAAATTACTAGCAAGAAGTACGCTTCGGAATTACGTACCGTCAGTGCGTGAGAGAATTGTAAATTGTACGAAAAATACGGTAACAAAAAATTCATGTGTTGAAAAAATTAAATCAGTTTTACAACTAGATATCAAAGAAGCAGCTGCAATACGGCTCAGCCAGGTTCAATTTAACAATCCTCAAGTTGCAGCAAATTTAAAAATTATTTACGACAGTTACGTTCCAATATTGGACGCAATAAAAAATTTACAGAACACTGCGCTGTCCTTATCGGACTCATTAGCAATTATTGACCACGTAAAACTAGTGCTGCATATCCTTGAAGATGAAAAAAGTGATTGTGTCCGTGAAAAATTTAACAGTGTATTAGATAAAAATGTAGATTTTACAAAATTAGGGCAACTTTTTACCAATACTGAAGATCCGTTGTACAGATACAAAGAGCGCTTTAACTATGCAAATATAACATCTCTCAACGTCGAACAATCCTTCTCTGTATATAAACATATATATACGTCGCTACGTACGAATCTTTCCGAGACTAATACAGAAACATATATTATGGTGCAGTTTTTTCATCGCGCACATCCGCATTTTTTTCCAACAATGTAAACATGTTGGGTATGTTATTTATGTTTTTTCTTAACGTTTTGTATAGGGATTCGATATATTTATTTTTAAGTAAGCGCACTGTTATTCTGCTAAACTCTCCACGCAACGCCACTGCTGGAGCACATAGTCTGTCGTCTTTAATGATAACGATCAAAATAGACGACACCAATTTTGTGTTTACTTTTTAAACATGTTAGGTCAGAATGGGCTGTTCTATAGAAATGTGATTTGGTACGACGAGTCCACTTTTAGCAATAATGGCGTTTTCAACAGATGTATTCACCGTTATTGGAGTCAACAAAATCCGAGATTTGTTGTTGAAACCAATCGACAACATAGATTCACCGTAAATGTGTGGTGTGGTATTTTGGGTGACGGATTGATTGGACCCTTTTTCATTGATGGTACTCTAAATCAGGAAAAGTATCACCAACTACTAATTCAAAATCTGAACAATTTCTTGGATGAATTACTTCTTGCAGAATCAAATAGATTGTTTTTCCAGCACGATGGCGCTACGCCACATAATGCCAGGATAAATGTTGACTGGCTGAATGCTAAATTTGGCCAAAAATGGATAGGGACATACGGGCCACTTCGGTGACCCGTGTGTTCACCTGATAATTTTTCTCTGGAGTTATGTTCAAGACCGTGTTTATTTAGCACCCCCTGAGAACAAGCATGTTTTAATAGAAAGAATTCCTGTTTTGATCTTGAATGCAACATATGAAATAACTAGAAGGCGTCACCTTTGTATTCAGCAAGGTGGGAGGAATTTTGAGCAATATTTATAATAATTATGATTTGTTACGATGTTTTATTTTAGAAGTTAATAAGATTTTTCATTGTATTCCAGGGCACACTTTAACTTTGCTTCAAAAAATTAAATTTATTTTCCAAGAATATTTTACAAAAAGTTGACGCACACAATTATATTAAACAAAAATCTTTACCAAACGTATAAAAAAATATGTGTTGCTATTTAAAAAAAATATCGCTTGACAAAAATGAC
The DNA here is from genome assembly GCA_935421215.2 of Melolontha melolontha. Classification (NCBI taxonomy): domain Eukaryota; kingdom Metazoa; phylum Arthropoda; class Insecta; order Coleoptera; family Scarabaeidae; genus Melolontha; species Melolontha melolontha. Next base: position 176,900 of record CAKXYW020000001.1, read on the forward strand.
ACATTAAAAAAAAATCAGAAATTGTACTCTTTTGTAGTATTTATACACTTGCCTCATGCGGTTTTTGAATTTCTGAAATTGGATTATAAATGGCAGACTTATAACGTGGTGCATTTTCGTAAGACAACCTGTATAATGTTATGAGGATAATTGAAAGCTGGAAGTCTTTCATAGATTTTTAATAATTCTTCAAATCAGCACATTTGTGTATTTCACTCAGCCTAGGGGATCTAAACCCTCCAAATGCTAATCTATGAGGTATAATTTAGTAAAAATGCAAGCTTCTATGGATTTCTTGATGTTACTGATAAATATTTGTTTAAAGAAAAGTATGTTATTCAACGCTTGTGCAGCGGAAGTGTAAGTCCCTACAGAGCAAAACGTTTATTTCTACATTATATAAATTTAAACTGATCCCTAATTTATCAGAATAATTGAAACATACATGAGTAGGTAAACCCCACCAGTTTTGTATAATACAAAGGTATTTTTAATAATATAAAATATTATTAAAAATCTGGTGTGAAGAATACAAATGCAGGTTCACTATTAATATTTTCTGTGAACGTGTCCGAATATATCCTATCCCCAGAGACGTAGATACGTATTTCGCTTTTCTACAAGCTCATCGGTACGCCCCTGCTGGAGAAAGGATATTTCCAGACACATTCACAGAAAAGAACCACCTCGCCCTATCACCGTAATTACCCAGACCGAGCGCAGAAGTAAATTCGGCGCTACCTGTTGTCAGACAGCCGAAGTACCTCGCACACCGTCCATATAATTAATGTGAAGTAACGACGCCCTTCCAAAGGTTAGCACAGCCAATCTCTCTAGAAAACTGCATTTTGTTTGTGCCTTCCCTCATACTACGGCTTAACCGCATGTGTAATGTATCAGAACAATTGAAACATACATGAGTAGGTAAACCCCACCAGTTTTGTATAATACAAAGGTATTTTTAATAATATAAAATATTATTAAAAATCTGGTGTGAAGAACACAAATGCAGGTTCACTATTAATATTTTCTGTGAACGTGTCCGAATATATCCTATCCCCAGAGACGTAGATACGTATTTTGCTTTTCTACCAGCTCATCGGTACACCCCTTTGGAAGGGCGTCGTTACTTCACATTAATTATGTGGACGGTGTGCGAGGTACTTAGGCTGTCTGACAACAGGTAGCGCCGAATTTACTTCTGCGCTCGGTCTGGGTAATTACGGTGATAGGGTGAGGTGGTTCTTTTCTGTGAATGTGTCTGGAAATATCCTTTCTCCAGCAGGGGCGTACCGATGAGCTTGTAGAAAAGCGAAATACGTATCTATGTCTCTGGGGATAGGATATATTCGGATACGTTCACAGAAAATATTAATAGTGAACCTGCATTTGTGTTCTTCACACCAGATTTTTAATAATATTTTATATTATTAAAAATACCTTTGTATTGATCCCTAATTCATGAATCTTTGTTACAAACTTAAATACACAGATATCGTTAGGTCATTTGCAGGATAACGCGCCCCTACGCGTTTACTAAGATATCTTGCGTTATTATTCTGTTACAAAGCAGAATGTGTAATTAATTGATAACTAATAAGTTATCCATATACGCTTGAAATGCTTTAAATAAACATCTTAATAGCTACAGACTTCAAGTTATTATCGTGTTACTTATTTCTGCTCTTCAGGTTACCAAACCCTGAATGATACATTTTTCTTTTATTAAATTAAAAATTATACTTATGACGAAAGAAACATTAAGTAATTATGAAATCATAAATATGATGAACAAATAACTAAACTAAGAAAGCTTCAAGATAATAATTATGTACAAATTTTGTTAACAAATACACGTGAATTTTATAATTTTTCTAAATCGTTTGCAATAGAATTCCCTTCTTCAACGTTCTGTGCCTTTTATAACCTCAGGCATGCTTGTAGTTTTTCAAGCGTAGAAAAATCTTCTATAACTTTGTTTTTCAAAGGAACCTCTGCTTTTTAAAAAGCAGTGTTCTTCTTATGTTAATTTTAAATGTTTTATATCCCCTGTAGCCAATTAAATTAGATTAACAATGAAATATTATAATACAGATATTTTATTGGCTGTCGATCCTCGTATGTTTTAAATACAAATTTCGTATTTTCATCGTACTTTTTCGCTTCTTGTCCCGCTTGCAATCTACAGTATCTTATTTATGCGTCTAATATATTAAGAAACTCAAGAGATGCAGATGTTATTATACAGAGTAGCCAAGATAAAAGAGGCCCGGTATGAATACAGTAGTATAAATACTTACAGAAAAGTTAATTACTAATATATTATATAATAATAATAATAATAAAACCCGCACAGGGTGGCCTAGAGATAGGTTACTGGGGACTAGCGACCCCACGGGTTCCTGAGCTAACCGTTGGGTTGGGTTAGCAGCCCCAATGAGGTACACTTGCTCCAAACACTGGATGAAAAGGATACTGTGGTGGGTCGGAGGAGCAGGATCCAGGTAGGATTAACCAGCAAAGACCGAAACAGCAAATTTGGAAATGAAACACAAACATGGCGTGCTTCAGTAGAAACAAAGAACGCAGATGAGGATGTTGTTGAGATACCTTCATCTCAACCCACTTCGTCAACATAACAACTAAAGCGCCGGACCCTATGGGCCGTGAAAATGAATGTTATTATCTACTTACTAAGAATGAAGCATGCCATATGGAGGAGAGCTGCATAGTTAGGTTACGGAAAAATACCTGGAAATAAGAAATAATAAACAATAATAATAATAATATTATGATAGTTATGCCAGCCATCTTGTTCTCACGAACCGATGGGTTAACACACTGGCAACCAAGGACAAATTGAATCGTCAAGTATATGTATACGTAGTACGTGTAAATATATAAAAACAAAATAAAGCGTGACATAGACAACGCATTAAAAATTTTTTGAAGAAAATTCATCCAAAGAATAAAAAGATTGTATATATAAAAAAATTTCGAATGTTTTTTTGAAGCACTTTTCCCTGCTCAAGTCCTTAATGTACTTTGGGATATGATTATAAATATTTAGGACCTGACTAGCTGCGTTCTTTTGTACCCTGGTCAGAGTTGTTTGTGGCACGGCAAAATAGACATTTTCCGTCCGGCGAGTACTGTACTTGTGATTTAAGACATACCTGCCAAACGCACTGCTCATACCCCTTCTCACACACAAAATACACTCCAGAATGTAGAGACCGGTAAGCGTATGTATTTTTCTTTTTTTCTTTTAAATTTGTATTTAAAATTAGTAAATACAAAATATTATGAATAACAACATAACGAACATTCAATAGTTCACAGGAGGTGTTTAAAGTGTTCACCATGAACTTCGATACACAAATTCGCACGTCTCAACATGTTTTGAAAAACTTTTGCTAGTTAATTTGGTGTGATGTCAGCAATTATATTGCGAATGTTTGTTTTCAACTCTTTAATTGTATGCGGGTTGTTACTGTACACTTTACCCTTTAAAGAACTCTACAAATAAAAATCGCAGGTAGACAGATCGGGCGATCTGGGAGGCCGTAAACCTGCGGAAACTGTACGTTCTTCTCGAAAAATTTCATGAACGTATGACATTGAAAACCGTGAAGTATGTGCCGTGGCACCATCTTGCTGTAAAAACGCATACTCTTGTTCTTCCTCCATCAGTTGCTCTACGAATAGTTGCAACAGTTCTGTTACATACACTTCAGAGGTCACGGTGTTATCAAAGAAAATAGGGCCTACAATCCGTCGGGCTAAGACTGCACACCAACGCCTATTTTTGCATCATGCAGAGGCACCTCAAAGCGTTCCTTGGAATTGTTCGTTGATCAATAACGAGTGTTTTGAGAGTTCACGTACCCGCTAAGATGTAACCATGCTTCATCTGTGATAAAGTATAGATTCGGATTCAGATAACCATCAGCGGTATGAATAACCATTCACAATAATGTTGTCGTTTTGCTTAGTCCGTAGGTTTTAATGTTTACATCACTTTTATTTTGTACGCTAGCATATGCAACTGCTTCAACATGTTCTGGCATGACGTTCGCTTGATGTTTAGTTGGTCAACTAGTTAGTCAACTAGACGTCTACCCGTCTAGTTGATTTCCGTGGACTTCTTAGAACACGTTGAATATTTTCCGGTAAACAAACAGTGTTTACACGGTTACGTTTGGCGTTAGCGGCTGAACATGTAGCTCTAAATTTAGTAATCATTTTCTGCACAACGCTTTTAGAAGGAGCCGACGTATGTGGATATTTTATCGTGAACATTGCATTTAATGATACAAACGATTTACATTCCAAATAATTTTCAACAATAAAAACTCTTTGTTCGGTTGAAAACGGCATTAACAACTAACAACGCATCACTGGCAAACACAATACGACAGTTAATACGCAATGGCCGCTGGACATCACGTGACGCCTTTCGAGTGCTCGATTAAAATATGACGTATAGTATGACTCCGGGCCTCTTTGATCTTGGCCACTCTGTATAAGAGGTGCTGCGCGGAATCTCCAGGAATGTGAAAAGGAACAATAAATTTTCTTATAACTTATTCACTACCATCCATTTCAAAGTACTCTCCTTGACGCCACCCCTTAAGCTTCATTTTCAACTTCGGAAACAGGAGTAAATTACAAAGGACAAAATCTAGGGACTAGGAAGGGTCCTCACCCTCCCACCCACCCCTGCCTGCCAAGTGGCGCAACAATCCGTGATCCTACAGCACGACAATGCTCCAACCCACACGTTAATTGTTGTGCGTCAGTTTCTAGCCTCAACGAAGATGACAGTACTACCCCTAGTACTGTCATCACACGCCCATTTATAAAACGGTTGTACCACTCATAAGTTTGCATCTGGCTTAAGACATCCTCATCAAACGCTTGTTTAAGCATTATCAGAGTTTTCGCTGCCGTTTTACCAAGTTTGTAGCAGAATTTGACGCACGTTCTTTGTTCTTTCACGTCAGACATTGTAGTATAGTGTTGCAGAGTATCTCCAACACAACTCAACAAATATAAACAGAAAAACTGTTTGTCATCATCTATCAAAGTACCATTTAACAAACTGATTTAGTATAGACGTAATTCGCATCATCTAGAGCTATAGAGCCCTATTCAAATTCTGGAATTTCTGAGTAGCACCTCGTATATTTCAAGTGCTTCGTTTTAAGTCTTACCTTCCATCAAATCATCCGGGTACTTGTTATTTGTCCTATCACTAAGTTGTTCGGATTGTTTTTTAAAAATAAATAGGATCGGTTATGAAAGAAATCATTTTATAACAAAATATGCTTGAAATAAATATTCTTTTTAACTTGCATTTTAATTTTGAAAATGAACAATTTTAGTTTCAAACTTTTAAACTTCTATAACTTACAATTAGACAATATTATTTAAAAAATAAATGAAACCCACGAATTTGATTACTAAATTATTGACAGTACAAACACGATTATAATTAATTACAAGATCAGGTAAATCAGGTTCTGTGTCGATTGAATAACGATTATGTCGCCCAATTCGGTACGCGAGTTTATTTTATACAACTAGTCTTTTCTTTTTGGTATTACTCTTACACACTGAAACGAATTGTAATTGATTCAGTTTCATTCAACGAAGAAAGTAGGATAATTCAAGAAATATGAGGTATAAAGTACGTTCATGAATTAAAAGAAAACTTGTCTAATGAACTTTTACTTGCAATTGTGTAAGAGACATTAAGCCTTGTTCACAATGGCTGTAAACGTATTAAGTACAAAACATATACGTAACACGTAAAGTTCAGTATATTGAGATTATCGGTAGCGTTCATAATGAGTACATACATGTTTTTTTTTACGTATGTGAATTGTTTAACGTTACAAACTGATTATGAGTGTGTTATACAAAAGATGCACACAACACGGACAGTAATGTAGAATATAAAAACTACGGCTTAAATATATACCGGGTAGCGAAAAAGTCTGGCAATAAGGTATTTTTTTTTAAACCAATGAACTTAAAATTAAAAAATTGTGGGGTGATTGAATGGGATTGTATTCTGCAATTTTTGAGTATTATAAAATTTCCGTGATGTTAGCGTTTAGCGGACTGCCGCCATCTTAATTTTTTTTAAAAAGCAACATAGATCGAGTGATATATCACAAAAAAGCTTATTTTTTCTATTTTCAAAAATACTAATAATGTACCACATTACTAAGGTAATATCACATACAATTGAAGTTGTATTAATCTATTCTTATTTTGCATTATTATTAGTTCACCCCCGGTAGATGGTTAATTTAAAACAAAAAAACAGTAGTAGGCACTGAAAAAATGCCAAAAACATAGTGTATAATGTGTCAGAGTTGATTTAATCTTAATAGCATTTGACAGCTACAGTGTTTAAAAGCAAATTAAGAATAATGGCAAACTTATCGAATTCAGATACTAATGTTAATTGAATGTTTATACAAAATGTGATAGAAAACGTACGTATGAAGAAGTAAGTCATCTTTTTAACGATTTAAATCCTCAACACACTCCTATAAGTAGATCTACAGTTTCGAGAATAATAAATTAATTTAATGAAACTGGTAGCGTACAGGATCGTCCAAGGTCTGGCAGACCAAAAACTGCATCTAATGAAGATAAGACTTTAGATGTCCTACTAAATGTTCAAGAAAATCTTAAAACATCTACATATGAACTGTCAAGAAATCATGGTATTAGTAGGAAGTCTGTACAAAACATTTTTTTTTGCATAAAAATAAGTTCCACCCATATAAAATTCAAAACCACCAAGAATTTGATCGAAGATTAGAGTTTTGTGAAAACGTATTAGAGAAAATTGATGGACAAAACAATTTTTTAGACTGTTGTATTCAGTGATGAAGATACATTCTGCTTTAACGGTAATGTTATCAGGCAAACTGCCAGTATTGGTCAGCTTCTAATCCGCACTGGATGGAGGAGACTTATACTCAAAGTCTACAAAAAGTTAATGTGTGGGCTGGTTTGGCGAGAAACTATTTGATAGGTCCTTTTTTTTATTGAAGGCACTGTTACCGCTAAAAAGTATCTTGCTCTTCTTCAGCATCAAATTATACCTGAAACAAGCAATTTATTTCCAAATGTAAACGTATATTTTCAACAAGATGGCGCACCTGCGCACTATCACAGATACGTTAAGAAATATTTGGATAACATTTTCCCCCAGAGATGGATTGGTCGAAGAGGTGTGGTTGAGTGGTCGGCATGATCACCCGACTTGATTCCACTAGATTTTTTCTGTGGGGCTACATAAATGACCGCGTTTATGTTAATAGACCATCTAACTTGAATGTTTTAAAAGATCACATACGTCTGGAAATGCAGGCTATTTCACCAGAAGTGATCAGCAATTCATTTCGTAGCTTCCAACACAGATTGCATTATTGCCAAGAAAGAAATAGCCAACACTTTGAGCACTTATTGTAGTGAAGAAACTGTTAATTAGTTAATTTTCATTATTATTCTTGTAAATCAATGTATGGGATCAACAATTACATTTTTTATGTTTTCGACAATTTTTTTTCATATTTCCTTGGTAATGTGGTACGTTATTAGTATTTTTGAAAAGTGGAAGAAATAAGCTTTTCTGTGATATATCACTCAACCTACGTTGCTATTTAAAAAAATTGAAGATGTCGACAGTACGCTAAACGCTGACTTCACATAAATTTGATATGTCCTCTAGAAAATTCAGAACACAATCCCATTTATAATCCTGCAATTAATATAATTACAAGTTCATTCGTTTAAAAAAATATTCTGTCCCCAAATATCGTGTGGGTACATTTCGCAATAACAAATTGGGAAGACATACATCAGACATGAGTTTGACAAGAACTGGTCCCTTCTCAGGGTTACCTTGAAGGCGACAGTAGATTGAATGCCGAAACGTCGGAATTATTCAAATCCTACAAACGTTGGAAATAGCCCAAACAACTACTCAATTAATCATCCATCCTCAACAACTTCTCGTTACGAGTTACGAGTGTGTTGGTGTCTGGACATAAATTTGTATGTGTTAAAATTCAGATATTACCTTGTCTAGGTTGTCATCATTCCTATGGTTTACACAAGGGTAATTAAATCTATGATAATTTGTGAGGCTGTCATATGGGCAAAAACTAAATAGAAAGGGGTAGAGGTGGCTGAGTGGCATATAAATATTGACATGTCTAAGTATTGTTACATTTCTCCATTGCACTATGGCTTTATAACTAGACGTTCAACTGTCATAAATCTTGCAATAATAACACAGGAAATTGTATCGGAGTTAGATAAAGGTGGATAGATGAATGTGATCTACACGAATTTTTCGTATTTTACACAATCGATAACCTTACGCTTGTGCATTAGTTGAGCTCATCAGGAATTAGTTCCGCGAATGCGACATTGTTGTACAGATATTTGAAGCTAAGACCGAATTTTATATACACATCTGATGCCTACTTAGCCATATCTGATATCCCAAGGATGCAATCTTGGCCCTCTTCTATTTAATGTGTCCATTAATGATTTGATTACTTCTATTTCTTGTTCATTGGTAGCCGATGCAGATAATTTAAAAATTTTTTATCAAGCTATTGGAAGTATTACTGAAAGTGCTGCAGAGGCAGCCTGGATGTAATGGTGAATTATTGCGATGTGAACAAACTTATTATTAATATCGATAAGCGTAGCGCTGTGTACAAAAAACATTATTTTATGCATTCGTACGTAGTAAGCTTGAATACGATAACATTATTATCTGGTGCTCGTACTATGGCGTATTTCAAAACTCAATTGAGCATGCGCAAAAGAAATTTTTAAAATATATGTCCTTTAGGCTTTGTGGTTATTTACCCACTACGAAATATTGAATATAACGTTCTTCTGGGGCGCTAATCAATGGATTCCCTAAGCACTCGCTGGCATCGTGTCAGTGCATCATTTTTACACGACATTATTAACAACAAAATTGCTTGGCCTCATCCCCTTTCAAGTTTATCTGTCGCTATTCCCAGAATGTCTTTCAGAAATCTAAACATCGTTCACTTTCCATCCATGCGTACGAATATTATGAGAAGAGCATCTATGATACACGCAATTATTATGTTTTGGAAACATCGCTCAGAGTTTTTGTCACGGGGATCATGAAAACCACTACCACTGCGTTGGAGATGATATTTAATTTACTACCCCTAGCTATACATATACAAGGAGAAGCAAGGCTAGTAGCCCACAAATTCATGCCAAGGCAAACATTTCACTTCACTAACCATCATAAGTTGATAGGATAACTTAAGACAGACCCCACAATGGGCAAGCTGAGTGATGCTATTGCTCAAAAATGTCAACTTTGATATGAAATATATTGTAGTCGCACCAGATAGGGAGAGTTTGAAGAAACGCGCACCCATCATTCAATGGCAATTTAAGGGCAGAATGCGCTGTTACTCCCCTATCCAAGAAAGTTGCCGCAATGGCCAAAGTAGTGCTATTTTGTGAGCGAATGGTAGCCAAAACCAATATAATGAAAAATGTTTTGCCAGTATCGCCGGGTACATCGAGGAAATAGACTCTTTGATTTGGTGCAAAATTTTTCGCATAATCTTAATTTGTTTTTTCAATTTTAATTCAAGCAGTTTATGTTACAATTGTGAAATTGGTGATATTTTTTGTAAAATGTTTCATTTGTGGCGTAAGAAATGTCGTAGTGGTGGTTACCACTTTCTGTTTCATTTGCCAATTTTTTGACTCTGTTATTCAGCCCCGCCTATCGTAAAGTAATCATACTATGTCCATAACCTTCCTCTCTTCAAAACACACATTGTTTCAAATTTTGGGCTCAATCGACTGAGTAGTAACGGTGTTTATCGAGGACACGTCGACATACATAAATTGATTTTTATGTACGAGAGATGTTTCAAAAGTTCTGGGAATTCAGCTATATTTTCTTGATTTTGTCAATTTTGATCAATATTAGAATGTAGTAAAATAAAATAAAACAATAACTTTGTTATACCACTTTATTCACATGTAATAGTGACCGCGGTTTCGACATACAATGTCATTATCAAACTGCAAAATTTACAGGCCTACATAGATCTTATAAATGACACAAAAATATATGGGGGTGGTTTATGATGTTATTTAAAATGACTACTATATACTTAACTATTATATACAACATTGGAAAAGAGGTGTATATATAAGATCCAACTGGTCGTTTAGAACAATATCTATTGTGTTGTTTCCGCTTTTAAAAATTTCTAGTGACTCTAAAAGATTTAATTTACGACCTTTCTCGGCCAAATGCAATATTTTATGATGACCAAATGTATGCCTTTCTTTAATAAGATGGTTTGCGAATGTTGAATCTGTCTTCTTTAGTTTATATGACCTCATGTGTTCTTTTACCCGTATAATAAAACTTCGACCAGTCTGACCTATATATACACTTTTACAATCATTACAATATAATTTGTACACTCCTGATTTATTATTGATATCTGTTTTAGGTTTTGCGTTAAAAATGAAATTACTTGTTTTTACATATGGTTTGTAAGCTATACTAACATTACTATTATTTTTTGAAATTATATTTCCAATTTGCTCGCTTATTTTACCCAAGTAAGTTAACGAGACAAATTGTTTCAAATTAGCACTATCTTTAGGATATACTAAACTAAGGGCCACTTGTAACTGTTTTTTCTTTAGTATACTGTCAATTACGCTTCTTGTATAACTATTGTTTACCGCTATTTGTTTTATAGTATTGATTTCACGAACAAAAGATTCATTAAACAAATCCTTTGTTCGTGAAATCAATACTATAAAACAAATAGCGGTAAACAATAGTTAAACAAGTAGCGTAATTGACAGTATACTAAAGAAAAAACAGTTACAAGCGGCCCTTAGTTTAGTAAATCCTAAAGATAATGCTAATTTGAAACAATTTGTCTCGTTAACTTACTTCGGTAAAATAAGCGAGCAAATTGGAAATATAATTTCAAAAAATAATAGTAATGTTAGTATAGCTTACAAACCATATGTAAAAACAGGTAGTTTCATTTTTAACGCAAAACCTAAAACAGATATCAATAATAAATCAGGAGTGTACAAATTATATTGTAATGATTGTAAAAGTGTATATATAGGTCAGACTGGTCGAAGTTTTATTATACGGGTAAAAGAACACATGAGGTCATATAAACTAAAGAAGACAGATTCAACATTCGCAAACCATCTTATTACAGAAAGGCATACATTTGGTCATCATAAAATATTGCATTTGATCGAGAAAGGTCGTAAATTAAATCTTTTAGAGTCACTAGAAATTTTTAAAAGCGGAAACAACACAATAGATATTGTTCTAAACGACCAGTTGGATCTTATATATACACCTCTTTTCCAATGTTGTATATAATAGTTAAGTATAATAGTTAAGTATAATAGTTAAGTATAATAATTAAGTTAAGTATAATAGTTAAGTATATAGTAGTAATTTTAAATAACATCATAATCCACCCCCATATATTTTTGTGTCATTTATAAGATCTATGTAGGTCTATAACTTTTGCAGTTTGATAATGACATTGTATGTCGAAACCGCGGTCACTATTACATGTGAATAAAGTGGTATAACAAAGTTATTGTTTTATTTTATTTTATTATTTTCAAAATGAATTACCACAAAGTTACGGCTACCAGTATTAATTTTCTTAGAATGTAGTTTTTCAACCTAATCGCAATTTCATTGAATAGATTAATCACAGCGATAAATTAATTTTTTAAGTCGCCCTCGAAGAACTTTTTCGGTGTCTCCTCAGTTCACCTATTTATGGCACGTTTTACGTCAGTTAAACTCTCAAAACGAACACCCAGTAAAGGTTTTTTCGAATCTGGGAACAGATGAAAATTACTCGGTGCGAGGTCCGGTGAATAAGGTGGATGCGGAAGCAATTCCCATTGTAAATCGTTCAAAACATCCTTCGTTTTTTGCGGTGTGCGGTCTTGCATTATCCTATTGCAATAAAGGACGCTTATGCAACTTCCAAGGCCGTTTTATGATACGTGCCTACCGTACCGTCCGGATAATAAGTTCGAAGAATATTCAGCGCTAATTGTAATACCTTTCAATAGATATTCAATGAAAATAATCCCTTTGCAATTCCAGAATACAGTAAGCATTACTTTTCCAACAGACGGAACTGCAGGTGCCTTAAGTGGAGGCCCTTCTTCAGGTTTAAGCTATTATTTGGATTGACTTTTGGTCTCAGCATTGAAATAAGGAATCCACGTTTCGTCAGCGGTTATTATCCGTTGCCAAAATTCATCACCGTAACGGGCTAACAGCTCTTGAAGTTGACGGCGAGTATCAGACCTATTGAGCTCTTGTTCTGGTCCCAACAGCCTTGGCACCCATCGGGCTGAAACCTTGCATACGCCCAAACAATCGTATAAGATCTCATGAACTTGTCGTGTACCCTTTTCTAGGCGCACACTAATTCGATAAATAGTTATTCGTCGGTCCTCTTTCAGTAGGTTCTCCACGAATAATGCTTCTTTCATTTACCGACGTTCTCGAGCGACCACTGGGTGGATCGTCTTGTAATGATGTTCTACCACTTTTAAAATGATCGATCCACCGATATACAGTATTTTAGATTCTGCAGACTCACCAAACAGTCTTCGCAGACGTTTAACAATTTCTGAAGTTTTCAAACCCTCTTTCCACAAAAAGAAAATGATTGCTCTTTGAGATTTAGCCGCGTCTTCCATGGTTACACAAACAGTGCTACGAAAATGCGTCTATATCGGTCGAACACCTGAATCAGACTGAACGATATTGCCCTGAATAGCTACATAAACATGTCAAGACTTGTCTATCACCAATAGCATACCTATAAGTTCTGCGTAATTTAGTTAGAGCACAATTCCCAGAACATTTGAAACGTCCCTCTTATATACGAGGATTGTTCGGAAACTACGTGGCCTAACACAGAGATGGCGCGAATTCGCAGAAATTTTCTTTACTATTCTGTAGAATCATCCTTTAGTAGGTTAAATACGACAGTACAGAGTGATCTGTCAATTAGTTTGTTTTTGACAGTACGCCAAAGTGAACGTCTCGTGTGATTTTGTAATAATTGAAAAAATTGAGTCGAGAGCAGTGATAAAGTACTTTCATTTGCAAGGCTTAATAGGCTTAAAGGTTGCCAAATTTATACATGGTCGTATGAGAACAAACGATGAACCCTGTAGTGGACGTCCAAAAACTATTACTGTTTCGGATATGATTGAAAAAGGCCACCATATCGTCTTGAATGACCGTCGAGTAAAAATGCGCAAGTAGCAGATATTGTAGGTATCTCAAATGACTGTGTGCACTGAATTTTGACTGAAAAATTCGAAATGAAAACATATTCGGTGAGTTGGGTGCCACGGTTATTGACAGGTGTTCCTCCCGACCTTTTGGCACGTTTTCGCCGCAATCAGAAGAATTTTGTACCCCGTTTCATTACCGCCGATGAAACCTGGGTCCATTAGTACACTCCCGAAGCCAAAGAAAAATCCAAACAATGGATAAAAAATATTCTTCGCCACAAAATGAGGGAAAAACGGTTTTGTCAGTAGGAAAGCTTGAGGAAATTATTTTTTTGGATTCTCATGGAATTATTTTGGTCGACGACTTAGAAAAGGGGAAAACTATAATTGGGGAGTATTATGACAATTTGTTACAATAATTAAGCGACAAAATCAAAGAGAAACGGCCTCATCTGGCAAAGAAAAAAGTGCTTTTATATCAGGATAACGCACCTGCCCACAAGTCTGCGATTGCAATGGTAAAAATGTATGAATTGGGATTTGAATTAGTGCCTTATTCGCACTATTTCCTATTGGCTTTAAGGGATTTTCATCTTTTTCTAAACCTGAAAAAATGGCACGCGGTAAGAGATTTTCGTCTAATTCCGAATAATCTCTGATGAAAATAGCTATTTCGAATATTTGGATTCATCGACCTACAATGAAGACATTACTTATTTGGAATAAGTTTGTTGGCCGGACAGTAGACTATATTGAAAAATAAAATGTTTTTTTATCAAAAAAACTTTTTTTTAATACAAAGGTATTTTTAATAATCAACTATTATTAAAAATCTGGTGTGAAGAACACAAATACAGGTTCACTATTAATATTTTTGTGAACGTGGCCGAACATATACCTCCCCAGAAACGTAGATACGTATTTCGCCTTTCTACAGGCTCGTCGGTACGCCCCTGCTGGAGAAAGGATATCTTCAGACACATTCACAAAAAAGAACCACATCGCCACATCACAGAAATTACCCAGACCGGGCGTAGAAGTAAATTCAGCGCTGCCTGTTGTCAGGCAGCTGAAGTACCTCGACTCGTCCACATAACCAATGTGAAGCAACGACACCCTTCCAAAGGTGGCACAGCCATCTCTCTAGAAACTGCATTTTGTTTGTGTCTTCACTCATACTACGGACTAACCGCATGTGTAATGTATCAGAATAATTGAAACATACATGAGTAGGTAAACCCCACTAGTTTTGTATAATACAAAGGTATTTTTAATAATAAAATATTATTAAAAATTTGGTGTGAAGAACACAAATACAGGTTCACTATTAATATTTTTGTGAACGTGTCCGAACAACAGCTGTCTGACAACAGGCAGCGCTGAATTTACTTCTACGCCCGGTCTGGGTAATTTCTGTGATGTGGCGATGTGGTTCTTTTTTGTGAATGTGTCTGAAGATATCCTTTCTCCAGCAGGGGCGTACCGATGAGCCTGTAGAAAGGCGAAATACGTATCTACGTCTCTGGGGATAGGATATATTCGGACACGTTCACAGAAAATATTAATAGTGAACCTGCATTTGTGTTCTTCACACCAGATTTTTAATAATATTTTATATTATTAAAAATACCTTTGTATTATACAAAACTGGTGGGGTTTACCTACTCATGTATGTTTCAATTATTCTGAAACTTTTTTTTTCTTTATTAGGCCACGTAGATTCCGAACCACCCTCGTAGATTGCTATTGCTTTTTTTATTTTATTCAATTGAATCGGTTATTTCGAAAAGGCCACATCTCCTCAAGAGGGCGAAAATGAATTAAGCTCACCAATCGATTCAGAATATGTTTTAAGCTTTGTTACATGTGAAGACGCCACATTTCCGTTGTTCGTTAGTGTAATTTAAACGGCTGTGATTTTCTGTTTACTTCGAAAAGGCCACTTCTCCAGAGATGTGGCTTTGTCCAACAACATGCATGCTCCGAAGAGTTTGTTAATGTTAACGGACGTCTCAGTCTGCAGTCGCTTGTGATCTCGTTCATTGTTTTTACAAAGATGCCGAACTCGGACAGTGAAAGCAGTGCCATTATTGAAATTAATCAACTTGTTGACTTTTTTACATCAGTTCGATGATTCTACTTACAACATATGATAGACATAACACCTATTATTAGAAGACGAAAATCGCAAAATGCCAATAAACAAATTGACAGAGACCATAATTTTTTGTTTCATGTTTGTTTAAGTACGCAAGCAAGTACGGTATCCGCCCGAATAAGCAGTACCGAAACTTAGGGTGCTATGGAGTTGCTTCATAATATACATTTGTCATTACTGACTTAATTGTCATTAGTTGACATATCAATGTCACGCTGCAGTTGAATTTGAATTGAAAATAGTTCTAACGACGGCAGAAAAAGTGTTCTTGGTAGAATATTACTTTCGCTCATACGGGAATGGTCGTAACGAAGGTTCAAGCTTACAGCAGGTGTCAGTAAGATATCGACAAAAGCTTAATAAAGTAGCCCCAAGTAAAAGTGTGATATTCGCTGTTGTTGAGAAATTTCGTCGCGCTGGTAGTGTATTGCGTTAACGTAAAGTTTCTTAAGGACGTCGAAAAACAGTGTGTACCAACGAAAACGTAGGACGTGTTTTTGACCAAGTTGTGCATTCACCGCATAGAAGCTTGTAAAAACTTCATGTAAATTCATCAGTGAAACATCTACACGTCGGCTATTCAAATCAATTGGCGGTTATCCATACTGTTTTCAAGTTGGACAACGACTAAACGCTGCGGACAAACGTGCAAGGGAAATATACTGTGGTCGCATATTGAGCTTAATTTACGAGGATCCGAATTCTTAAAAAAACATATGGTTTTCAGACGAGAGTCACGTTCATCTTAACAGTTACATTAATCGACAAACAACTCGATTCCTTGAATTTGAACGTCCTGATGTTATTGTAGTGAAACTACTTCACAGTGTTTCGATTTACCATTTGGTGCGCGGTTTCTGGTCATGGGATAATTGGGCCATATTCCGTTTAAGACGATAATCAGAATTCACTTACTGTCGACCAAGACCGTTACAGAGATAATATTTGTGAGAGATTTGCAGAACTTTTGACGTGCACGAAGTCTATGAGTGCGTACACAATAGTTTCAACAAGATGGTGCAAAGAGCCATACAGCTGCGCGCACCCTGAACTTACTTCGTCAATATTTCGATGATAGTATAATTTCCCGCAGAACAGACTTCGAATATTCTTCTCATTCATCGGATCTGACGCTACCTGATGCATTCAATGATGCATTGGGGTATGATGAAAGACAAAATATTTTGTTCAGAAAATCCTCCGGAAAATATTGCAGAACTACGACAGAGAATACAAACATTTTTCCGACAATTAGATCAACCAGTTTTTATTAATATGTTTAGTGACTTAAAAAATCGATATGAAGCTTGTTTGTGTTGTAATGGTGAACATTTTGATATTTAAATTAAAAAAAATTAAGAAGTAAATCTAATTTTTATTTTCAGTAGTGTTTATTCTGGCGGATACTGTATGTAAGAAAGCTTTTTTGAGTTTTATGGTGTTGGTGAAAAGCATATTAATCGTCTAACCTACTACCTACCGGAACTACTCCTACAGATAATAGAGATAAATCTGTGAAATCCAGACATAATTTAATACCAGGTGAGGTGTGCTTTCAAATAAAAAAACATATAGAATCGCTCGACGTAAAAGAAGTTCATTATTCTAATAATGAACTGAAAAAGTATTTGTCCGCTACTTTGGATGTTAATCAGATGCATAAAATGTTTATGGAAAAGTTTCCCGATTCGAAGGTGAAATACAGTTTTTATTTGAAATATTTCCATGAAAATTTTACTTATACTTTTGATCGTCCGCAAGTTGACGTGTGCTCTACCTGCGAAGAACTGGGCCAGAAAGTTAAAAGTACAACTCTCAATGACGTTGCAAAACGAGTTGCCGTTGCAGAATTCTTAGTTCACAAAAATAGGGCTAAGAAATTCTAAAAGAAACTAGACCATATCAAGAAGCTCGTTGCAGTGATAGATGAGATATTGGCAATCACAATGGATTACATACCTACACCGGATATACCTGTATAATAAATTTTTAACTATCGACAGTTATGGGTTTTTGAGTTCAGTACACGTAACTTAAAAACAGGAGAAGCTGAATTTTTCTCTTATCATGAGGGTGAGGCTCTCAAACGACTCAATGAAGTGTGCACCTTCTTAAAACAATATTTTGATAATGAGGTTCCTGCAAGTGTAAAAGAACTTCATATATTTTCAGATGGATGCGCCGGCCAAAATAAGAATCACACGGTCGTTCGTTTCCTTTTAGTCCTCGGTTCCTCAGGAAGATTCAGTAAAATTTCTCATTACTTTCCAATCAGGGGACACTCATTCCTGACGTGCGACAGAGACTTTGGGGTAGCAAAAAGGCTAGTTCGCAAGCAAGACCGAATTTATCTTCCTGAAGAATATTATGAGCTTATCAAAAAATCCTCAAGAAAGTCTTTCTTCTCAATAAAGAGAGTGCATAATGAAGAAATATTACAAGAAAACCATCCTGTCCATTGACTACAATGGGGAAAAATAGATGAGAAAACGACTTTTCAAATTTCTCAGTACAACGAATTCGAATATGATTGCAGAAAACCCGGAACTGTTAAAGTACGCCCGTTTATCGATGGGCTTATTTTCGATGAATTTTCTTTGGGGAAACCAGCTAGAGTTTGTCCTACTCTGCCAACAGAGCCTGCTTACACAGGAAAAATCGCTATTAATTTTTAAAAAAATGGACAATCTAAAGAAACTTGTGCAATATGTACCAGAAGACAAGAAATTCTTTTATGATGAGCTGCTTTTATTGTCTAATACTAATAATCTTGAGCCATTAGAGGAGAATTATTAAATAACACTATTTCTGAACATGTCCCTTATCTAATAAATTTTTGTATTAACATTATTATTGGAGTTTTCTTTCGATTTATTTGGAAAAGGCCACTACAAAAACAATTTTTTTTGTTACAGCTTATCTAAATTTTTTTATGCTCTTTTATTAAAACTCTAAAGTGTATCATAAATTGACTCTTTGTTTAGCAAAAGAACTGATATCCTGATTAATATCAAAATGAAACGTTTTTTGTTGTCCTCTAAAATTTACTTTTCTGGAGTTGTGGCCTTTTCGAAATAACCGATTCAATTTAAGTTTTATATTGGAAAATGGTAAAACTTGTTATTTATAGTTAATTGACGAAGGAGATACTTATTGAAACTTCATTATAACGCTAAAAAATAAGTAATTAAACTTCTAGTTTCAAAAATTCTTTTATTGTAAATACCACTACAATATTGTTTCGCTATACAATGGCTTCATCAGGTGGATGAAACAATATTGTAGTGATATTTACAATAAAAGAATTTTTGAAACTAGAAGTTTAATTACTTATTTTTTGGCTTGTTATTTATGTTGAAGAAGATGTCTGATACATTACACATAAATCATTATTAATTGATATATGGAAATTTATTATTTTTTATTCGTTTATTTATTTAATTTCTCACAAATCAATTTACAGTTTTCTTCTTGGAGTCGTCAAAGCACGAACATGTAAATACAATGAATTATGATAAATATTCTCAATAAATTTTCGTGCACCTACACATGTACATTTAACATACGTGTGCATACTACAGTATATTATATACATATAATACATCCAGTTTTGTAATATCAACCGCTTTGATTTAACGTCTCTATTAAACATTTCATTATAGGCTGGGAAAACGTAAAAAGTTTATTAAGATTTCTAATGTAGACGCATTTTTAATGAAGTCATTAATTTGATATGATCAATCAGCAATTGTTATTGATGAACTACCAGAACGTCTTATAAATGTTAATTGGTTTTTTATGCTGAGAGCTTAGTTATTGTGGATACATTCAGGATTATATACGGAGTGTAATATAAGTGTGTACAAGATATATTTATATAAGAATTAGTAAATACTGCAGGGTCGTTGATTTTTGGATCGCACTTATTAAACTTTATATGAAGAATACGAAATCGAAATGTTTTTATTTTATCTAAATGCGTTTGTAAATATTTTTTCTACGACAACATCGAAAAATGTTCATATCAAGAGTGTAAATTGAATCATAAGAAGCTACATTTTGTACTGAATTTCATTTTGCATCGGTTGCTAGGCAAGTTGCTAGACAACAAATGCAATTTGAAATATTTCGTGTTCGGTCTGCTGTTTTTGATAACAAAAAGTAAGGTGGCTTAGAGAATATAACGTCGAACGACAAATGTCATCAGTTTGTTACAGTTTGTGCATTACAAATAATTTCGTAGTTATTTCAAAGAAACCAGATAATTAATATTGAAAATGATAGTGATAGTGACTTGGAATTAACACCTCCAAGTATAACAGAAGCAGCAAATTTAACAACACTAGATTTATTGCCGGAAACATCGAAGAAAATGTACAAACGGACTTATAACCTATTTTTGGAGTGGAAAGGAGATCCGAACGCCAAATCGTTTTCCGAGAACGTCTTAATGGCGTATTTTGGCGACTTGGCAAAAAAATTCAAAAGTTCCACATTATGGACACAATACTCAATGCTTGGAACGACTCTCAGTATTCATAATAATATAGATATTGCAAAATACTTAAAACTGAAAGCATTTCTTCATTTGCGACAGTCCGACGGCTACATACCCAAAAAGTCGAAGATCTTTACATCAAATGACATCAATAAATTTATTAAAGAAGCCCCAGATGAGATCTATTTAGCGACAAAAGTAAGTTTTATATAGCCATATAATGAAATATATATTTAATCTATATTTTAGGTCGCATTAATTATGGGCATAATGGGTGCATGTAGAAGACATGAATTACATCAAATGAAAATTACTAATTTCAATGATTTGGGTTCAGCTGTTTTAATAACTATACCAGACACTAAAAACAAAACTATACAAAGTTTTACTGTAACTAGTCCTTATTATGACATTTACAAAAAATATGCAAACCTCCGCCCTTCAAATGTAAATGGTACATGGTTCTTCATTAATTATCAAAACGGAAAATGTACCGTCCAATGAATAGGCGTGAATAAGCTTGGAGGCATGGGAAAAGTGATTGCTAAATATTTAAATTTGCCAAACTAAGAATTATACACCGGACACTGCTTTCGTCGATCTTCAGCAACAATTCTTGTTGATGCTGGTGGTGACATAACTAGTTTGAAGCGTCACGGTGGCTGGAAGTCCACGACAGTCGCCGAGGGATATATCGATAAATCGGAGAAAAATAAATTTGACACAGCTAATAAAATTGTAAATGCAATACAGAGCATTTCAAATATACCATCGACTTCAGGAATAGGAAATCGTGAAATGCCATCTACTTCGACAATGGAAAATTGTCAATATCAAGAAAATTTTAGTATCCAGCATTCCACAAGTTCTCCAAAAATGATTTTCAATAATTGCACATTTAACTTTAACAATAAATAAAATACGTAAGTAGAAAGTTATTTCATAGTTCTTCTTCTTAAATGGTTGGGCACTGTCCAGGCTCTGCTAATGAATAGGTAATTTCGTATTTTCATGGATCCAAAGCAATAAATAAAATATTTTCATATTTATTTCTATCTATTTTTATAATTGTCGTTGTCGTAGAAAAAGTATAGTATGCAACGCGCACAAAATAGCAATTTTGCACTCGTTTCAATTGCAACACTCGCCTTCGGCTCGTGTTGCAAACTTTGAAACTCGTGCAAAATGTGCATCATTTTGTGCTTGTTGCATAATATACTATTTTGAATGCGACAGGATAATTAAAGTGTGGATATTTTAGTATAATCAACAGAGAGCGGACTGAAACGATTGAATGACCAATTGCCCCTGTAAAACGTTGTGGTGGTATCAGGTATAGTATGCATGTTATAGGAGCCTCACTATCTGCTTGCTCGACTGTATTCGCCGAGCAGATGTTGTTATTTCCGTCGTTATGAATAGTACATTGTGTGTATTCCTTCATAAATTTAATTCAACAGCGGCGTGTAAGACGGAATATACATTTATATATTATTTTGTTAGACTTCTTGAAATAATCGCTTAAAAAATTATATCCGCTAATTGCCAAAGTGTATTCTCGTGTTTACATGCTGTTATACATGTATATACATATATCTACTTATTGTTCTTGGGATAGTATATTTTCTATTCTCTTCTATAAGGGATTGTTTCTGGTTTCGCTTCTTTCAGTGTTATGTGGTATTTTAAAAAATCTGTTTTATATTGTTATATTGTATATTTATCCTATAATTTTTTATAATATAAGTGGTAATTAAGTGGTAAGGGGTTATATACCTTTTTTAAATTTTTATTTAACCACAGTCTCCATTGAAAGAATTTTAATAATAGTTGACTCAAAATTAGAATAAATGTCCCATTTGGTGAATATATTTTCTAATTCGCCACTCCACATTTGTGCAGAAAGGCAGTATTGCTATTTTTGATAAATACGTCCTCAAATCCATGACAAGAAATTTTGAAAGGAGAATATGAAGATGTATTTATCAAGAAGGACAAAATGTTTAACATGTGTTCTAATTTTGAAGCAAAAAAAAAAATTTAAGTTATTTCCTATTTGTTACTTGCATTCCATGTATAAAAATGTAAAAACATAAATAATCTTAAAGATTAAGTAGTTAAGTTTAATTTAAAATATAATAGGTGATCTAATGGGGACGACTGCATGATGGTGATGTGCGATTTGTCAAAGGCTTTCGACTGCATTCAACGCGATGTGCAACTGGACAAGTTAGAGCTAGAGCATTATGGTGTACCGGAACAAGCTTTGACCCTTCTTAAATCGTACTTCGAAAACAGACAGCAGGCTGTTTATTCCTACGGTGTGTGGATCACGTTGCATCACACTGACCACGGGATAACTAAGGGATCACTGCTAGGCCCTCTCCTGTTTTGTGTGTACATGAATGATCTGCCTGTGGGTGTCTCCAACCATGTAGTAATGTATGCTGATGATACGACGTTATCATGCCGAAGGGAAACCGATGCGCAATTAAGGCGTGTTGATAATGCCGCCACAGTAGAGACTGAGGGTTGGTTTACAACGAATAAACTTACGTAGTGAAAACCACAAGGTCGTCTTTTACATGTGCCCGAATTAAGATGCTGGAAAACGCGGGTTCCGGTAAAATTCTGCGTATAACCTTGGACACACGGCTTATATGGCGGGCCCATGTCGTAGCGCTGACAGGCAAGCTCTCTTCTACGATATACGCCATTCGACGAATAAGAAGTATGCTAATAAGGACGCTGCAGTCACCACATATTATGTCCTTTTCTATTCTCTTATGAGTTATGGTATAGAGCTGTGGGGTGAATTAGCGCATGCTGAAAATATATTTGTTCCACAAAAAAGGAATTGCGAGCAATTGCGCAAGTGAACATTGTAGACCGCTTTTCTTACAAAATAAGTTAATGTCCTTACCATCCACCTGCATCCTCAAACAAGTAATGCGAGTGAAATCGGAACTTCCCGCATTAATAAGGAAACGAGATCTAACCAAGCCAGAACTAAGATCCGGCAACCAAGGCTCATAGACTCCCGACCACCATGGCTCAGCATAGGCATCTGCAGTTATTTAATGCCCTTCCAGGTGCATGGATGGAGAAGCCTTATCTGGAGCTCTAGACACTAAGATAAACCCATTTGGTGGGCAATGGCTTCTATACAGTTACTGAATTTTTGGAGAATATTAAAAATATTGAAACTAAGAGGGTAACCTGACACATTGTTCTGGCATACACACATACACACTTGCGCTCACGTACACACATAGGCAGAAGCACGCACACACCAGCACATACACTCACACATTACACTATACTTTACTTATTGACCTTACCGCGGTGTATTTTGTATATATATATATATATATATTGTTGATACAATAAAGTTCTATTCTATTATATTCTAATTCCATTTTCCTAACTTTTATTTAAGAAAAGAAAAGCACAAAATTTAACATTATTTTCTATTTTTCTTAATTAATCGAATATTTGGTACTTTTCATTGGATAATTATGTCAGACAAATGTCCGCCTCTGGACTTCTGCAGCAGTTGATTCGTTCGAGGCAATTTTCGATTACATTTTCGTAAGTTTCAGGATCTATCTCAGCTATAACTTGGTGGATGTTAGTTTTTAGGTGCTCCAACGTTGCAGGTTTGTTGCGAAGACGCGACTCTTCAATCAAATCTTTAAAAATTACATGCTCTTATAACGCTCACCGTTGACTCTTACTTTCTGACTTCCATCGTTTTCAAAAAGCAAGGGCCAGCACTGTCTGACTACAATATGCACCACTCAGTTACTTTTTGGGCATGCAACGGTGTTTCGTGCATCACGTAAGGATTTTTATCTCTCCATACGCGGAAATTTTACCATACCTAGAGAGTTGGAAAAGTGTCTCATCAGAGAAAAAATTTTCTTTGAGAAATCAGCATCAACTTCCTGCTGCTCTAATGCTCAATCTAAGTAAATTCTACGCTGTCCATGATCTCTGGGCTTCAGTTATTGTGTTAACTGAATTTTATATCGATGTAGGTGTAAGTCCTTATGCAACATGGTCCAAAGGGAACCGTAAGAAAGGCCCAGAGTCTGTGAACGGCGACGTATCGATAATTCCCGGTCTTCAGTCACACTACGGCAAACATAGTAGTAACATTCTCAGCTGAATGTGCTCCACGATGATGCACACGTGCTTCTTATCTCCATTGCTGCCATTTTCCTCAAATATATAAAAGGCAAGTAGATGAATTTTAATCTTAATTATATTACTACCTTAAGAATGTAATGAGGGAAAAGCTCTTGACTAATATTGAGTATATTTTAGTATATCAGTCACAAATATGCTGCGTTGAATTATGTGAACATGTTTAATAGCAGATTATTTCACTTAATATGAAAATTTCGTAAAATCATCAAAACTGGATAACTAAATGTTCATTTCAAATTGGAGTAGTGTAGTGCTCACAAAAATATTACTAATTTATACACTATTGTACCTCTTTCGTTGTGGGGTTAGTCAAAAGTTTTTAAAATTAATCATCAATTAGTTCTTGAGAATTAATTCTCTTTTGTGTGACCAAACATCTACACATTTTTATATTTACGATTATTATTTTTTTTTTTACAACTTTTCACATTCCACTTTTATATATTTTTAACGTTTTTGTTATTACTTTGTTTATTGAATTTATGACACAATTGTCAACAACATGTATATACACATGTTGCACACACAATAAGCCATATATATATATATTTGTTTTTTTTTTCTTAATGTAAATTCTTTATTATATCAAGGTAAAATTTAATAGCAGACTAATGCCCACTACATTACATTTGAACCTTTCTTGCTGTTTAATCTCTATTTATTTATTTCTCTTTCAGTAGAAACGTAATGTTTAATTGGGCAAGTAAAAAAAAGCCTTAAAACAGAAAGGAAGTAACAACTGTTCACTTGAAAAGTCAATCTAGGTGACTGAAATTTTGATAGAATAAGACGCAAATATATTAGTATGTGTTTGTTGTTCCGTAAACGTAAATCCAAATGACATTTGATAATGTCAATCACAAATACCAGTTAGTGCATAAAATAATAGTGCGTCGATTCTGGTTTAAATAAATTGCTTCTCAGTTTTAAAATGGCTTTCACTTTAGAACATAAAATTTTTTTAGTCAAGGCTTATTTTCGAAGTGGTAATAAAATTAATGGTTTATGGGTTTATTCAGTTCAAGATTGCATGGTAGAATTTCAAGTTGAGTTTCCACATTTTGTAATAGATTATATACAATTTAAGAATACTTTGGATAGAACTTTAAAACTTTTTTCTGAAACTGGTAGTCTCTTAAGAAAATCAGGCCGCGGAGTAGTTAAGAAACGTACACCTCAAGTTGTCAGTCGTGTTGAAGAAATAATGAAAAATGAACCACAAACATCTGTTCGACATTTGAGTCAACAAATAAACCTTTCTGTTGGTACCATTCACAAGTTATTAAAAAAAAGATATGCAACTTTATCCATACCGTGTCACAGCAGTACAAGAATTGTTAGAAATTGATTACCCACGTAGACTACAGTTTTGTAATTGGTTTGTAAATATGAACAATAATGGAGAACTTTCGCAAAGAGTCATCTTTACTGATGAGGCATGGTTTTATAAAACGGGATACCTAAATTCACAAAATACAAGAATTTGGAGTAGTGAAAATCCACATGTAATTAATGAAGAATCCTACATCCAGAGAAAATTGGTGTTTGGGCAGCGATAGGCCAAAGGCGAATAATTGGACCAATATTTTTTCAGGGAACGTTAACTGCTCAAAGGTACCGTACGAAAATTTTACAACCTTTTGTCAATCAGTTGCATGATGATGAACTTCAAAATGCATATTTCCAACAAGACGGAGCACCTTATCACTGTACTGCAGAATCTTTGGATTATTTAAGAGAATTTTTTGATGAGCGTATAATTAGTCGAAATACTGAAATTGCCTGGCCTGCACGTTCATGAGATTTAACACCTTGCGACTTGTTTTTGTGGCCTTATCTAAAAAATAACATATTTCGAAAACCTATATTGAATTTGAATGATATGCTACAGAGAATCGAACAGAAATGCATGGAAATTAATAGCGATCCAGTAATGTTGCAGAATATCATTAGAAATTTTGAACGGAGGATTTTAAAGTGCATTGATCTTGAAGGACAACATTTTCAACATTTGTTATAGTTTTCAATAAATACCTATTATTTGTTATTTATTTGTATGTATGAAACTGTCAAAATATACGACTTCGTAGGTTAAGTATATATATATATAACTAGCTCTGCGAACCTAGTAGGTCCATGGCTTGATTAATCGTTCTTTTCCATAGCTTTCTATCGCTAGCTTTTACCTTCCATCTGACAATTTTCAATATTTCTATGTCCTTCTCTACTTCCTCCTTCCACCTTGCTCTCGGTCGACCTCTCCTTCTCTTTCCTCCAATACTTCTTGTCAATAATGCCTTAGGTATTCTTGCTTCAGACATCCTCTCCATGTGTACCAACCATCGCAATCTTTGTGCTCTTATGACTCCTATTATATTTATTTCCTTGTAAAGTTCTCTCACTTCATCATTTGTTCTCCTTATCCATATGTCTCCTATTTTCTTTCCGCCAAATATCCTCCTAAGCACCTTCCTTTCCCACACCTCTAACCTTTTTTCTTCCGCCTTATTCAATACCCATGTCTCACACGCATACGTAACTATTGGTCTTATTACAGTCGTATACATTTTAATCTTTGCCTTTCTCGATACATTTTTGCTTTTCAATATTCCATTAAGGCCTCCTACACATCTACTTCCTGCCAATAATCGTAGGTTAAGTAGTAAATTTTAATTTACGACATACTTCAAAATGTTCTCAGTAAATCACATGCTACTAGATTGACTTTTCAAATGAACACTTGTTATGTATGTATGAGAGCGGTTTGACGGAAGAGTGGTTTTTCAAAGGTTGGCCACACTTTCGCTAGAGTGATTATGTTGCTGATATCCGTCATGTTTCCGATGCCTACTGTCAAAATTTTAAACAAATGACAGATCGGTTTGTGTTTTATACTCATTTAAAGACAACTGTTTTGGTTGTGTACATATGGAAAAAAAAAGAATTCCGTGTGTTAATTAAACATTATTTTTTACGTTAAAAAACAATTAAGGATACCAAGGAAAAGTTACGTAAATATCGTGAAGGTACTCCGTACTATGTAATAATTTGTGAGTGGTTTTCTGTTTTTAAAAGTGGTCATATTGGCACGGAAGATGCAAAACGTCCCGAACCATTATTTACTGTAACTACTCCAGAAATGACTAATAAAGTGCATGCCCTTGTAATTAGCGATCGTCGATTGAAAGTATGTGAGATAGCTAATGAAGTAAGTATTTCAACCGAACGGGTATGCAATATTTTTCGTGAATATTTAAATATGAATATGGTATCCACGAGATGGGTGATGCGATTGTTTAATGTTCATGAAATGCACGCTCACATCCAAATGTCAACAGAATGTTTGACTATCTTCAAATGTAATCCAAGGGAATTCTTCCATCGATATGCCACAGTGAATGAAACTTATATACATCATTATACTCCAAATAAAATACAGTCGAAACATGGATTTTTTCCGGGGAATGTGCCCCTTAGAAAGCAAAAACCCTTTTTATCGGCCGATAAGGTCATAGCTACAGGTTTTTGGGATTCCAAAGGCGTTATCTTTATTGATTAATTATAAAAGCAAAAATCGATAACTGGCCAATATTATGCTGATTACTGATACGTTCTGACGCAGGACCACATACTATACACAGCGGTAATATACATTCAAAATTTATCCAGATTATTCATCTTTCTTTAGCAACTGAAAATAGATATCCTCTTACATCTTCGTTATATTTTAGAAAAGTAAGCTCCGATGGCGCTGCTAAATCATATAGAACGCTTGCGTGAGGCAGGGGCTGCATGTTTTTCCTGTTCTTTATTTATATATTTTGTGCACCATTTTGTCAACAATACATGAATATCTGCTTGTATCGATTTCTTAAATTTTATGTAAGAGGTGCATTCAAGTTCTAAGGCCTCCGATTTTTCTTCTAACTAACTACTCACCCGAAAACTATGAAACTGGTGTTACTTCTCGACGTAATCTCCCTGCAGATGTACAAATTTTTCACAACGTCGACGCCATGATTTCATGGCCGCGGCGAAGGCTTCTTTAGGAGTCTGTTTCGACCACTGGAAAATCGCTGAAGCAATAGCAGCACGGCTGGTGAATGTGCGGCCACGGACAGTGTCTTTCATTGTTGGAAGCAGCCAAAAGTCACTAGGAGCCAGGTCAGGTGAGTAGGGAGCATGAGAAATCACTTCAAAGTTGTTTTCACGAAGAAACTGTTGCGTAACGTTAGCCCGATGTGCGGGTGCGTTGTCTTGGTGAAACAGCACACGCGCAGCCTTTCCCGGACGTTTTTGTTGCAGTGCAGGAAGGAACTTGTTCTTCAAAACATTTTCGTAGGATGCACCTGTCACCGTAGTGCCCTTTGCAACACAATGGGTAAAGATTACGCCCTCACTGTCCCAGAACATGGACACATCATTTTTTCAGCACTGGCGGTTACCCAAAATTTTTTTGGTGGCGGTGAATCTGTGTGCTTCCATTGAGCTGACTGGCGCTTTGTTTCTGGATTGAAAAATGGCATCCACGTTTCATCCATTGTCACAATCGACGAAAAGAAAGTCCCATTCATGCCTTGGTTGCGCGTCAACATTGCTTGGCAACATGCCACACGAGCAGCCTTGTGGTCGTCCGTCAGCATTCGTGGCACCCACCTGGAGGACACTTTTCGCATTTTCAGGTCGTCATGCAGGATTGTGTGCACAGAACCCACGGAAATGCTAACACTGGAGGCGATCTGTTCAACTGTCATTCGGCGATCCCCCAAAACAAGTCTCTCCACTTTCTCGATCATGTCGTCAGACCGGCTTCTGCGAACCCGAGGTTGTTTCGGTTTGTTGTCACACGATGTTCTGCCTTCATTAAACTGTCGCACCCACGAACGCACTTTCGACACATCCATAACTCCATCACCACATGTCTCCTTCAACTGTCGATGAATTTCAATTGGTGTCACACCACGCAAATTCAGAAAACGAATGATTGCACGCTGTTCAAGTAAGGAAAACGTAGCCATTTTAAGTATCTAAAACAGTTCTTATTCTCGACGCTGCCGCTACAATTCCATCTGCCGTACAGTGCTGCCATCTCTGTGACGTATTGACAACGAACTCACGCTCATTTTAAATCAATGCACATACTTCTATCTCTTTCCAGTCTGGAAAAAAAAAATCGGAGGCCTTAGAACTTGAATGCACTTCGTATTTGTAGTTAATTTTTGCGAATAGATGATTATGACCAGCTAGGCCACCTAATGTAACTCCATTAAAGTTTTATTTGTTTGAATACTTAAAAAATTAAATATATTGCAATGGGCTACATAATATCCAAGAATTGCAAGCATCATTTGAATATGAAATTAACAACATTAATAATAATGTTGAAACTTTACACAATGTTTTTGAAAACTTAAAGAAAGTTGCCTCGATAGTAATGGCCAACATTTCGAACATTCATTATAACAACACATTTATTAAACACTGCTGTAATGTATACCAACACATTTTATCTATGATTGTATTATATGTTTGTCCTATATTAATTCTTAATGTATATTAAACTGTTCTGTTTATGGGTATTTTATAAATTTGTATCTTTTTAAACGTTTGATTATAATAAACACAATTTCTAAACAATCGCCGTTTTATTTAGTTGCCGCTAACATTATTAATAGTTAGTTCTGCTTTTACATACTTAAAAAATCACTTACTGACATCAATTAATAGAATAAAATACATAATATGTACAGTTGCGAGCACTGAAAACGAGGCACTTAGTTTATTTAGATAGTGTAGATATTGTATTCTAAACAAACCTTAATACATATTTATTATAACTTTATTGAATATTTTATAAAATGATTAACAACATCACTAAATCGGAAATATTTATAATTAGGTACACGAACTTTCATTTTACACTGATATTTCGTTATAGCTCAATTTCCAGCAATAACTAACTTCAGTCTATGTGGTATAGATTCATATAGCCTGTCAATATAATCGCTTGATATTTCGCATGCTGTGTTCACGATTACCAATAGTTCGTTTTATTTCGAGGTCGAACATGCTATTTTTGGATGTTCTTTATTAGCAAATCCCATATATTCTCTCTAATGTTTAAATCCGGGATGTTACTCGACCCGTTGAAAACATGAAATTTTCAGCGAACCAATCGGACACTATACGAGAACTGTGCACTAGTGATGTGTCGATCCGGACGGATTCGTTCCAAAGGAACGAATCCATCCGTGAACGAATTGGAACGACTCCGAAATTGTAACTGAATGTCGTTCCTCTATTTCGTTCCATCGAGATTATTCAATCTATAACCACGATAGAACGGCACGTCGCGGTCTTTTCACATACTTGCTTACTAAGATGTAAATTATCAATGTATTTTTTCGTAATGTAAACAAATCATTAATACATGGGTCTCTCTATTTATGTTTATTTTAACTTTTGGCTTTTATCTACTCCATCAATTGTCGCTTGTTTCAATAGTATATATATATAGCAATTAGTGAAATTGATAAATATGTTCAAGAATCCTTATATTAGCTAGGAATCAAAATCCTCATAAATGGTGGGAAGACAGGAAAATAGTTTATATAAATTTATATACCTTTATGGAAGGTCAATTTTGTATTCCAGGTACATCTGTTCCTTGTGAACGTATATTTTCAAAAACTGGACACATTCTAACAGATCGAAGAAATAGATTATCTGCTTCAAAGGCAGAAAAAATAATATTTTTAAATTATAATCATAACTTGTATTAATGTAATTTTTGTACACCAGTACTATAGGTTTATATTTATTATTTTGTATTTATTGTAAGATTAACATGAAAACATGTCATTGTACAAGTAAATATAAAATAAGTATTTATAAATTCTTTTCCTGCAGAAATATTATACATATATATATATATATATATATATATATATATATATATATATATATATATATATATATAATAACTTCGTGACCTTGGTATGCTATGGTAAACCTAATCAGTAGGCGATTAAAGGTCTGTATATTACTTCAAAATATATGTATTTAAAAAACTCTATATGTTTCGGCGGTACGCCTTTATCAAGAGGATACAAAATATAAATGACAGGATATAAATGTCAAGTAATTAAGTTGCTATGGTTTAAATTATTCAAAGATACATTCTAGTAATAATAATAAATCATGCCTTAGTATTCCAAAAAATAGATAGCAAGGTGTGAACATATGTGTTGTTCGCTGCTAGCAATTTGTGTCTCTTTCTGGGTATGAACTTGTGTGTTGGTTGCTGCTGGCAGCTTGCGTCTCTCTATGGGTGTGTGGTTTTGTGTGAGAGCGTAAGTGTAGGGTTTTGTATGTCGGTGCGCTCGTGTGTGTGTTTAGTAACCGGTCGCGTGAATTTAGAGAGGTCGGATAACCAGCCGTTGCGTAGGGCCGCCAACCCTTTCCCGGCAACTTCTTTACAATTCAGTGCAGTACTTCGACGGCCTGACCCCCGCCCCAACGAGGCAAGGCGCAGACCAGCGAAGCGCACCCTGTACGGGGTTGCTCATCGCTAACCAAGGGAACACTCTTAGTGGCTACCTCGGTCGACGATGGTCACACTTGTGCCATCTTAACGTTTTCCGCCGAAGCGGGGGCATAGCACACACGTCGAACGTGTGTGTGCTGTTAACGGCAGCCTATCCAGGTTGCCGCCCAGGACCGGTCCTAGTGGTGTGTGCATTGCGCGGCGCCGTGTTAACGCCGCGTAGCATGGTTCCTCACTCTTGCTGGAAAGGCGGAATGGCACCTGACTGCCCAACGGGCAGATCCCCCTAGAGTTTTGCGCTACAAAACTCTAGGGGGGTCTGCTCATTTATATTTTGTATCCTATTGATAAAGGCGTACCGTCGAAACATGTAGAGTTTTTTAAATACATATATTTTGAAGTAATATACAGACCTTTAATCGCCTACTGATTAGGTTTACTATATATATATATATATATATATATATATATATATATATATATATAATAACTTCGTGACCTTGGTATGATATGGTAAACCTAATAAGTAGGCGATTATTTTAAACCATAGCAACTTAATTACTTGACATTTATATCCTGTCATTCATATTTTGTATTCTCTTGAAAAAGGCGTATACAGCCGAAACATGTAGAGTTTTTTGAATACATATATTTTGAAGTAATATACAGACCTTTAATCGCCTACTTATTAGGTTTACCATATATATATATATATATATAATACTCATGCAACACTTAAATAAATAAATAAAACAAACAGGCAATCATTCCGATCCAATGAAGCTAGTTCGAAATGAATGTGTCATTTGTCGGACTTTACAACTCCGATCGGCATTTAAAATCGAGGTTGTTATAATCGTTTCAAGGAACGAATCCTCTGGACTCGTTCCATCTGCAGAATGGAACGAGAAGGAACGAGTCCACAAAAGGAACGATTTCACCCATCTGTACTGTGCACAGAGCAGTTGTCCTGTTGGTATATATAGTTGCCTTCTGGGAATAATTCTGAAATAGAGGGAAGCATAACATCTTGTAGTATATTCACATATTTAGCACTATTAAATATGTCTTCTATATGCCATAAAACACCAAGTCCGTCTCTAGATATCCATCCCCAAATATTAACCAAAAAACGTCCACTCTTGTTTTGTTTATTTACGTATTTTTCTTAGTATCGAGTATTTCTGGGCATATAAACTCTAATCCTGCCACTGTGATTAGATTGAAATACTTTTTCGTCCGTGAAATCAACATTATTCCAAAAATGTTAATGCAATAAATTCAAGAGCAAATCCTACGTGTTCTTCTTTATGTCGATCATTTAGTAAATGTTTTTGAGCAGCCGTCGAATTTCTTAAACCACTTTGTTTCAATCGACACCTTCCAGTGTGAATAGAATCGGGAAAGTTTGTTACCTTAACTGCTTTAATAGCCGACATAAAAGGATATTCGATTATTTCGTGAACTAATATCGCATGTTGTTCTATAGTAGATATTCTTTTTGGAGCAGTACCCTCTTTTCTTTCAATTGTACCTTCCGATTCCATTTTATTACTATTCTTGAAACAGTACTTTTACCAATTCCAAACTTTTCCGCAACTTGTCTTTTCGACCATCCCTTTGCAATTCCTTCTAAAATTTTAATTCACTCCGACAAGATGATATATGGAATTTTCAATATGTGACAGTGTGATGACAGTACACTCAATAATGACATTTCAACGGTGACTGAACATAGCTAAAATTCAGATATTTGGAATTAACTCGTTTTCCATGCTCGCGACTGTACATAATTAGTGTAATTTTCCATTGCAATGTCTCGCTAATGAATTATCAAAAATAAGTGTTAAGTTGTCTTGCTCCATTACCAACATTTCAGGCACATCAATTTAATCAGCGATTTGTGATCATATTATATATTCTTTAGCCTAAAATAAAAATTTCATTGAAAAGTCACTCTCCCATCAAATCGCTCTCGCTGTATATAATACTCTCGTGAGCAAAAAAAAACGGGATACTGTTTCTGCGTGGGTTTAAATTGTGACTACTTAAGTGGCTATCTTTACTCATAATAGTAAGTCAGGAATTGTCAAAAACGTGTTTCTTATTGACATTTATTAAACATTTTTAAAATAAATGTAATTAAAAATTACTAAAAACGATAGAGAAAGATTATTTATTAAATTAAAATAATTATTACATTAAAATAATTAGTATTTCGTCATTCCACCGTTATTATTAACTGCATCTAATCTTGTAGTCAATGAAGCGACAATATTTTGTACATTTATAGAAATTTGATGCCAACCAATTCGAACAATCTCCCAAAATTCTTCCTGGGTAGAAGCTCTATCTCATTAAACCCCATACATTTTCAATGGGATTTAGATAACGACTTTAGGGCTGGATATTTCAAGTTTAAATTTCATTCTCTTGTAACCATTGCTACAAGATGAGACAGTTCTTATAGCTTCCTTTAATGTTTTGAAAGGGTTGTGCCTAATCTCAGTAAGTAATATTTCGTCTTCCTGCGTATTCGAAATTTTGTTACGTCCGGAAATTATTTTCAGATTTAAATTATCCTCTTCCCTCCATTCTTTTTATATATTCTTGCGGCTGAACTTTTAGCAATATTAAATTGAACCGATACACTTCTTAATGATTTCCCATTTTTCAAACTAGTAACA
This sequence comes from Melolontha melolontha, assembly GCA_935421215.2. NCBI lineage: Eukaryota > Metazoa > Arthropoda > Insecta > Coleoptera > Scarabaeidae > Melolontha > Melolontha melolontha. The sequence continues at coordinate 211,378 of CAKXYW020000001.1, forward strand.
AGTCTAGCTTTATCAGTTTTCGAAAGATGCGGCATTTTCAATTTTGAATTAACAACTATGATATATAATTTGACGTAGAGTTTGAAAGTTAATCAAATATCGTGAAAATTACAACGCTAAACAATAAAGGAAATTGACATAACGATTTTGACACTGTCCCGATTTTTTGGCTCACGATATATAACGGGTGTTCAGAAACATTCGAAGTCTAAGTAGTCCTTGAAAATATGAAGTCATGTCTGAGATAGATTGATTTTTGACAGACAACAGTTGACATTTAATAATTATTACAAATCAGATACTTAAGTAAAGATATACGATTTTTTGTTCAGAGCCCACTTGACTTCGATTGTTTCTGAACACGCGTTATATACTATTGCGGCATTTAAAAAGCGGACACTTAATTTGTTTGGTTTGAATATGGCTTTTTTTATATCTATTTGTTTCTGTTTACAGATCTGTCAGTGTCATATTCAGGTTTGTCAAAATATAAAGTTAATGGGCCACATTTGAATATTCAAACTAAAATTCAAATAATTACGTTACTAGAAGAAGAATTGTCAGCTATTAATAGAAAACGAGGCTCCGGTGGTGTCCTTATGTCAACTCCCGAACGGGATGAAAATTTTATTAATTGTATAAGAAATGATCTGTTCGAAACAATAGTAAATGCAGTGACCGCAACACATTTCCCCGGGTGTGTCCACAAAGCAAGAAAACGGCTGATACAAATTTCAGACTTGAGAAATCGGGCGTCTGCGAAAAAACATGATATTTGAAATGATTTGTCACTAGAATTTATACATAATGTCATAACATCTATTCCTAGACGTTTACAAGAGGTGCTAGAGAGAAATGGTGCTGAAATAAAGTATTAAAAATTAAAACCAAATAATTGTAGTATTCTGATTAATAAATTCTTGTCTTTCATTTATTCACTCAGTAACATAATTTTATAACAAAATGTATAATATAATTTTGCGTGAGGGGTTACAGATAAATGTCAGTATGCTGTCATCTACACAACTATTCAATTATACAAAAACCGAATTACAATGCTTAATTATAGTGAAAATAAATATCTAATCGTCCGGAATTTAAATGCCGCCATAGTACATCCAATCTGCTAAAAAAAATCAGATATTTTAATCTGATGGAAACAAACAAAAAAGTCAACGTGCCTCCTCAATTCAACAGGCTGACTTATAGTCGATTTTCTGTTTTAAAATAAAAAAAAAATTGTTTTATGAGAGTGACTTAAAATTGGTTTTATCACACGCTGTCACAAAATCATTTGCGTAACATTTTTCTGTTTTCAAATTATGCCTGAGTATACAAATGCAGAGATGGCCGACATGCATTTTCGTACGCTCGTGCGAACGGTAACGTTGCTGAAGAACGGGATATGTCCGCCGAAACATTTCCGAATCGGTTGTTATCGAGTGACGATATCTCTTTAAGACTTCATAACCGGCTGTCTGAAACTGGTTCATTTAAAATTAATGGAAGTTTTGGCAGACCTAGATCAGTTTCTACTTCCGCAGCAGAAGACAACCTAAATATTAGCACTCGAGGACTTGCCGCAGAAATGAGCGGTCAGTCCGTCCTCTGATTTGGGGAATGCTGAGCGAATAGCAAATATACCCCTAGCACATTCAACGCATGCAACTTGTTGCTGCTCTTGATTATGATGCATGTAGGGATTTGGTCAATAAGTTTTCCAAAAACTGTCAGAAAGTCCTACTTTTGCGGCTCAGATTTTATTTAGTGTTGAGGTTGTGTTTACAAGAGACCGGAAATTCAATTTTTATAACAATCACATGTGGACAGATGAAAATCTATATGCTGTTGTAGAACTTCATCACCAAAACCGCTTTTTTCTAAATGTTTGGGCTGATATTTTGTATTACTGTTCAATTGATCGAGTATTTCTTCCCAATCGTTTAACAGGACAAGTATACTTGCTGCTAATTATACCCAATCTTCCGCGACAAATGTCATTAGAAAAATATCTCAAGACTTCTGACATCAAGAGAGGCACAAATGCGATTCTTTCGGTGAGTAGCACGAAGAATGTTTTAAGCAATAAAACCATTTCCAATAATGAATATTTGTTATTCCGGATATATAAATAGCAACCCTCGTATTACAACTTGTAAAATTATGTATCTTAGATTTTGCATACTTACGTGGAAGCAAGCTAACGTTTACAATGTATCGGGAAACAATTAGAATAATATGTAAATTACAAGTAATAATGCAACTTTACTAACTTTATGTAATGGCAATTTTGCTTATATAAGAAACATTCCGCCTTACAACCTTCTACATTTTACATTTAACAACTTCATCCAAACCTTTACTGAAAAGCTAAATAAGCAATACAAATATCGAGGAACATTATTCTAATAGTTCACTTTCAATGAGCGTGTCATTTAAGACATTTAAAAGATTGGTTGACGGACGTGCTTTACAAGCAAATAACTGCCAATTATAGCACTTTTCTTGTAGATAATGCGAAATGTCTTCCTCAGAATTATACACTTTTAATCTCGTCAATAACCAAGTATCTATCTATTGATCTTTTTCAACACCATATAATTCCAAAAATAGATATTTATTGCCGATAGGAGACAACAAATTTAAATTACTTGTCAATAAACAATAATGACTTAACGATTTTAAGATCTATTGACAAAATCCATTCCGTATTAAATGTAGAAAAACTGTTCTGAAGTTCTTGTTTTTTTTTTCGTCTTAATGACGACATCATAAAATCTTTTATCAGCTCAATAACCCAAATACCTTTATTCAGTACTCACATTAGCATTTAGAACGCATCAACGAACGTCCACATAAGGTATCATAACTATAATGTTACACAATACGAAGTTACGTTTTACCCAATTAACTTTTTCTTTACTAGGGGAATTAAATGCCATCTCTGACCATCAGAGAGTTGTTGAGTGCGTACGTTCGGCATTTATGTATATATCCACTTTAATTGAGTCGAATCATATTTTTTATGTACGTATGTGTATATATACAGATGATATGTTGAAATCGATAAAAATCTTATTGAGACTTTAAAAGAGAAGAAAATCGGGAGAGGATAATGATTTCTTCTCTCATTTAATTTTATTGCACAAATTCGTTTTATATATGTACTAATTGGAAATAAGATTTTCTCGTTTAAAACAAAATATTATTTTATTATAAAATAAATTCATTATTTCGTCATGGAATATTGCCTAGACCAACTTGTTTATATCAAATTAAATTAATGAGTTATAGTAGTGCGTGTGTGCTTACAAAATAGGACTTCCTTTCCAACTCGAGGTATATCAAGGTGATGCATGTGCAATTATTATATATATATATATATATATATATATATATATATATATATATATATATATATATATATATTGCTACGATCTCATCACCCATTTCGATAGTAGATACATACATTAATATTCTAATAGTTTTATCTCAGGTCTTTTATTTAGGATTCAATGAAAAATATTGAGGCAACACAGTCTTTTAATAAAAAAATCCATCCATGTCAATTCATTTAAAAAAAAATAACATCGAGGTTACTATGGTTACAAATTAATAAAATCAAACTTAAAACATATCTTCACGTTGAACTCCAAATTTTGGCATCAGCAATACATACAATATCCATTCCTCAATCTTCAATCCACTACCGTATATATTGACTTCTAATATTATTGACCATACTATAATAATGTATAACTAATTTATCTGGTAAGCGGTCTGTCAACTAAAAAAAAAACTCATTTATTTTACCCTCTATTTTTAATAATGTAAATCTATTTTTAACATGTTGAGTGATGTCCACTGCTAATTTTTAACTCTGTTTTTTTCTCCTGAAGAAGTGGCAAATGACTGCGAAATATAGAGGGTAAAATAAATGAGTTTTTTTAGTTGACAGACCGCTTACCCTTATGGGGTTTGATTCCTGGGTCAATCCCGGAAATCCCGTACTCACATATTACATGTGGGCCACTAAGGTTCTGCTAATCTACAAGATTACAATGTGAAAAATTTGATTTAAAGGAAATTAGGTGCTACATTTTTTTATTATTCAAATTCATTATTATGCTACCTAACGCATGTAAGTATGTAATAAAAGTTTTGAGACAAATTTCGTATGTAATTTTCATCGCTTAGAAACGGTTCGATTTAGTTATCATTGCTGGGAGTTTATTCAAATAGGCTTTGTTAACCTAAATATTTCTCGTATATAAACTTTGAAGTCGTGGTGTACAAATAGAAATCCGAAAAAGCATCTCTAATTTACGAAAAGTGGATATAGTAGATGTTTTAAGGACCTAATATCTCCCGTGCAACAACTTACCGAACAGTAAGGGAATTTGAGGATGGAATACCTTACCTTAACCTAACAAAAACCGGAAGGCCTCGGGTGTTGACTGATGTCAGAGCACGTAGACTGAGAGAAAGTGCGAAAGAAAGATTTGATATATCGACGTGAAGATTAGAAAGGCGCTACAGTGTATCACACATAATCACACATCGGAAAATTAAGAGAAGTAGAAAGACATTTAGAATAAAAAAAGAAAATGTCTGAAACACACAGCTGTAAAATTGCAACGAATTCCACGATGTTGTCGAGCATACTTTCCAAACAATTGAGTCATCGTTTTGGACGATGAACAATATTTTACGTTATCTAATTTTGAGGTAAAGGGTAATAATGGATTCTATACCGAGTATTTCAATGCAGCTACGGACAATGTGAAATGTATAAGAAAAGCTAAATTTGAAGATAAAATTCTGGTGTGGTGCGTCATTTCTTCGGCAGGTGCATCGCAACAATATGTAGGACATGTTAGAGGAGAAGCCGTTACTGCAGCTCTTTATGTACAAAGTTGTTTTCCTAAACTGTTATGATTTATAAACAATCGTTACATTAATGATGAATTAATTTTCTGACATGTCCTAACTTCTTTCAATTATGCTAAGGAAATTAGAGAATTAGGGAATAATATCTTATTTGTACCCAGAGAAGATAATCCACCTAGTGTTCCCCAAGCACGACCCATCGAACAATTTTGGACATTATTAACAATTTAAACTCCATGTGCCACAGCTAATGTGTATGTTCACAGCTCTGTAGCTCTATCAGGCACACACGCACGTGTAACTTATATGGGTAGATATCTACCGATTTTATATGATTGAACATAACACATGAATACACCTATGTTCAGTTTTTAAATAATTGCTTCAATGCATGGGAACTTTTTGCAACCAACAATGCGAGTGTCATCACTTGTCTGAATAAGGCATTTTAGTTGTCGGTGCCAATAAAGTGTGAAAATAATTAATAATAATTAATAATTAATTTAACATTTAACTTACCAAACAATATTAAAATGAATTTTTTCTATTTTGCGTTCGAAATGAACCCACAACAGTATCGAAATGAGATTCATTTCGATACGCTTTTTTTCATTTTTCAATGTTGGCGTTGTGCGAATACAGAAATAAATATCATTGATGTCATTTGATTTTAAGAATTTATGTACATTTAACAGATATGATATATGTCCGTATTTTACACAAACAACGTATGTTGTATACAATTGACAACAACATATATATATATATATATATATATATATATATATATATATATATATGTTTCTATGTCACTCATGTTTATATTTTTAAATGAAATATCAAGTAATGTTAACGAAAATTAATAAATAATATGTAATATAATATACTTCGCGGATAGCAAGATTTAAATTTGAAAATGTCAAGTATCAATGTGACCAACTGCATGCTTTATATAAAAATTAAACTCTGAACTTTCAAATTAAATAATTCCAATTTAAGCAATTTATTAATGTAAAAAACGCAAAATAGAAAAAATAGTATAAAATACTCGTTTCATAAGGCCTTTTGCCGCACTCGCTCTTTAGAAAACTCGCCGCTATCGCAGCTCGTTTTCTAAACTGATCTCGTGCGGCAAAATGGTGCCTTATGAAACTTGTTTTTTAATATACTATTATGGTAAATTGAAAAAAACTTTGTTTCCATTTATAATTCTTTAACTCTTTCATAAATGTTCGTAATATCCACCTTCATATTCCATACAATATGCGTGTCGATTATGAAATTCCTACAAAGAGTGTGTTAAAGAAATCCGGTTTGGTTCGTAATTCGTCGCAGGTTGTACTTATGCGTCCTTCTAAATCTTCAATGCTAGTGAAAATTACATTATCATAAATTTTAGATTTATGGTATCCCCAAACAAAAGTCATTTGGCGATAAACCTCCCTATCTATCGATCAGGAAGACTTGAATTTAGAAAATTTGTATTTGCTGCAGTTGAATGAATTGGGGCTCAAGCTATGGCTAAATTTTCAAATTGAGGAACAATACCTGTTCGAAGAAAAAGATGCTTCCACAGTGAAAAGAATTTTCTTTAACATATTATAATTTTCATTTAATATTAAATAAATAATAAATAATAATAATAATAATAATAATAATAATAATAATAATAATAATAATAAATAAAATATTAAATTAAATAATGTTTCGCAAAAATCAACACGTCTTATTCTATCTTCATGAAATAATTGTCGGTAATTAGAAAACTTGTAAGATTTGTATTTATACTGTTTGAGAATTTTAAATACAGACGTCTTCGAAATATTAAATTGTTGTGCTATTTTACCTAATGGTGTTATGAGACATTCTTTAATGTAACATAACACATTTAATTTTAGGTCTTCTGAAAGAATGTGGGGGGTTCTAATTTTCTTTTTGTGTGCATTTATTATGCAGCCATCAGAATCAAATGCTAAAATATTTAAAATGTTATTTCGTGTATGCACATTATTGACATTAATTTTGGCATTTGTTGAAACACATAATTGAGCGATGTTGGTTGCATAAAATTCCCATCCATTGAGACGTTCTTTTGAAACTGAACATAGGCTATGTTTAGAGATAAGAAAAACTCACGGTATGTTCGCCCCTTGGAAAGTTTCTATATAAATAGTCTCTGAATATTTCACGTATTTGAGGTAGGGTAAGTATTTACAAGCTGCACATGTCTGTCAACATCATGCTACTCTTTTGTTGATAGCAGTGTGTTTAATTTGTGTCGTTTATTCGGTGAATCGGTAAATAGGTGAGAAAAATGGCTAAGGAATATGTAACAGATGCTCAATTCGAACATACTAGCGCACAGCGATTTTTTTGAAAACAGTGAAAGTCATGTTGACGATACAGCTAAGCACCCCTGCTACACACGAAAGTTTGCTAGTAGCGGTAGCAGCGATGGAGACTCTAGTGACGCTGCTGTAAAACGCTACGCTGCAGCTGAAAACAAATATTCCAAAAAGGCGAGGTAGAAAGGGGCTGCGGATACTTCAAATGTAGCAGAGCCTGCAGACGAGGACAACACAGACGCTGATTATTTTGAATTGGATGCCGATAGTGACGACGACGTTCAGTTAAGCTCAGACGACCTGTTGCAGGATATCCAAAATCCTCAAGTAATTTGTTATAAAACTGACGCGTCACAACTAAACAATTTCATACTCAATATAGGCACTGGCGATTTCGTATAATCAAAATTTAACAGTTCTCGATTTAATGGTCGATGAAACCAACAAGTTATTACATGCAGAATCTGGTTATTGGTATCATAGATGAGTCAATCGGAAAAAATTCCTTACTGACAAAGTGGACGCACCTTACATGCGACGAATTAAAACGTTTTATCGGATTAATTATCTGGATGTGTCTGGAAAGAAAGCCGAAACTGCGAGATTACTGGAGCAGTCACATTTGTTATAAAAATTACGTTAGTGGTCAATATGATATAAGTCGCAACCGGTTTGAAGCAATTTTACATTTTCTGCATGTTGCTGACAACGAAAATGTTCCTGGATGCGACAGATTATAAGAACACCTTAGTTGCAATGATGAACAACGAATTCCAAAAGTTATGTATCCCTCAGGAGCACGTATGCATCGTTTTCATCAATACATTCCAGGGAAAAGACGCAAGTACGGAATAAAACTATTTAAACTTTGTTTACAAGGCGGTTACACTCATACAGTAAAAGTTTATGGTGGAAGAGCAGCTAAACTGCAAATACATCTGTTGCAATGGACGTTGTAATGATAGTTATGCAGCCCATACTTCATGCCGGAATAACTTTATATAATGACAATTATTATACCAGTGTTTCGCTAGCTCACCATTTAAATGCATAGAACACTCATATAATTGGAACACTGGGTAGTAATCGCAAGCACAATCCAAAACCAGTAGTTACCCATAAAATGAAACAAGGTGAAATGACCATACTCCAAAGCAATACTAATGAAATTGTTAGAAAATGGAAGAACAAATGTAATGTTTTGTTTTTAACTACTAAAAGTGTATCAGAAATAGTTGACGTTACTACTAAACGAGGCATCATACAAAAACCTTCATCCATAGTCCAATATAATGCAGCAAAGGTTTTTATAAATGTGTCGGCTCAAAGCTGCATACGTTTCAACAATTCGGCGAGGTATCAAGTGGTACCGAAAAATTCTATTCGAACTACTCACAAATACGGCTTTGGTGAGTGCTTATGTCGTAACAAAAAAAATGAGTATTACAGAATTCCGGGAAAAATTCGTGCTTTCTCTACTAAGAGATGCAATAAACAAAAGGAGCAGATGTTCATCGTGCTATAGAACCTTATCGGAAAAGTACGGAAGAAACCGTGTTATGAAAAATGCGAAGAAGGTCTCCACCAGCTGTTCAGCTTGTCAAAACGTAAATCTATATATGTGTTTAACATGCTTCATTACTCAGCACAGTGTAACACTAAGTAATAAAAAATAAATAAAATAAGAAATGGCTACTGAAAGTTTTACTTTTTATTTTTGAGGTGCAATGCATATCTACGTTGTGTCCAAATTTGGTACACATGGGTTTCACGAAACTAAAACACCGCATTACTTTATACTAACCCACGTGCCTGAAATTAGGACACGGTTTCAATTTGAAAAAAAAATTACCAATTAAACCCATTAACATATCAACTAAGACATCTACAGGGTGAGTCGTGAGGAATCGACCAAACTCAAGGAGTGTATTCTACTGGTGAAAGTAATGTAAAAAAACTCAAATGTTGTTATCCGATTTTTATTTGTTTTCGAGTTACAGCGTAATTAAAAATGTAGATTTAGTATACCATGTTTATGTATGTATTCGTAAAAACAGTGAAACCCCGGTAGCAATTAATTATAGGGAAGTCTTCCTAGCTGAAGCGCTACCTGTTCGTGGTTTTCCGAACTAGCGGTAGTGACATTGAAAGCAGTCGAGAAATAGTGTAGAGTGGTTTGTATGCCTAATGCGTCTAATGTCACTACCTCTAGTTCATCGTTGATATAGTGAGGGCGCTGCCATCATAAAATATGTTCCCTATACCTTGGAGTAAATTATAACATTGTGTTCGGGTATTGTGACATTGACTTGACGTTTGTACGACTATAGTGTAACAAACTAAAATGCCACACACTTATTCTAATTTAGAATATGCTAATATGGTGTTTGTTTATGGATTTTGTGATGGGAATGCTACAGCTGCTGCTAATCAATATCGTCAATGGTTTCCACACCACATCCTAATAAAACTGTATTTATTAGTGTATTCAACACATTGTGCGCGACCGGAAAGCTCCCCAGTGTAAACATAATATCTGAACGAGGCAGTCGACAACAATTACAAGAAGTAGAAGATATTCTGGATGTAGTAGAAGAAGACGCAACTACCAGCTCACGGAGAATTAGTATTCAATTGGGCATTCCACAAACAAGGGTGATAAAAACACTCCACGAGCATGGCTTACGTCCGTACCATGTACAAAGAGTACAGCACCTACAACGAGATGATAATCGTAGACGTATGGAATTTTGTCGATGGATAAATGATAATCTTCGTTTTGTATCGCGTATACTGTTTACGGATGAAGCGACATTCACCCGTAATGGTATTAATAATTGTCATAACCAGCATGTATGGTCAGACGAAAATCCACACGCAACAGTCGAAAGTAACTTTCAACATAAATTTTCGGTAATCGTGTGGTGTGGTATGACCGATGGTCTTTTAATTGGTCCTTACATTTTTGAGAATCGCCTCACGGGAGACACCTATTTACATTTTTTAGAAAATGAACTGCACGGACTGCTAGAGGATGTTCCCATAAACATCAGAATCCAAATCTTCTACCAGCACGATGGAGCGCCTGCACATTACGCTCGTGCAGTCAGGCAACATTTGGCTGAAAGGTTTCCAGGGAGTTGGATTGGACGTGGTAGTCACATTGGTTGGCCTCCTAGGTCTCCAGACCTCACGCCACTCGATTATTGTTTATGGGACTGGTTAAAAAATGAAGTGTATCAAGTAAAAGTGGACACTCGTGATGCACTAATTCAACGGATTATGAATGCTGCTGACAATATCAAACATCAACCTGACGCAATCAGGAACGCAACCAACGCCCTTGGTAGACGATGTAAAAAATGTTTTGAAATGAATGGCGGTATTTTTGAAAATATATTATAAAGAACTATAATACCAATAAAATACAAAAACTTCATTGTATGAAACTTCAATGTATGGAATTTTGTTCATTTTTAATTACGCTATAACTCGAAAACAAATAAAAGTCGGAAAAAAAATTTGAGTTTTTTTACATTACTTTCACCTGTAGAATACACTCCTACAGTTTGGTCGATTCCTCACGACTCAGCCTGTATAAACACTAGGTATATAACAAAAAACTTACCTTCAGTCTGGGACAAAAAGTTTCTTAAAATACCGTGGGGGTTAAAGTGTTAAGCAGAAAAGTTTACGATAATGGATGGGAGACTGATAACGAAGAACAATTAAGAAGGAGAATTTATCAAAAGATTCGAAAAATCGATGTCGCCACCATCCAATCACCTATGAGACACTTGAGAACAAAACTGCGAGGGATTGAACACCATGGGCAGCTAACTGCACTATAATATATTCTTATTGTTTAGAAATCATGTTAACCGTTAATGGAATTTACTGCAAGTGAGAATTAATGAATATTAAATCACATTCTTACATGTAAATGTCGACTTATATGATGCGTTCGTAACTACAATCCGACAAACTAAGTTTGTACCAGTATGCAGAACACACCCTTTCGCGACAACGAACTTCCTGGTAATTAGGTTAATTAAGAATTAAGAAATACTGAAAAAAGGAAGTTCCAGGAAGTTCGTTGTCGCGAAAGGGTGTGTTCTGCATACTGGTACAATCTTAGTTTGTCGGATTGTAGTTACGAACGCATCATATAAGTCGACATTTACATGTAAGAATGTGATTTAATATTCATTAATTCTCACTTGCAGTAAATTCCAAATGTTAACTATATATACAGAAAGTATAGAAATGAAAAAGCAATGTCCGTCTTCGAGGAATACCGTGCATTGAAAAGTTCCAATCAGAACGAAACGCCGTCTGTACGTTTCCTCCCGTTGATTGACTTGTTTTTTCAGTATTTCTTAATTCTTAATTAACCTAATTACCAGGAAGTTCGTTGTCGCGAAAGGGTGTGTTCTGCATACAGGTACAAACTTAGTTTGTCGGATTGTAGTTACGAACGCATCATATAAGTCGACATTTACATGTAAGAATGTGATTTAATATTCATTAATTCTCACTTGCAGTAAATTCCAAATGTTAACTATATATACAGAAGGTATAGAAATGAAAAAGCAATGTCCGCCTTCGAGGAATACCGTGCATTGAAAAGTTCCAATCAGAACGAAACGCCGTCTGTACGTTTCCTCCCGTTGATTGACTTGTTTTGTCAGTATTTCTTGATTCTTAATTAACCTAATTACCAGGAAGTTCGTTGTCGCGAAAGGGTGTGTTCTGCATACTGGTGCAAACTTAGTTTGTCGGATTGTAGTTACGAACGCATCATATAAGTCGACATTTACATGTAAGAATGTGATTTAATATTCATTAATTCTCACTTGCAGTAAATTCCAAATGTTAACTATATATACAGAAAGTATAGAAATGAAAAAGCAATGTCCGTCTTCGAGGAATACCGTGCATTGAAAAGTTCCATCAGAACGAAACGCCGTATGTACGTTTCCTCCCGTTGATTGACTTGTTTTTTCAGTATTTCTTAATTCTTAACCGTTAATATGTCACGTAGTCTAATTAAAGTGAAAAATCGGAACAAACAGTAATATTTTAATTTTTGTCTCAAAACTTTTTCAAAATGTTATATTCACCGTATTTATAATCGATACGTAGTTGTTGAAGAAAAAATTATTTTATTAAAAGAGTTACGGGAAAAGCAAAAATATTAATACAAAATTACGAGGTCATTTACTAATTGATATTTAGGCAAAGCGATATTAATTTAGCTTCTTATGTAACTTCTTGCGTTAACAATTTTAACTCTTTCCAACGGTAATTTCTTATAAATGTTTATGGAATTGTATTTTTATAGATGCACCATTCTTCCTTATCTTACTTTCATATAGATTCATGTGTACACACTTATTGGAATATATGTGTGTACCTATTAGTTCAGCCATATTTATCGACATTAATTAATCTTGTTAGCGTTACGAACGCGAACGAAAGAATATCAAGTTACCGAGAAACTGTATTTAGTTTTCGCAATAATAGCGATGCGTCTCATAATCTCCTCACTATACCGTGTAACTTCTCCACATACATGTACACATACCATATACATGTCTAAAGTGTCTTCTTGTTTCTTCTTCTTTAATAATTGTATACTCACACACATAACCTCATTTCCGAACTTCTTGCAACACAGTTAACAAACAGCAGTCACCGATGCAGTCATTCCCATCTTTAGATCGTCGCTGTTATTTAACAGTGTGTGTAATTGAGTGCATGAATTGCGATGCCGAGCGCGTGAAGCAACACCTACGACCTTTTAGGCAATTCGGGACGATTATATAAGTGAATCGGCGGTAATAGGTACGTTTCGTTTTTTGTCCCATTTGAAGAGTATGCTTACGCGATGGTCGTCGGAGTCGATGTCAAAGATGAGCACAAACGACGGGGGAATTTTTTTTATCTTTTTTTGCAAAGCAAACATTTCATCTCCTCTCACTTATTTTTCTTTTCAAAGGAATATAATTAAAGTTGCATAATTTTTAATGTAATCCAATATAGTAACGCAATTATATACAACTGATTAGTCAACAATCTGTATATGAAATCTACAATTAATGTAAAATGATTTCTTAACAATAGTGAATTTATTTTATATTCTGTTCAACGTATACTTTTTCTTAAAAATAGGAGATTAAAGGAAGTAGACAGAGTCACCTTAAGGTAGATAAAACCATGTGAATTATAGACAGGACAAATTGGAAACTTATTATTAGAATTAAGATATCTAAAAATATTATTAAACGCTTGGATATAATTAGAGACCGGACGCATCAGGCCGAAATTACGATGGACCATATAAATAGTATAGGTACCGATAGGTCCAACTCGCAACGGGCCATAGGCAACAATATACGTATGGAACGTAATGCGATGTGGCAACGTGTGTACGATGCCTATATTGAGTGACTTTCTTAAAATTTAAATTTATTTTGCAGAATTATTGATTTTTTTACTTTTATCTTTTAGAAAACGTTATTGTTTTTTTATTACTTAAAATTACTTTATATGAAAAATAGTATACCATAAAAGTGTAAACAAAGACAGTATACATTGAAACGAATATTCATTCAATTGTATTGTTATGAAATTGAATTTGTTAGAATGAATAGATATTTATATTTATCGGAAAATACTAATACTTAAAGCAAACAAATAAGGTGTAGTGTTTTGTTATAGGAATGTATAATATCCATTTCTTCCTGCGTATTGATTATGCAGCTGATGCTTTCGTAATATGCTCATATTTGTATTATTTCAACTTATACTTCGGTCGATACATACCGACTTCTTTCAAACCAGGAGGAAGCTACAGTTGTAATTAAACTATACTTCCTTTTTTTTATTACCTACGGATATTCACAATTCCAAAATACGTTACAATGTTGCTTATTTTAGATTGTAATTAGCTGAATGCTGTCGCAAAACTGATCTCTGCATTTTTAAAAATGCCAGAATAAAATTAACCTCTGCCCTTATTATAATTTTACAAAGGAACAGACACGTACTTCAATTTCTACGAAAAACTAAGCCTACAGTTCATGTATAATACAGTGATAATGAAGACTGGAGCGTTTGTCGACCTACGAAGTTGTACTTTACTTGCTTATTGTTAATAAAAGGCTGATGGAAATATTACGTGAGATTTTGGTATCTGTATTATAATAACATCACGATAATAGTAGAAATACAAATATGAGCATATTACGAAAGCATCAGCTGCATAATCAATATGCAGGAAGAAATGGATATTATACATTCCTATAACAAAACACTACACCTTATTTGTTTGCTTTAAGTATTAGTATTTTCCGATAAATATAAATATCTATTCATTCTAACAAATTTAACAACGATTGACAAATTCAGTTTCACGACAATACAATTGAATGAATATTCGTTTCAATGTATACTGTCTTTGTTTACACTTTTATGGTATACTATTTTTCATATAAAGTAATTTTAAGTAATAAAAAAACAATAACGTTTTCTAAAAGATAAAAGTAAAAAAATCAATAATTCTGCAAAATAAATTTAAATTTTAAGAAAGTCACTCAATATAGGCATCGTACACACGTTGCCACATCGCATTACGTTCCATACGTATATTGTTGCCTATGGCCCGTTGCGAGTTGGACCTATCGGTATATAGCACTATTCATTCGGTTAATCGCACATCTGCCATTTGTCGTTGAATTACGACGCATTTACTTCAATATTCCAGTTAAATTCCTTTCTTCATAGGCATAAATAAAAGCGTGAGGAGTTTTTATAATTTATTTTATTTATTAGTTTATATTTCGTAAGGTAAATAAAGTACGGTGAGTTAGTTCCTCTTTTCATTGTTTTAATTGTTAGTTAGATAATTACGTACTTCGTAATTTTTGTAATAGATCCTGTTTAATATCGTTTCATCGAATTCACTTCTCCCAATTATTTTGACGTAAATGTCCAGTGAAGTTAAGTTTCCATAACTTACGCATACATTTTTAATTTTCATTTATTTAGATCTGTTTCATCCTCCTGGTTTGAAGGAAGTCGGTATGTGTAGACCGAAGTATGTGTTGAAATAATACAATATTTTTTGTATTACACTAATATATTTACAAGTTTAATCTTGGAGTTCCGTTAAATAAATGCAGTATCTGGTCTTAATACTAAAGACCGAGAAAAACTGGCTTATAAATAATATTTGCTCCTATTTAGATCACTGAGATCTTCGTAGGAGCTGTTTGTTAGATCACTGAGACCTAAGCTTTAACTCGAAGAGATCGTACTTGTAACTGTAGTGAGCTCTAAGAGATCTTGTTTGGAACTACTAGTGAGCTCTAAGAGCTCTTGTTTGGAACTACTTCTTCATTCTCTTATTTTTCGGCAAGAAGTTTTCTCCCCGCCAGTCAAAGAGAGGGAGAAAACAATGAAAAGGAGTATACGGAAATTTCCATATAACAATTATTTTACCTTTCCAAGAAAAGTATATGCTGTAGTTTCCGACGTCATAAATGTATTTAAATAAACAATATACGCCGGAAACCCTTAATTATAGAAAATAAAATAACTCTTAAAGTAATAAATATACAATGCACAGAGATAACCTAATGTTCGCAGAATCGCCTCGAAACAAATTATTAAATCTATTATAATAGTATATAACCGGAAATATGTACAATAAAACTTATTCTATTATAATTATGCTTATTCAAATACATTATTTACCTAATGGATGCAGAGGGTTGTGCCTGTAATAAAAATAAATAGTTTTTATGACTGTACAAAAAGACAATGAAGAAATGTAATACCTGACCAGTCCTAAAGTAATTAACAATATTAAATATCTCTGAACTCCAAGACCTTTCCTATATACAATATATAATACTTACAATTTAAAAACTAGAATTAAATATATTATACCTACATCTAAATAAAACTAAAAATACAAAATTAAATCTATTTTGCCCGAACAAGATCTAAAACGTTGTTTAAAGTTACTTTTTCAGATATGATATGGAACAAGGTTGAGAATGGCATCGTGAAACAATGGCGAGTTGGATTAAGTGTCAAACTGATTGTGTGTGATTGCCAGTGATTCCGAGTGATTCCGCAATTTATTGCAAAGTCTGTAAAATATCGTTAAAAAATTTCAAGAAATCGCACGTAAAACGTCACTTAGCATCGCAAACACATACACATCTATCTATCTTCCAGGAAATGCATTATTCAGATGTTCCTTAACAACAAGCATAAAATGCGGAAGAGCTTCATCTTGCATAAACCATATAATGCGTTTCAAATTTAAAGATAAATCTTCCAAGAGCTCTCATAAAATATTGTATAATAAATTGAGGTATATTGCTTCTCTTAAGCCTTGTGGTAAAACTATCGGTCGTAGCAACTGGTTCTCCATCAAGCCTAACCAGATGTTTAAACTGAACCGCTGCTGATATCGGCATTCAACTAGAGCTTGAGGATTCTCGTCAGACAAAATATGATTATTGTGGAAATTAAATATTCTATTTTTGGTAAAATCGGCTTCATTCGTAAGGACGCTTGCAACAAAATCTGGCCGTTCAGCAGCTTCGCGAAAAAAACATTCATAAAATGTCGTTCTCGCTTGATAATCCGAAGCAGTAAGTGATTGTTTCAGTTGAATATGGTGTGGTATAACAGCTGCTTGTGAAGAGTTCTCCAAACAAGATAGCTACTTCTATTCACTTGAGGAATTCTTCTTTTAAGGTTTGTTTCGGGATTTTGTTCAACATCCAAAATTTGTTTCTCTACCTCTAGTGTCATGCGGTTTTCTGCGATTCAGTATCATGAGACCTTTTCTGAAACGAACCAGTTTCTCTTAGACATTGAAATACCGTCTGAAACATCATATGCGTAGTCAGTTGACGATCGGGAAATTCTTCAGCATTGAAGCGACGCACTTTGAAAGCATTATCATTGACGATATGGTGTTTATGTACGGTCAACATAAACACCATATCGCTCATTTCAACATTTCAATACACAACCATTATAATCGGAACAAATTGAATTAAGCTGATGTGAAATATTTTATGACAATTTGTGTATGTTAAATATTTCTAGTTAAATGTGTTATCGTTGAGTATTTAATGTATTTAAAAAAATTAAAAAATGTTAAACCCTTAAAAACTAATATAGAAAATTTATTCTGCTATGGCAATAAAATCCCTATTATCTCGTAAGCTATTGATCCCAATATTCCAATGTGTATTACGATAGTTAACTCTATTTTCAAGATGTATGTCTTTAAAGTTTTTAACCGTTGTTTTGTAACACCCTGTACATCCATACATAATTTTTATACCCCTTAATTAATACCAAACAGACAACATCATGAAACGAGAATGCCAAAAATAAAGTCGCGAAAATATCACTGGAAAAATTACTTAAACATGAAAACTCAAGAAAGCTCTTGATTTCTATAGTGCTTCGAAAAAAAATTGTTAAGTATAACGTGTGTTCATTTGAAAAGTCAATCTAGGTTACTTTGAAATTTTGATAGAATAAGACGCATATATATTAGTATGTGTTTGTTGTTCCGTAAACGTAAATCCAAATGACGTTTGATAATGTCAATCACAAATATCAGTTAGTGCATAAAATAATCGTGCGTCGATTCTGGTTTAAATAAATTGCTTTGAACGGGGGATTTTAAAGTGCATTGATCTTGAAGGACAACATTTTCAATATTTGTTATAGTTTTCAATAAATACCTATTATTTGTTATTTATTTGTATGTATGAAACTGTCAAAATATACGACTTCGTAGGTTAAGTAGTAAATTCTAATTTACGACATACTTCAGAATGTTCTCAGTAAATCACATGCTACTAGATTGACTTTTCAAATGAACACTTGTTATGTCTAACTTATTTTAATGTCGCTTACTGCTTAATATGCTAATATTGAATAATTTTTTAATTTGTGAATTTGCGCAGAGATTGTATTAATTATCGACAAAAGAAAATTGAACGTCAAGTAGAAGAAAAACAGTATTTCTGACATATTTTTGTTCAAGTCCAATAGAGGGATTAATGCATCGGAAGCCGCTAGATTCATTTGTGCCGCTTCGCGATTGGTTTTGGAAAAAACTAATCGCGAAGAGTAAAGCGCGGAAATGATTTTCTCGTTTTAAAAAGGGTCATTTTGACATAAACGATTCTTAATGTTCAAGAAGACCATCAGGCTTTGATAAAAATCGCCTGAACACTTCAATTCATGATTATCCACGCCAATCAACTCTGGAATTGGCCATTTAATGGATTGTAATAAACGTAACATTTGCATTCCATGCATAAATTAAAAAAATTGCGTATTTGGATGACACATTTGTACGACAACAAGAATCAGCGCTTCAATATTTGTGCCTATTGGCTAGGACGTCAACAACATCGACCCCTTTTGTCTCACATTATTACTGGTGACGAAAAATGGCGTCTTTATATTAACATCAAGTACATAAAAGAATGGCTTAGCCCTAACTAAAAGGCAACTCCCCGAGCAAAAGCAGTTACTCATCCGTGCAAACTGATGTGTACTGTTTTGTGGCACAAAGAATGTGTCGTTAATTATGAATGCTTTCAATGAGTATCATCATCACTACTGAGATTGACTGTCAAGGATGCCATTGGCTTGAGGCCGCAAAGCAAGAAGATTGGGAAACCATCACCTCATTTTTCACTCCGATACGCTCGTTTTCATACTACTAAAATTACAAAAGCGGCTATTCAAAAATTCGGTTAAGACGTCATTCCACATCTGCCTTATTCTCCTGATCTCGCCCCGTCAGATTTCCATCTCCCTCACTCTCTATCAAACAACTTAACCTTCGAAGAATCTCCTTAAATAATGATGTTGCGCTTCAAAATTAATCTGATGGCTTCTTCAGTTCCAAACCTCCAGATTTTTACAGGTGTAGAAACAAAAAATTTCCAAATCGTTGGGGGGTAATGGTAAATAATGACCGAGAATATATTCTTAACTAGTTCCACGTATTTAATTTGTTAAAAATTAATACATTGAATACTATAAAAATGCTACGAACTAGTGCATCAACTTGATCTTAAGAATATAGTGCGCAAAGAAATAAAGTGGAAGTGATTGTGAATGAAGAGAATATATAGGTATCAAAAAAATGGAAAAGGATTCTAGAGCTAATCAGAAATTACGTTTCCCGACACTAAAAACTTAAAGAAAGAAAAGCAAGGGAATATAAACTTTACTAAAAACGAATGAGGAGTATTACTGAATGAAGAAGTAGATATAATGGGAAGAAGGCGGTAGTATTTGTAACAATAATAATAATGTGATATGAGACGGGACGTCATCAAGTCTTTCGGACGTTCAAGAACAAGTCGAGAGTAGTCAGCGTGGATCTAGAATAATGTGGCGGCCTATATATAATCAAATATATCATCAACCACTATCTACCTCTTTATCTTTTTCTACTTCGTGTAACACATATAACGCATTTCCTTCAAATAATAACTTACGATACAATTTTCGTAGAGCGAATTATTTTCAATTGTATGATGATCTTCTTCATGCGGATTGGTAATTTTTGGAGGATTTTACTAATGTTGACTATGCACTTAAGAAGTTTTACAATGTTCCATATAACATATTGGATAAGTCTGTTCCCAAATATTCTGCTAAAGCAAATAAATTGAAATATCCTTTATGGTTCTCAAGTAATATCATCTCTAACTTGAAATTAAAAGAATATTATCGACGCAAATGGAAGTCTTCCCGTAACCACTTCTTTTATGACCAATTTCAACGACTCCGGACCACTTGTAGGAGTAATGTAGCTACCGCTTATGCCACCTATCTCAGAGAAGTTGAACAATCTCTCCAGGTTGATCCGAAAAATGTGTTTCAATACATTCATTCTAAGCAGGGCACGACCCGTATACCTAAAACTCTGTTTCATAATAATATCCTCCTAGATTCTCCTCGAGGTATCGTTGATGCATTTGCCAACAAATTTTCTTCTGTTCACTCTATGAGTAGCGATTTCACTTACATTCAAGAGAACAGTAATTATACTCCTTTTACATTAGCATCTGTAACTGTAGACGAAGTTGCTAATCCAAATCGTAGACACAAAAAAACTATAAATATATAAAAAAAAACCAACAGACGCTCCCCAGAGCAGAACTAGTCTCGGCCGACTAACCGCCCCTGCCCGTTCTCACCAACGTCCAGCGGCCCACCCGGCTACTGAGGCTGCCTCAGCTCAGGGGGTGGGGAGACCCAGAGGTAAGAGAACGAAAATACCCAAAATATGGTGGTAAAAAAAAAAAGGACGCCACCGAATTTCTGCCGCTGGACGTCGCAAATCCGGAAACCTGATGTCCAAAACAAACAGCGAGCCGCGTGGGCAGAGAGCCGGTTCCCAGACCGAGACCCGTTCCACCCTCGAGGTTCGAGAGAGGAGGAAGGGGAGAAAAGAAAAGATTAATTTCAACAAAACAGTAGTATAATATCAACCAAAAAATAATAAGTTCACCCTGTATAATCTTCGTGAACTAAAGTTAACAATAATCCTCAGTAATAAAATCGTGAAATACAAAATAATTAGTTCACACTGTATAATCTTCGTGAACTAAGGATAACAATAATCCTCAGTATAAAAATCGTGAAATACAAAATAAAAAAAAACTTAATAAAGTTAATTAGATAGATTTCTAGCCATTCTATAGATTATGATCTATTGAGATTATTGACTTTAATGTAACTTGGTATGATAATAACATTAACAATCCTTTTGTGTTGAAACAGATATATAGTATTAAATTTATATCTATTTTATATATAATATTAAACCAACAGGTTATATGGCAATTAACAATTAAGAGCAAAATAGCAGAACAATAACTGGGGGCAGTTGGTCTTAACTGGTTTTGCTTGAGTCCAGAAATAATACGTATTGTTTCTTAACCGGTGTCCACGCCGTTATAGTTTAAATAATACGTGCAATAATAATAATATTTCCCTTTAATAGATGAAGTCTGAGGGAAGGGAAAAAAAACTATACTAAATAGTACACAAATTTCCAAACGCGTGTGTGAAGCACTAATTGATTTAATGTTAATCAAATATAAGCGTGTGATTTATATAAAAAGAAAAGAAAAACAGAGTTGAACAAAAATGAAACGTAGATGCTAGAAATATCCTTTACAAACTTTAAATGCAATAACATCAAACAAAAAGCACTGAGGCCTAAAAAAGGAAGTGTTCTTTAAAAGAAAGAAACACCTCGGCGTTTGAACTCAGAAAGATAAGAATTTTTTTTCTGGTTTAACGAATATGGAACGTATAAAATTAATTAAATATGAACAATGAGGAAAAAATTAAAATGGCAAGAATAGTTAGAATTCTTAGCTTATTCCTTAGTACGACGCTCGGCGTTAAATTCCTCCCAGAACTAGTCCACGGGTGGCAGTCGAAATCGGATCAGCACCCGGGGCGGGAACAGATGTCTCTTGGCCGTACCCTTACACCAACTATATATATAAGGAATAACAGAAGCCATAAGACAAAGAGAAGATTAAATAAAATTTTACATACCAATTACGCTTGTTGGTGATAGAAAAATTAGTCGTTGCTAGTAGCACGTGTCGGTACCTTTAAAAAAACCTCTAGCGAGTATTCACCACGGGTGAATGAATTCTCAATCACATAGAACCCCTACAATGGGACCGTACTTCTAACACAGTAGCGAGGATAATACGGTAGTCTGGATTGAGAGCACAGGTAACGACAGTAACAAACCACGCTTGTGGAAGATCTGCATCTCCCTCCAGAGGGGAGAGCGAAAATTCAAACGTCCTTGGTAAACGGTTCGAAGAAAAAGCCGTAAGGTCAAATCGAACAAGAAATACGACTTTAAAGATTACAAATATGAATTAAAAATTGCAAAATAATAATATACAGGGAATTTAAAGAGAATTATTTGAAATATAATACGAAAATAATAAAATTTGATATAGAACGTAGCAATTAAATACGGAGTGTTACGGACACGTAACAAAGTACTTAGTATTATGGCAAAATTCACGAAAAAAAATATTGCGGGTGATAATTCAATTCCCAGTTTTATCTTGCATGATGCACGATTTGCCCTTGCAAAACCGCTAACTTTTATTATTAACATGGCAATTCGAAGTTCTACTTTTCCGACTATCTGGAAGCGAGCGAGAATAAGTCCAGTATTCAAAAAGGGCGACAATGGGCATGTTGACAACTATAGACCTATATCAATATTGTCGAATTTTTCTAAGGTATTTGAAAGTGTAATTTGTTCCTGTCTGCACCACAACAGCAAATCCTACATTTCTCCATTTCAACACGGCTTCATGCGGGGAAGATCGACAGTGACGAATCTCGTGACTATTTGTCAGTTTATGAGTGAGCATCTCGATACTCGTGGTCAAGTTGATGTCATATATACGGACTTTAGTAGTGCCTTTGATGTGATTGACCATGGAATTTTACTTACGAAATTATCTGCATTTGGGTTAAGTCCTTCCCTACTTCTTCTTCTACAATCTTACTTAAGTAGTAGACTTCATTATGTCTTCTACAACGGCTATAAATCCTTTGAATTCTCTGCTCTAACTAGAGTCCCCCAGGGTTCACATTTGGGTCTTCTCCTATTTATCTTGTTTTTAAATGATTTATTATCGTCTCTGTATTGTCCACTACTTGCCTATGCAGATGATCTGAAAATATATTCCTCCATTAAAACATGGGACAACGTGTTGCATTTTGCAGGCGAATTTGAACACTCTCTCCCAATGGTGCTCCAACTGTAAATTGGGATTGAACATCAAGTTGGTCCTACGTGTCGCTGCTACGTCTCTTATACAAAAAAAGTTAATTTTATTGACTCCAATTATATATAATGATTCAATACATAATAAGGTTGATAACATAAAGGACCTTGGTGTTTTGTTCGACTCTGGCTTATTGAATCGATTCTGCCTTTACTTGATGTAAATCCATATCAAATGATAAAAACACACACAATGTTGTATTAGATTTACACTTTATTTAATAATATATAACAGCTGTTTCACCGTACAACGGTTTCTTCAGATATAACAAGCGGTACTGTAAAACATTTTACTTAAACGTATATATTTTTTATTTTATGACTTAATGGTATTCTCAGAAATTGGAAACCGAAATATTTTTACCCGCCTCTTTTAGTATAAGAGATACATAGATAACATAAATTATATTATAAGTGACACATAACTAACAAAACATTTCAATCGAAAATAGGAAATAGGTTCAACAGAGTTTAATTCCTCCCCTCTGTTGAACCTATTTCCTATTTTTGATTGAAATGTTTTGTTAGTTATGTGTCACTTATAATATAATTTATGTTATCTATGTATCCCTTACACTAAAAGAGGCGGGTAAAAATATTTCGGTTTCCAATTTCTGAGAATACCATTAAGTCATAAAATAAAAAATATATACGTTTAAGTAAAATGTTTTACAGTACCGCTTGTTATATCTGAAGAAACCGTTGTACGGTGAAACAGCTGTTATATATTATTAAATATTATTAAATAAAGTGTAAATCTAATACAACATTGTATGTGTTTTTATCATTCGACTCTGGCTTAACTTTTGTGCCACATATCAGTAACATGTGTGTTGCTGCTGCGAAGACATTAGGTTTTGTTCTGCGTACCTGCAAACTCTTCTCTTCTATATCTTTATTCAGAACTATGTACTATAGTTTTGTCCTCAGTAAGTTAGAGTATGCTTTTCCTGTTTGGTCGCCTCATTATATTTATCTTCAGTTATCTATTGAAAGGATACAACGTCGTTTTTTAAAGTATTTATCATTTAAAATTGATGGGATCTATCCCGAGCGAAATACGGACTACAATTTGCTACTTGGAAGACATGGTTTACAATCGTTTACCCATCGACGAGATACTCTGGGAGCGACATTTGTGTGGAAGATTGTTCGCGGTACCATTGATTGTCCCTATTTACTTTCCTCTATCAACTTTCACTTTCCTCGTATATCCTCTCGTTCCTATTCTACCTTTGCTTTACCTTTTTCTAGGACCAACTTGTTGCAGAGCTCTCCGCTAGTGACCATGTTCCGAATTGCTGTGTTTTATGAAGACATTTTTTCAATTTCATAGCATAGAGAACAAAAAGATTAAATAATTTTTTATTTTTTTATGTGTTACATACGTATATGTATTTCTTTATGTTTATTTTTAGATATAATTATCTTTTTATTTTATGTTTTCTTATACATATTGCTATGAATAGTGGGTTGAAGATAATTTAGTTCGCCACCATCCACAACTAGTTTTCCCAACTAGGTTTTCTCAGCCAGTGAATTTTCAAATCTGAGACCTCTAACTTCTCGGGACCCACATAGGAAAGACGTATCTAAAATATGAATTGAGCGCCAGTACACTTGTACACAAAAATTTTATTTATCAATTTTATATAAGTTAAATTTGAACTAATCTCTCTTTAGGTTTCTTTTAAATATATTCTTTTATATAGGTATTAATTAATTAGCAATATTGGAATGAGTAAATGAAGCAAGCACAGGTTAAAAGTTAAAATAAATATTTTATATATAAATACAAAAATAAAAAAAATAAAAAAATATATCTTTACAAAGTATAAAGATGCTGTATCATATAACAAAGATACTGAAGGTAAAAACATTCATTGACAATTGACCGCTAAATGAATGGAAAACATCCTCCTTAATGACTCGGAACAAAACTTATCTAAAATAATCAAGCTTTGTAATAAATTTTTCAAAGAAAACCATACTGTATAATCAGATACTGATACGCGAACAAAAACTACGCATGTGCTTTGCCATTGGCATGAGCATGCCATAGGATGGCTTACAAGATGAATATGGAGACTCTTACGAAAAAGGAGCTTAATCAAATACAACATCAAAAAGCGAGAATTCAACTCTATAATTATCGGGAATTTATATCTAACTAACATCAACTATAAAACACTTTCAATCAATCAATACCCGAACTAATTAAATATATTTAATATATCTCACGAAAACAAGCAACCTTTACGTTTGATAGTTAGAATTTGTCTCCCCGATTGACCTCTACTTTTACATCAAATCGACACCGGATAACCAGTTTTTCCAACACAAAATATATTATGTACATTTATTATAGTCATGTCACAAAATATTTTATTTTAAATATTTAATTAAAAAAAAAATCCATAGCAATATGTATGTGCAATCTTTGGTTTGTCCTGTAATTGGTTGATGACCGTTGGACAATAAAGTTATTATTATTATTATTATTATTATTATTATTATTATTATTATTATTATTATTATTATTATTATTATTATTATTATTATTATTATTGTTATTATTATTATTATTATTATTATTATAATTATTATAAGCCGTCAAGGAAGGGGTTAAAGGATTCATTTAACAGGTAGTCGCCCCGTCGAGTTGATATTGTGATAAACAAACTTTGATATAAATATTGTGTAAATAAATATTGTTATAATTACTTATTAGTTTTAAGTTTATATTTAGTGTATTCTGTTCTTATCGTTAATATAGTGTGTGTTTAAAATAACGTTAGTTTTATTTAAGGACTCGGAAAGACAAACAGTACAATAATATACATTAATATATATTTATTTCTAATGGGCGAACCCTAATATAAGAAAATATCATAAGATATAATTATGCAGCGTGTCCACGAACAACCTCTAAAGAATGAAAGGGGTGATTGGATATACGAAAGTGTTTCTATCACCTTGGGTCCGGAAATGCTTCTTAAGGGAGCTACCGCACTTTAGAGATGGCGTCACAAAACTAGTTTTTGGTCAATTAGTCTTGAATTACATTTAATTTAGGATTCAAATTTCGTACATGATTTACAAATGATAATTTATACTTTTTATGATTATTGGCCAGTGACTATCGTATACAGTTTTGGAAAGGTATCAGGGGCTCTATATAAAAATGTTTATTGTTAAACTTGTAGAGCACATTCGTACCTACAATTCGATATTTTTGTGTCCCCTCCATCTCCAAAATTACGAGTTCTGGCGCGCCGCAAAGTGCGAGGTTTCGATCTTTCCGCTCGTGCACCGCCATCTGAAGAAAGAGTGCTAAATTATGATTTTCACGATAACTTTTCTCCTCATCGTCCTATGAGGAAGTTGTATGGTTACTTTTTGTTCCTTTTTTTATTATATACGATTTGTGTCATATAACTTTTTCACATAACATCGTCCGTTCTCGAGATATCGGCGAAAATAAGACAAAATTTGGGGTACGAACCGGTTCTCATTTTTTTTCTTCTTTATCGTCAGGCATAGCGAAACATGTTTATCGTCAAACTTGTACAGCAAATTCGTATCTATAATTCGTTTTTTTTTTGTTTTCCCTAACATCTTTAAAATTGCGCGTTTTTGCGCGCCGAAAAGTCAACAAGTCGGCAAGTCCGTGCGAAGTTTCGATTTTATAGCTCGCGCGATTATGTAGATATGTTGTAACGGCTTCACTGTTCTGAACAGAATTATTGAAAGACAATATAGGTAAATAAGACAGTGAAATTATGAATCACATGTATAAAATTTATTATGCAAATTTGCTTTCTTCCGTCTTCCTTCATGTCTTTCTTCTTTTCGATGGTCCTGCGCGCTAGAACTTGCAATTTTACAGACGGAGGGAAAACAAAAATATCGAAATGTAGTTACAAGCGTACTCTACAAGTTTGACGATAAACATTTTTTCGCTATGCGTGACGATAAAGAAGAAAAAAATGAAAACCGAGTTCGTACCCCAAATTTTATCCTATTTTCGCAGATATCTAGAAGAACAAACGATGTTAGATGAAAAAGTCATATTACACAAATTGTAGAGAATAAAAAAGGGAACAAAAACGACGAGGAGCCGAGTTACAGCGGAAACAAAAATCCACCCTCATTTTCTAAATAGCGGAAAATAGTCACAAGAGTTCGAGAACTTAAAATTAGGCACTCCGGACCCCCCCCCCCCTCCCTCCCAACAAACTATAAAAAATTTGGCTTGATGGCTTCTAATTCACGGCCTATTTTCGGATAGAATGACTGGACTATAGTGCTAAACAGGTTCTCTTACTAAACATCGGAAAAACCAACCGTTTTCAAGCAAATACGTCCGATGTGGAGCGGCCTTCTTTTTTATTATTTCATATTTAGTACAAATATCAGAATAATTGAAACATACATGAGTAGGTAAACCCCACCAGTTTTGTATAATACAAAGGTATTTTTAATAATATAAAATATTATTAAAAATTATTCTTCACACCAGATTTTTAATAATATTTTATATTATTAAAAATAACTTTTTAGTATAAATGTAAAAAACTAGATGGAAGTATTTTGTTACATTACGGCTTAAACAAAAAAACAGTACAGCAAAGCATCAATGTTAATGATGCATATTTTATTTATTTTTGGAATGAACGTTTTTTCTTCATCAGCACTCTATTGTTTTCTATTTTTTTTTATTGTATTTATTTTAAATAAATTTTGCTGTAATATATTAATTGTTAGTTTTCCATTTATCCGTACCTGCCTTTAGTTACTTCCATTCCACAGTGTATATAATAATATGGATTGTATAAGGTGGTACCCAGAAATTCCCGAAATTTGAATGTGGCGCGCGAAGAGATTGTAGTACAGCTCTATAGCGCTAGAGGGTACGAGCTGCGTCTATACTAAGTCAGTCTATCAAACGGTACTTTGCTAGGAAATGACAAACAGTTTTTGCGTTTATATTTGTTGAGTTGTGTTTGAGGTATTCTATGGCACTACAATGACTGATTCACAAAAACAAAGAACGTGCATCAAATTCTGCTTTGAACTTGGTAAAACGCCAGCGGAAACTCTGAAAATGCTGAAACAAGCTTTAGGTTAGACGCAAGATTTGAGTGGTATAATCGTTTTAAAAATAGATGTGTGTCGGTTGATGATGATGAACGTTCTGCTCGTCTATCGAGGGAAAATACGCCACAAAATGTCGCAAAGGTGCGTGATGTTAACTAGCAAGACTGAAGGAGAACAATCCATAACATTTGTAATATTATCGGCCTGTCGTTCGACGTTTGTCAGCGTATTTTGGCGAACTCAATACGCAACGTATTGTTGCAAAGTTTGTGCCAGAGTTACTCAGCATTGAACAAAAACGGCACCATGTACATGTGTGCACAGAGGTGAAAGAAACTGCCGAAAGGGATGCGAACTTCAGTACCAGGATTATTGCTGTCGACAAATCATGGGTATACGGCTATGATCCCGAAACAAATCTGTAGTAATAGCTGTGGAAGTCGCCATCGTCACTATGACCGAAGAAAGCACGGTAAGTTTAAAGCAGCATCAAGTTAATTTGCTTCTTTGACGCTGATGGCACCGTTGACAAAAAATTTATCCCACCAGGCGAAATCGTTAATGGACGATTGCGATGCTCCTCGGCGACTAAGAGAAAACATTCGACGTAAGGAGTCTGCCAAGTGGCGCTACAATTTGTGGATCCTATACCACGTCGGCTTCAGTAATTAGCCTGAATGAAAACGGAAGTACTAGTCCACCTTTCCTACACCCCAGATCTTGCCTCTAGTGATTTCTTCCAAACCGAGTTGCATGCTGTGTTCAACACGATAACACACGAAGACTTTTAACACTATTTCCAGTCACTAGTTGTTGGCATCGGTGTATTCATGTGGAAGGAGAGTATTTTGTAGGTGATAGTAGTGAATAAGTTGTAAGAACAACTTATTCTGTTTTTTCTTCACACTGCGAGAATTTTTGGGTAGCACCTCGTATATAGTATAGATGACAGAATTCTTTACAGACAGTTTCAAATTATAGACCTAGAAGTTACTTTTGACTGTCAACTTACCTTTAGATATTATGTAGAGACAATTTGCGCTTCGGTATGCAAATCCTTGTTATTTTTAGTGCATATTTTAATAAGTACGTCAATGATATTGTAGTATTGAAATCTCGCTTTTTTGCTATTATTATTAGCAAACTTTAATATACTCACGTTAGGTGGTTTAATAACTTTATAAAGGTTACATAATTCAGATAAAAAATGATAATGAAAAAGTCCGTTTTAGAAAATAAAATCGACGTGTTCCGGTTTTTTTTCCAAAAGTCTCTGGGAAACCTTTACTATATTGTTTCCAGACATGGACTGGGTAATTTTAAAACTGGTTTGGATTTTTAAAAAATTACAACTACATAATAATTTATAGATGTTATTTACACACTTAATTTTCTATAAAACATACACGTATCCGTTATTATAACTTTGTATAGCTGAGTGAAATCAATTAATAGATAATTTTGAAATTGAAACGTGTTAATTATAATTCCACATTAATGCGTCTCAAAACCGAACCAAGCCGATTTATTATGTTCACAAAAACAGTTATTTCTTAACATTTCCGCCAATTTCAAGGTAATACATTACAAGTCGAGAGCTCGACTTCGTGTTCCGAGACAGACCTATCTGTCAAGCACATAACGACAGTAGTAGAGTAGAGTTGTATTTGTGACATAGAAAAACGTATACAGTATATCAGAAAAAGACAACACATACTTTTATACACTAACAAGTAACAAACAATAACAAACAGGATACTGAAATTATAAAATCTGCGAGAATTTCCTTTCGGTTAACGATGTCGAAATCAATTTCTCGTTTCCGGTCACCTGTTATGAAGAAAGAAAACTTCGGCACAGAAAAAGAACCAATTCGCTTCGTCGACTGGTCGAATTCAACGCAATAATCTCTGCGGTTTGTCAATTAAATAACCCAGTGCTTTAATTGGACGGATATCCTACGGATCGGTGGCGAGAGAATAAAAAAAAATAGGGGGAGCTTAGAAGCAATAGAAGTAAATACGAGAAACGTGTGGAATTTGACACACGCACGGGTGAATCGTTAAACGACGATAATGAGTACTAGTTTCCATGGAATTATTATAGGGTTACTTGAATAGTTATTAGAGCGGACACATTTTTAACGGACGTTATTTTAAGCAAGGACTGGACGATCATATTTAGTTAATCATAAATACATAGAGGTTCGGTAGGACCTGAACCAGCACATATAATCCTTAATTTTCCAGTTGTTTTACTTTATACGGCATATTTAGTAATTTTATTCTTCCAGGGCTAAAAATGTAATGGCACAAATACTACAAACATTGAGAGGACCAATAATACAAAAACATACCTTTTTATTTTAATATAATCAATAGTACTATACATACGAGATTCGTTTCATGGTACAGTGACTTTTCTCTAGAGGTCGTTCGGATCATCAATAACTATAGTAACAAGTGTTCATTTGAAAAGTCAATCCAGTAGCATGTGATTTACTGAGAACATTTGGAAGTATGTCGTAAATTAAAATTTACTACTTAACCTACGAAGTCGTATATTTTGACAGTTTCATACATACAAATAATTCATAAATAATAGGTATTTATTGAAAACTAGAACAAATGTTGAAAATGTTGTCCTTCAAGATCAATGCACTTTAAAATCCTCCGTTCAAAATTTCTGATGATATTCTGCAACATTACTGGATTGTTATTAATTTCCATGCATTTCTGTTCGATTCTCTGTAGCATATCATTCAAATTCAATATAGGTGTTCGAAATATGTTATTTTTTAGATAAGGAAACAAAAAGAAGTCGCAAGGTGTTAAATCGCATGAACGTGCAGGCCAGGAAATTTCAGTATTTCGACTAATTATGCGCTCATAAAAAAATTCTCTTAAATAATCCAAAGATTCTGCAGTACAGTGACAAGGTGCTTCGTCTTGTTGAAAATATGCATTTTGAAGTTCATCATCATGCAACAGATTGACAAATGGTTGTAAAATTTCCGTACGGTGCCTTTGGGCAGTTAACGTTCCCTGAAAAAATATTGGTCCAATGATTCGCCTTTGGCTTATCGCTGCTCAAACACCAATTTTCTCTGGATGTAGCGATTCTTCATTAAATACATGGGGATTTTCACTATTATAAATTCTTGTATTTTGTGAATTTAGGTATCCCGTTATATAAAGCCATGCTTCATCAGTAAAGATGACTCTTTGCGAAAGTTGTTCATTAATGTTCATATTTACAAACCAATTACAAAACTGTAGTCTACGTGGGTAATCAATTTCTAACAATTCTTGTACTGCTGTGACACGGTATGGATAAAGTTGTATATCTTTTTTTAATAACTTGTGAGTTGTACCAACAGAAAGGTTTATTTGTTGACTCAAATGTCGAACAGATGTTTGTGGTTCATTTTCCATTATTTCTTCAACACGATTGACGACTTGAGGTGTACGTTTAAGAGACTACCAGTTTCAGAAAAAAAGTTTTAAAGTTCTATCCAAAGTATTCTTAAATTGTATATAATCTATTACAAAATGTGGAAACTCAACTTGAAATTCTACCATGCAATCTTGAACTGAATAAACCCATAAACCATCAATTTTATTACCACTTCGAAAATAAGCCTGGACTAAAAAAATTTTATGTTCTAAAGTGAAAGCCATTTTAAAACTGAGAAGCAATTTATTTAAACCAGAATCGACGCACGATTATTTTATGCACTAACTGATATTTGTGATTGACATTATCAAATATCATTTGGATTTACATTTACGGAGCAACAAACACATACTAATATATTTGCGTCTTATTCTATTAAAATTTCAAAGTAACCTAGATTGACTTTTCTAATGAACACTTGTTATATTAAAACACAAGTTTCATAAGGCACCATTTTGGGGCACGAGTTCAGTTTTTAGCGCAAGTGCGACAAAAGGACCTTATGAAACGAGTTTTTTATACTATTTTTTTTTGATTTTGCATTTTTTACATTAATACATTGAAATTATTTAATTCAGAGATTCAGAAAGTTCAGAGTTTTATTTTTATATGAAGTATGCAAGTTGGTCACATTGATACTTGACATTTTCAAATTTAAATCTTGCCATCCGCGAAATATTATTTATTAATTTTCGTTAACATTACTTCATATTTTATTTAATAATATAAACGTGAGTGACATGGAAACTTCTATATCTAGTTGTCAATTGTATTCAATATACACGTTGTTTGTGTGGCATTTTTCTTTTCTACGTACAGCTGCGAGCTATAAATTTTGATCGTCGATGTCATTTTAAAATTTGAGGAAATTGTAGTGTGACAATGTCTTCTTCAGTCTTGCCCTGATTGATTTTATTCATTGTTAATGAAATGTCAATATAAATTTGCAGTTTTTCAAAGTCTTGTTTTTTTAATTATTTTTAATATGGTCTCCATATCCCATCTTAATAAAGCAAGGATTATTTTCTTAATAGAAACTGGACTCTATGAAGCTACGGTAGCATCGCGTCTATTTTATGATTTGATTACCGAGATTAAGGTCATTGAACAGATTCAAAACATCATTGTAAGAACGCTGTTTGTCTCCATAGCCTGGCAAAATTAAAATTTAAATATGTTTTGATTCAGTCAGGGACACTATAATAGACAAAACAACAATAATAAACACCACAGTCATTTATTTTACAATTAATAATGGCTTTGTTGTTTGATAGTTTGTTCATGGCTAACTCAGTATAAAACTTAGTAAAATTATTCATTAGTGCATTTAATGTCCGATCAAAGTATGAATGTGACGGTTTGAAGATTTAATCTAATTAGAATTTTTTTTTGTGAAAATCAATAAATTGTTAAAATATCTCAATAGCAATGTGGAGGCATATCCAGGCATTCAAAAATGTAAAAATATACAGGTGTTCCATTTAAAATAACAAATTGTATGTCTATTTCCGGCATAACAGGAAGTGACAGAGCAAATCTGATATTTTTAGAATTCCTGAATCTTTTTACAAAGGTATACCGGATTTTATTTAAAATGAATGAACCTTTGCAGACTTACTTAGGGGGTTCTGTACTTTTTACTAATACTGTATATGTAGAGAAATTAGTCAATATACAGGGTGGGGCACATAAAGTGTTACAGAGCAATAGCACTCAAACGATTAATCATATCGAAAAATGTTTCAGACAAAAGTTTCAGTGTTCGGGAAGGCGGTCATACTGTGCCACCCAGTTTTTTGATCGGTGTAGGCCTAGAAGCTACGTCAATGTCAACTCCAATTTTTTAAATGGAACCATGTATTTTCTTTTCAATAACATTATTACATATTTTAAAACGAATTCAGCGACCTACAACACAAGGTCATTCTAGTCACGCAAAGTATGAAAATAGTCGAAAAATCGAAAAATATCGGAATAATCAGCATCAAAGGATCCACTAACTTTGGTTTGGGTCTACCTACAGAAGATGCTCGAAGTGACCACCCTCCGCTTGTAAGCAGTGGTTAATCCAACGAGGAACGACCGTCTAACGTTAGCCAACATTTGTGGTGTAATTTCGGTACATGCTCGGCGTATTCTTTCTCTCATGTCGTCAGGCGTGGTAGGTGCTTCCGCCATTACGTGTCCTTTGACAAAACCCCAGAAAAAGTAATGCATTAGTGTTAGATCTGGCGAACGAGGTGGCCAAGCAACATTAGCGCCTCGTCCTATCCATTTTTCACCAAAAATTTCATTCATCACTTGTCTTGCACATAGAGCATAATGGGATGGTGCACCGTCGTGTTGCATCCACATGTTTATGTGAATTCGGGCAGTACGTTTTGCAGAAAGTTTGCGTAAACTTGCCCACTTAAGCGACCTTTAAAAAAATGTGGACCAATGACGTGATCGCTGACAATGCCGGCCCAACAATTAACGGACCACGGATGTTGATATCGTACAGTTCTCGTCCATCGAGGATTGGCATTTGCACAGTAATGCATGTTATGTCTATTCACATTTCCTGTATTTGTGAAGTTAGCTTCGTTAGAAACAGCACATGACTCAAGAATGAAACATCCGTGTGCATTTTTCGACGAATCCAGTTACAGAAGTTGACGCGATTTTGGAAATCATTACCGTACAAATCCTGATGCAGTGACATACAATACGGATGTAATTTGTGTTGATGTAATATTCTTAATACAGATCGCCTACTAATTTCACTCTCTCTTTCCATTTGCCTGGTGCCCGCATGGGGATTTTGTGCAGTAAAAGCTAAGCTAGCAACTGCATTTTCATCAACAATCGGTCGACGTTTGGCTCGTGTTTGTTTCATTGTACTGAAGCGACAGAAACGGTCAGCTAATCGCTTAAATGCCATGTGCGATTTTTGTTGTCTGTCGGGATAACGAGCCGCGTACAACTGCTCAGCGTTTCTGTAATGTTTGCGGCATTCCCCCAGCACCATTAACATATCAAAATATTCTTGATAATCGTTCATTTTCGCAATCCGATGTACTCACAATATAAGGTAATGCGTGACTAACTGACAGCCATATGCGTTGACAGTTGATGCTGATTATTCCGATATTTTTCGATTTTTCGACTATTTTCATACTTTGCGTGACTAGAATGACCTTGTGTTGTAGGTCGCTGAATTCGTCTTAAAATCAGTAATAATGTTATTGAAAAGAAAATACATGGTTCCATTTAAAAAATTGGAGTTGACATTGACGTAGCTTCTACGCCTACACCGAGTATGACCGCCTTCCCGAACACTGAAACTTTTGTCTGAAACATTCTTCGATATTATATAATGAAACGGATATGCAAAATACATATCCGTAACTGTAAACAAGGACAAACACCTCGTATTTTTTAGCATTTACTTCTGTTCAATACATATGTTTCAGCCATCTAGGCCTCATCGGTTGAACTAGTGAAGCAATGTATATACAAATTAATACAGATCTGTTAAACAACGGATCTGTATCTGTATCTACATTTACGCTAAAATCGTCTCCAAGCCATAACCAGTTTCGTTCTATCAGGCGACACAAATTTAATCAGTGACATCTGACGGAAGAAAGCGACTAGGCCAGAAAAGGCGATCTTCCGCTCGAATAGCAAGGCTATTACAAATAATTAAGCGGAAAAATACGTATATTGGTGCTGTCCATTAAGACGCGCCAGATGGCGGTAAATATACAAAAAAGGGATATTTATCAATACGTTTTGCACGTATTACGCCGTTGTTATATAATGAAACGGATATGCAAAATACATTTCATTATACGTTTCATTATATAACAACGGCGTAATACGTGCAAAACGTATTGATAAATATCCCTTTTTTGTATATTTACCGCCATCTGGCGCGTCTTAATGGACAGCACCAATATACGTATTTTTCCGCTTAATTATTTGTAATAGCCTTGCTATTCGAGCGGAAGATCGCCTTTTCTGGCCTAGTCGCTTTCTTCCGTCAGATGTCACTGATTAAATTGGTGTCGCCTGATAGAACGAAACTGGTTATGGCTTGGAGATGATTTTAGCGTAAATGTAGATACACATACAGATCCGTTGTTTAACAGATCTGTATTAATTTGTATATACATTGCTTCACTAGTTCAACCGATGAGGCCTAGATGGCTGAAACATATGTATTGAACAGAAGTAAATGCTAAAAAAATACGAGGTGTTTGTCCTTGTTTACAGTTACGGATATGTATTTTGCATATCCGTTTCATTATATAACAACGGCGTAATACGTGCAAAACGTATTGATAAATATCCCTTTTTTGTATTCTTCGATATGATTAATCGTTTGAGTGCTATTGCTCTGTAACACTTTATGTGCCCCACCCGGTATATAAAATATTATATCAAGCATAATGAGTATGTTTATGCGATTATGTTCAAAAGTTTTCAAAACAATAAAATTTTGACTCCATTTAAAATTTAAACTGCAAGAGACCTCGGCAATAAAACGATTATCGAGAATACAGTTTAGCCATTGTTATCTGGTCACTTTAAAAGACATTAAATGATATAATTTCTAATAAATATTTTAAAATATTTGGCTTAAATTGTTGTCACATAACAGTATTTTTGTGTATATTAATATTGTACGTGCTTGTTCCCTACTTCTGCGAGAACTCATTACAGTTATTAAAGTCTGTTGAAATTAGTTATTGACGTAGCCGTAGGACATGTTACGCAATTGAAGATCGACTCATTTCCGTGTACTTATTATCTTTGATCTTTTCAATGTCAATTACAGAAAAAAAATACGACCATTATACTTCCTGCAAGTCAATTTATGTTATGTATGGGTATGTATGAATACATGTACGTACTTATCCGGGTTTGGATTATAAGTTTAATGTCTATGCGTTTTTTAAATAATATTCAAGTATTCATTAGTGTTAGGTAATGATGATTCTGAGTCGAATTAGCTTTATAATGCGAAGAGGCAAAACTTAAGTGTATACGCGGAGATACTTGGATAATTAATTAAAAATCCTTTTAAATTACAGTCTTGCGTAAAGATTTTATAAAACGTTGTGATATTTTTCGCTCATTAAAATTACTAACTAAAATCACATTACCGGTATTATATTAGAAGGCCAAATAAATGCAGAAAACATTACGTTTTGACACATGCGTGCTCGAAAACAGGAAGTCATATCGTAGTATTTATTTAACTATTAAAATACTCTTCCAAAAGGTAATTTTATTTTATTTATTTTAGATTCTTTAAAGTAACTGTTTGCATTGACATTTTTGCAATAATGAAAACTAAACAATAGATTTTAAAAATAGAAATTAGAATTTACAAAAACGTTATTTACGAGGCATGTTTTTTAAGTAAGTACCGTTTTGAAATTAAAAAAAGACGTGCAAAGATATCTCAATAATTTTATTTTTACATGAAAGCCTGTACCTTAATCTACTTTTCTACATAATTTCCTTCAATATTGAGACACTTGTCATAACGTTGTACCAGTTTATCAATACCCTCCTCATAGAAGTCTACCGCCTGACTTGTTAACCACTGCATCACAACTGTTTTGACTTCGTCATCGTCATGAAGACGCTGGCCGCCCAGGTGATTCTTCAAGTGCAGGAACAGATGGTAGTCACTGGGCGCCAGATCAGGGCTGTACGGAGGATGATCCAGAATTTCCCATTTAAAAGATGTGATGAGATCTTTGCTCTGATTAGCCACATGCGGACGGGCATTGTCATGCAGCAAAACGATGCCCTTGCTCAACTTGCCTCGTCTTTTGTTCTGGATTGAACGGCGCAGATTTTTCAAGGTCTCACAATAAGCTGCTGCATTGATTGTCTCATTACGAGGCATTGTCTCATTACGAGGCAGAAATTCCACAAGCAATACTCCTTTTCTGTCCCAAAAAACTGTGCACATGATTTTCCGGGCAAAAATTGTTTGCTTAAACTTCACTTTTCCGGGTGAATCTGAATGCCGCCATTCCATGGACTGTTGCTTTGATTCAGGTGTGACGTAGGCCACCCATGTTTCATCGCCCGTAACAATTTGGCTTAAGAAATCATCACCGTCGTTGCGGTACCGCTCAAGGAAAGTCAATGCACTGCCTAAACGTTTGGTTTTGTGCACATCCGTCTACATTTTCGGTACCCAACGTGAGCACAATTTTCGGTAATTCCAAGCGCTCGCTCACAATGCCATACAAAACACTACGCGAAACATTAGGAAAGCCATCACACAAGGAGGACATCGTAAAGCGTCTGTTTTCTCTCACGTTATTGTCCACTTCCTGCACCAAACTTTCATTAACGACCGAAGGACGCCCACTCCGTTGTTCATCATGCACATTTGTGCGGCCATCTTTAAATGTTCTCACCCACTTTCTTACCATTCCATCACTCATAATGTTTTGTCCGTAAACTGCACAAATCTCACGATGTATATTGATCGGTTTTAGGTCTTTAGCACTAAGAAATCTTATAACAGCCCGTACTTCACAGTCGGCGAGACTCACGATTATCGGAGGCATCTTAAACACTCAGTAAACAACGTAAACAAGGTAGAATCAGACTGTAATGGCGTCAGTGCGTAGGCAAGAGATGTAGCTCCCCGGTGCGCATACGCAGAACGCCGACCGCAGCGCTGCGGTCGCGGTGTGGAAAAACGGTACTTACTTAAAAAACATGCCTCGTACATTAATAGTTGGCACAAGATAATGATCTCAGATGGTTAAGGTTGACGCCAGGTTTTCTATAAGAAAGTATAGGTTTGATGGGCCAAAAGTTTGTTCATTTGAATTCCATTACAATTTATACTAAATTTTCTATTGATATTTAATAGACTATACAGGTCTGCAAAAGTAGTTATTTTTATATTAAGTGTGCAAAGCATAGGTTTTTTGAGTTTGAGAATGTTAAGTTATACATTCGGAAACTCAAAAACTGCTTTGCACACGTAACATAAACAACGTCTTTCCCTAATTGTAGTAATTTAGAACTGTAGATTAATATAAATTTAAAAAATGTCACCTACATAATTACGGCAGCTACGGCAATTGCTCTGAGTTGTTTTAGTTACGAGTGTACATCAAGAAATATCAAGAAATTTGGGTCCAATTAGAGAATACAATCCCGAGAATGTTTTTCAATCCCGGGATTACGGGATTTTTGAAGCGTAATCCTGGGAACCCGGGATTAGACTATGTGATTTCTAATTGGGCTCAAATGAAAAAATACTTAAGTAATTTCTTAAAAATTATTTATTAATATTGTTGCACAACACAATACACAATATACTAAAATAAGGAACAAAAAAGACAATACAAAAAACTATTTAGAATTTCGAAAATGTAATCGCAGAAATATCAAAGCATCCAATATTTGACTTCCAAGCCTGCTTCGTAGTTTATTGTCAACATAAACAGCAGCTCAAAACGCTCGCTCAGGTTCTATACTGGTTGGAGGAATATACAATAGATATTTATATGCTAATTTTAAGTGATATCCACGAACTCCTCCATTTTCGAACAGGCTCATTTCGCGTCTAATACTATTTACCAACCCCGATTCATTTTGTACTTCAGGATCTGGGGATTCCATGCGCTCTTATTAATTTCCAGCTGTAACTTTTCCTTTAGTATCAATTGGGGTTGGGAGGTTTGTTGCCTTGACATCATCTGTTTGTGATCCTGACCTTTCTTTGTCTTCCGTGTCATCTCGACTATTTAGTCTTTTAACAATACTCTTTATTTGCGCCCACACTAAAGCCAGTGTAGGAACTGGAAATAAGTCAAGCCATTCCAAATCCGATAATAACTGATTTTCATAATCTTTTCGTGGATTTTGTAAATAATTCAACACATAAGTTAAATCATCATTTCGTCGTTGCTTTATACGTTCCACTAAGGATGTTTTCATTTTATTGGCGAGTGCTGAGTTTTTGCTAGACAATTGTTTTATAAGAAATTTCAAAGCGGCATCAGCTGTGCATAAATTAGCATCTCGTCGATAGATTGCTTCTATTGTTAATTTAATTGGGGTCAGCACATCAACAATTTTATTTACCAAGTCAAAATCAGCATCTTCTAAACGGATTGGATGATTGAGACCTATAAGAGCTTTTTGAATTCATATTTTTAAAAGAGAAAAACGTTCCAGCATGGTTGAAAGACTATTACACCTGGTTTTACAATCCAAAATAAGTGACAGCTCTTTTTCATGTTCAATCTTCACATATTTTTGAAGTACTGTTTCATTCAATACACTACAATTTTGCGGATTTTCTTTATCAGCTCATTAATGTTTTCATCTTTCCTTAATTCTGGTATGTGTTCTCGCGCAAGTTCATTTTGTGACATTAAGATTGAACCTGATTCTGAACAGTCTAAGTCTTCTAAATTGTCATCATAATTGCTATCGTTTTTATAATCAACAGTCACAGCTGGTTCATTTATAGTATCATCTGAGTCTGAGGTAGGGCTGTCTTGTTTGTCTTGAAAATAATTCATATCAGTTTCCAAGGAAATATCAAATTTACTTAGACGCTCTTTCAATATAACAAGACAATTTTCAGCCGTCATATGAATAGGAACGGGTCCGAAGCTCCAATTTTTTTTATATGAATGAACGTTGACAGCCATTTATCGTTTATTGGGCGTTGATGTCCACTCGTCGAAAGATAGACTGAATCTTTCACTTGCACTTTTCAAATGTTTTTATTCTGCAGTTACTTGCTTTCTGATTTTTTCACTGTAATTCATAACACGTTTTCGAATTGTGACGGCTGATTTTGGTAAATCCGTGTATTTCGCTAAGACCAATTTTCTCAAATCGTCTGAAGTTATGAATACACTGAATGGAAATCCATCTAATGCAATCATTCTTGCCAAAACATTATCCAGGCTATCGTCGGCACTTTTAGTAAAATAATCTTCTAACTTTCGTTTAGCTGGCGATGGTGCTGTGTTCAGATTTTCAGAATCTTGACTTGCTGAAGCTGTTAAACGATTAACGTCAGCTAAAATCTTAATGTTATGTTTTGATGACAAATGTGTATGTAATCCCTTAGTCGATTCACCCAAAGTCTTGAGAATGGCAGGGCATCGCTTACATTTAGCATTATTCCCGTCTTTCGCAACTAAAAAATAATTCCATGCTGACGATGTATCACTGTTTTTTTTTATGTTGAATCAAGTCTCCCGCCATTTAAAATAACTTTTTCAGATAATTGACTTTTAAATTTAAATGACGTAACCTGCGTAACCTTGTCGCTGGTAGAATTCCGGGAGATCCCGGGATTGTATTCTCTAGTCCCAATGGAATTCAGTGATGCAAGCGAAAACCTAGAGGTGGATAAATTTGCAAATCAAGTAATTCTAGCATTTTGCCCGTCAATCCAAGACTCCAATATGAAAAACAGTTTCACAATGAAAGAAAGTCTTTTTAACGGTGAAAAAGACTTTTTAACTGATAAAATATGACACACTTTGCATACTGAGATTCATGAAAAACAGTAACTTTTTTTGACAATGGGGGAAAAATATTTTTTCTACTCCTATTTCGTAATGCACTCATTAACATATCAATTTATGAGAGATAATATTATTCATTATTCTCAATATTGAATAATACTCATTACTCAACACTTTAAATCCAATCACAGTTCTGAGTATTCATTACTTAACACTTTAGAATCAATCACAGGTCTGAATTTCTTATTATCCAACACTTCGATCATGTAACCACGCGCTCTAAGAGTGTTGTGGAACCCTGACACACACCTCTAATTTATTAAAAATTGTTGCCCGAAAAATCTAGAAAAAAATACGAGCAAGTCTACAAAGCTTTCATGGAATGGCGAATACGGAAAAATGTAAACTCTTTTTCAGACAATCTTCTCATTGTTAAAATGTCACCATTAACTTTAATAATAATAAACGAAGTATGTAATGTTTAATCAAGTTGTTAATATTAGTGTTTTCATTTAATAAAGATATAAAATAAAATTTACAAAATGTCATTTCAAGGGCGTAGAAAAAGTATAGTATTCTATTCGCAAGTAATGGCTATTATTCACTCAAATGATTTGCAAACTTCATTATCGTGAGTAATAGCTTTTATTACTTGCTCATTAAATAATATACCATTATTTTGCATGGAATGTTTTCGGTAAATATTATGTTTTCTACCCTGTTGAATTCAAAAATTTACTCTATTTTCCTACATCACGTAAAGTCTTTTTCTGGGAAATATACTCTGCAAAAAAATTTTTTTTGGAAAATTTTTATGTTTTATAACTAAGTAGTACACAAACATATTCAAAATAGAACAAAATGCAAAGGAAAACCCCAAGACAGCAACTTGATAAACATAACAATTGAAAAACTAACACCAACGCAAAGAATTTAATTAACGAAAACTTGAACTAATAGTAATAATAATAGTTGTCTTTATTGCTCAACAGATCTCTCCATTAAGAGGACAATACAATAATACAGTACAGTGTCAAAAAACTAAATTAAAACATATTCCATAAAGTAATAATAGCAAAAATGACAATTCGAATGAAGAAGATCATAAGAAAATACTAACTGATTTGTTAACTTGTCAATTGCGCAAACGTGGGTAATTTACTATGTATCTATATTAAAAGGTTAAATTGCGGCGAAAGGATAAAAAGGACCAGGGAAAATCTTGTTAGCATTTCTAGCCATATGCGTGATTGGTGCTTTAGCAAATACGTTAGTCCTAGCCCAGGCCTCGGCGAATGATTCATTTGATCTCGTTGCATATTTTGGCACCAAAATATCAACAGCAGAGAGTAAATTCGGTGCGTCGATGCCATTGTTGACTAGCTTAATTATAAAGTGAGCACTCGCTATCTCTCTGCGATCAGAAAGTGAGGTAAAATTGTGTTCACGCAGTAATTCTTGATAGTCAACTCCCCAATAATGAGTATTTCCGCCTCGGGTCCATATTACGGCTGTCATCCACCTAGGTAAAGATTATATAAAACCTTTCATGTAGTCTTAACCCAACTGGTTCCATTCTTCAGTGCCCGCTGCTTCTATCTCTTCTAGCGTTCTTAGTGAAACTTGTCTGGTTCGTAGTGCCCACCCATTATAGTCCCAGATATGCTCTATTGGATTCATGTGCGTGCTTCTAGCTGGTCACTCCAAAACACGTATGTTAATATGATTTAGGTACGATGTTGGCGATGTGGGGGCGAGCGTTATCATGCATTAAACGGAAATTCAGGCCTAAGTAATATGCAAATGGAACCACAAGTAACTCTAAGATAATCCTAGTGTACCTATCTGCGGTCATAGAGCCATTATGAATAACCTCCAATTGCCTCTTAGCCTCGGAAGATACACCTCCTCATATCACAATCGAACCACCTCCGAAATTTATTGTTTTCCTGATTTTGCATTGACCGAAGCGCTCACATCTCGTCTATATACTGGCAGGCGTCTATCTGATGAGAAGAGGCAATACCTAGACTCGTCTGTGAACAGAATGTTACCTCAAGCTTTAGCGGTCCAATCACGATGATCTCTCGCAAATTGTAATCTGTGAATTCGGTGTTCTCTAGTGAGTATGGGGTCTTTGGCCGGTATTCTTGAAGGTAATCATTGTTCTTTAATTCGGTTCCTTCTTGTCTGAGACGTAACATTTACATTTTGAACGGTAAGCAGCTCATTGTTTTTCTGTCTTGCAGTACAATACCATATTCGTAAGGCCGTAAGTCGTAAAAAGCGATCGTCTATGGCCGTAGTTGACCGCTTTCTACATTGTCCTGTTCTCCTGTTATATCCCCTAGTTTCTTTATACCTGCGCGCCAGTTTCGAAATTGTCGATTATCGGACACCTAACACCATACCAACGTATCTTTTACTCCTACCATCGTTAATTAACGAAATGGATTGGATAATTTCTTCGTGACTCAAATTACGTGCATCGCGCATTGAGGGACTGTTATTCATCTTTACCAAACCAGGAAAGAGGGTTCTACATGGAAGTACGTCATAAATGTTAAAAGAAAAAAAAACTATAATTTTAAATTTACCAATTTTTGAAAGAAATGAGAAGATGTAAGCATCTAAAGCTCACGAAAATATAAAAGAAAATTAATTTGACAATGACATAAAACCAAAAATTCGGCTCTGGTAAGTGGCTAGCAGTGAATGTAAAGAATAGCTCTGTAATTATTTTCGATATATCGATAAATTATGAGCTGTTAATATAATGTAGTACTAAAAACTAGTGGGGAAAAGTGCGAGATATAGGATAAACTAAGAGTAAGAATAAAATAGCAGTAAAAATATAATAGTAAATAATTGTGTAAGAGATAGAAAATGTGTCAATAGAGGCCAAACCTACGACGGGTTGCCGGGGTTTGGTTTCTTGCGCGGCGGCAAAACATATCGACAAATAAAAATGACTACAAGTTTCGCATAAGTTCGAAAAATAAGAAGACAGGACCGGACTAAGAAAATAATTTAAACAGAAAAAGAGACAAAGAAATAAAAGTGTAGAAATGGGACGCTCTGAAGGTAGTGATGAATACTCCACCGACGAGAAGAAGAGAAAGTGTTCTAAAGAGGATGTAGAAGAACATTCCTTCATTAAAAGTAAGAAAATAGCTAGATCGCCGATAAAAGCCCAGAAGAAAATGGAGAATAATATACAAGCGATGAGGAACATGATGGAAATACTGCAAACGACAATGAAATCCTTAACGGAAGAAATAAAAGAAATGAGAGAGGAACAGAAGGTGTACAAAAAAGAAATAGAAGGAATGAGGAAAGAGAATGAAAAATTGATAAGAGAGAATTCCCAATTGAGAAG
The DNA here is from genome assembly GCA_935421215.2 of Melolontha melolontha. Lineage (NCBI taxonomy): Eukaryota > Metazoa > Arthropoda > Insecta > Coleoptera > Scarabaeidae > Melolontha > Melolontha melolontha. The sequence goes on from CAKXYW020000001.1 coordinate 255,982, forward strand.
AGGAATAATAATAATGGATGACAGGTTAGAGCGTCTTGAAAATGAGAAGAGACGAAATAATGTAGTTGTACAAGGACTATCAGTAAATGCAACCAATCAGGAGGAAATAAAAAAACAAAATGGAGGAGTTTATAGAGAAAGAGTTGCATTTAAAAGTCAAAACAAAGGGAGTGATTAATCTACAATCAATTAATCTACAAATGAAAGACAGGAAAGCTCAAATGAACTAAGATACCAATATATAGATGGAAAGAAGGAGGTTGACACGGCAATGATAATGGACGTTGACAAAATTAAACATACGAAAGAAATAAAGTATACGATGAGGCATGGAAATGATACTTCTAACAAAAAGAAAGAATGGAAATTGGCGACTTGGATCAGAAGTTTAAGCGGAAAGTAAAGTGAACTCATAAGTGAATTTGAAGAAACGCGTTTGATAGAGTAGTAAATTTCACGGATATCTAGGAAACTAAAAACTTTTACTACAATTTTTTCACCTATTAGTTATTATTTGTCAGTAGGAATAAATCCGCAAGTTTATGTGAATAGGTTGCGAATCATCCTGTATATATTACTGCCTCCGTCCAGAAATAAGTGTAAGATTTGAGATTTAATGAAAAATTAAGAAAAGTATGCCTTGACAGCTGATAAGTAAATGTCAGATTTGACGCTAAAAGTGAAGTTAAGAGTAAAGAGTAAAGAGTAATACCTAATTAGTAAACATTAAAGTTTTCTGCGTTATTTGTAAAATAAGAGTGTATCTTTAAAAACATTCTTTTAACGAAAAATTTCAAACTGGTCTGTCTCAAATATGGACAATTCAATCAATTTGGTTGCAATTTCACAAAAGAAACCTAGTTTGGCTTCAAACTTACGGCAAGCTCTTTATCATTCACTGTTAGAACTTAGTAACAACGACAGGCTAAAGCGTGGTTCCATCAAAATTACTGCCAGCAAATTCAAAGTATCCGAGAAAACTGTTAGCAGGTTATGGCATTGAGGAAAGCAATCATTAAACGATGGATTAGTAGTAGCTGTTGTATCCTTTCGTAAAAGGGGACGTGTTGGCTGAAAATCAAGAATGCTTGAAATAGAAGCAATTAAAGCAGTTTCACTTAATAATCGGCGTACTATTCGTTCTTTTGCACATTCTATTACCATTATTAATTAATTAAAAAACAATTCAAATACAGGACAAATAAGGAGGCATTCAAATGCTATAAAGACATATTGAACGAATGTTAATAAAATTGCACGGTTAAAGCACTTTAAGCCAGAAAGTGTAGTTGATGGAATGCCTCATTTCAAGGATATGACTGATCAAATCCATGTAGACGAAAAGTGGTTTTACATCACGAAAACATCCAAATACATGTTACCTTGTAGAGGGTGAACAGAACCGTACAGAATCTGTAAAAGTAAACGCTTCCTTACGATAGTAATGTTTCTAGCCGCTGTTAGTCGTCCTCGCTACAATCAATCTCAGAATAAACATTTTGATGGTAAACTTGTCATTTGGACTTTCGTATTTGAAGAACCTACTAAGAGAACCAGCAAAAATCGCCCTGATGGCACAAAGGAAACTAATGTTATTTCGAATGTTACTAGAGAAGTTTACAGAAAAATGATAATCGAAAAATTATCACTACAACAGGAATGGCCTTCATCAAATCGCCTTTCAATCATCTGGATTCAACAAGATATTGCCAAATCGCATATCGATCCTGAGGATATAGGTTTTAAGGAAGCTTGCCAACGAACTAACTTAAACATTAAAATGTTCTGTCAGCCATTAAAAAGTCCTGATATGAACGTTTTCGATCTGTGATTTTTCAATGTCATTCAGTCGTTGTAGCCCACAACCGCTTCCACAGTCAACAGTCGACGAATTAATCAATGCCGTTATAAATGCTTACGCTGAATTAGATAATGATACTCTGAATAAAACCTTCTTCACTCACCAGCAGTGTACGATAGAAATTATGAGAACTGATGCTTGTAATAATTATCGATTTTCCCATATGGGAAAGGATCACCTACAAAGAAATGGGATGCTACCTTCTGTTACTAATTGTGACATGGATTTTGTGACAAAAGTTCAAAATATAATCGATTTAGTTTAATTTCTGGTTTAATAAGCTTAATTAGCTTTAATTTTATGAAATTTGTACTTTAACACAGCGTTTCTTAAACTGTGTTCCGCGGAACCCCGGGGTCCCGTGGAGATCACTCAGGGGTTCCGCGAAAGTTACGTGCTTTTTTTATAACATTCAAGGACGTAACATAAAAAAACTAATAAAAATTTAACGGCACAACTAAATTCCACTTACTAATCTGGATAGTCGGTGCAAATGCGACAGTCCGACGTCGAGAATTGTAACGCCGTCGGGACAATTTTTGGTATTTAAAAGCAGCCGCCCTCGTATAATCACGGGAAATCCCGTTATCGGTGATTCCCCGGCTCAATTCTTTATTGAGCATTACACTGCGAGTATCCGGGCATAATAGTCACTTGCCGATGTGTGTCTTATAAATAAAGTGATTGAAAATTAAAATAAAGCTATTGAAAGATAAATAAACTGATTGAAAGTTATTGATAAAGTGATTTTGTTTATTGATAAACTTTATTGGTTCTGTCTAGAACCAATTGTTTAAAACCAAACTGTCTCAAAACTGTGTTAAAACCTAGAAATTGTAATTGTTTGTGTTTAATATTTCACTGTTAAAAATAATATCAACGTAAGTAACCTTTAAACTTTATTCGGTCTTAAGGGGGAGTTCTCATTTTTTGAATAAAAACGACGATTTTTAATAATTTTTTTTAAAGAGGATTGTTTTTTATATATAGAAACTTTTTTTTAATGCGTTGCGCATATCTTTGCAAAAACAAATTGTGTTTCAATTTGCCATAATTTGAGGGCATTAAAGTTGACGCCCGAAAAACGAGATACCAAACGGTAGCAAAGATTACTTCTGTTGAGTAAAATAGAATCTTTTCAAAAAATTAAAAATTATAAGAATGGTGCGCATTTTACTAAAAATTTGAAAAAACGACCTTTTTAGATTAGGAAAAGTGGAATTAAAACTGAAATATAGCATTTTAATCAAAGGTCCTAATTTGCCCACTGGTGTACATGTTTGCAAACATAATACAAAACGATCTAGATCTAGATTAATTAGCGTCTGAGAAATTCTTGTTACCGATTTCAGAAACATTATTTTGGGAAAAATTTGCTTAAACTTTATACGGGTGATGTATACAGCTTGTATACAAGTGATACATAAAGCTATAACTTTTATACGGAACCGAGTACTTATTCTAGACTTATTCTAGACACATATAGCATTAAGATAATAAAAGAAAAAAAAAACTTTTTTTAATCCTCACTGTGTTATATGCAACAAAGTTCTACCAAATAGCTCTATGGCTCCAGCTAAAATGCGTTGTCATTTAGAATCTGTTCATGGCGAGCTTAAAGAAAAAAATGTTGAATTCTTCATTCGGAAGCGTGACGAACTTTTAAAATTAAAACGGCTATGGTTCAAGCCACAAAAACGGTGAATGAAAAAGCAAGTGAGGCTTCTTACCTAGTCAGTTATCTGATAGCTCAACGCGGTGAAGCATACTCAATTGCTGAAAATCTTATTAAACCTTCATGTATGGAGATGGTAAAATGTGTGTTAGGTGAAAAATCTGCAAAAGAAATGGCTAAGATTCCACTTTTGAATGACACGGTAGCTCAGCGCATTAGAGATTTAGCAGCCAATATAAAGAATGAACTTACTTTTCGTCTCAAATCATGCAAATTTTCATTACAAATGGATGTCTCAACCGATGTATCTGGACTCGCAATATTAATTGTAATCGTTAGATATCAGCACGAAAACGCATTATTGGAAGATCTTCTTTTATGCAAATCTCTACCAACACGTACTATTGGAGTCGAAATATTTGGTCTTCTAAATTCTTTTCTTGAAGAGAATAAAATACCATGGGACAACTGTATTGATATCTGTACCGATGGAGAGTGGCATAATTAATAGGGCTGTACAGCTTATTAAAGATATAGCTAAAAACTGTTCTAGTAGCCACTGCATGATCCATAGGCAGGCACTTGCTGCTAAAAAATTATCCCCCAGTTATAAGAATGCTCTTGATGAGGTCATCAAAATCATTAACTTCATAAAATCTCGACCGCTAAATAATCGTTTATTCAAAATACTCTGTGAGGAGATTGGAAGTGTACATACATCTCTTCTTTTACATACTGAAGTCGGATGGTTATCTCGAGAAAAGATACTAACCCGTTTTCTTGAGTTAAGGGACGAGGAGCGTGCTTTTTTTTAGAACACAATTTTGAATTGAAAGGTCGATTATTTGATAGAAATTCGTTACATAAAATTGCCTATTTAAGCGACATTTTTACAAAGATAAATAAACTTAATTTAACCCTCCAGGGCAAACAAGTAAATGTATTTATTGCCCACGAAAAAATTCTTGCTTTCAAGAAAAAAATAGAATTTTGGACAATTTGTATGCGCTCCAACGAGTTTGATTGTTTCCCAACAATAAAAGGCTTTTTAGAAGAAGAAGGGGTTGAAATGGCAGAGGCATTTATTGAAGAAATTATTCAACATCTGAAAGGATTGAGTGAAGCTTTTAATAAGTATTTTTCAGATTAAATATCAAAATGAATTGTGGATTAAAAACCCATTTATTTTCAATACACGACCTTCGACCATGTCAACGGAAGAATACGAAACTTTTATTGAAATGACATCTGATTCATCATTGCAAAATAAATTTAAATTAATGCCATTAACGGAATTCTGGTGCAGTATAAAAGATGAATATCCTCAATTGTCGCAAAAGGCCGTGTTGGTGCTTTTACCATTTGTAACCACATATATGTGCGAAACGGGGTTCTCAGCTTATTTGTCGACAAAAACTAAATACCGGAACAGACTTGATGCCGAACCTGACATAAGAATTCAACTTTCATCAATTAAGCGTAATATTAAGTACATTTGTGATAATAAAAAGCAATATCACTCATCCCATTAAAATTAAAATTTAAAAGTCCTGTAAATGTAAATTTAAGTTGTTTTAAGAACTTTTGTGTTAATTTTTGAATTACTTTTTGAAGAAAATAAATATTTTTTGAAATAATTGTCATTTTTGTTGCATATAATCCATTTACAGAATGTTACATTAAAAGCATACTATTGAAACAAACCAGGGGTTCCACAATAAAAGTGACTACTAAAAAGGGTTCCACTTATCAAAAAGATTAAGAAACGCTGCTTTAACCTATAAGGAATAATTTTTTTATGGACGAAAACAAATCTAAAATCGGACACTTATTTCTGGGCAGAGGGAGTACTAAATAATAAAAAAATCCATAAAAATAATTTAAAAAACTATTGAAATTAGTCGCAGTCTAAAGACATCTTAATTAGCATTTTCTGGCCAATATTCAAAATATATTTTTTAATTTTAATGACACACCTCTATGAAATTTGTTAGCGAATGTATAATTAAATACGTTTCCCAAATTCATTACAATAATTTATAAATCGAAACTCATTATTTTCAATTACAAATACCAACAGTGCAAGCTCATTTATTCAAACGATCGATTCTGTTGGTCTTTACGCCACATTAAAATTGAATCTGGGGCATTAGTATCCGTTGATTGCGTGGAAAATTATTTCTCATCGAAAACCGACTGAACAAATAAATCATGCACGAAGATATAATAGAGCACGTCAGTAATAATAACGTACATAGCAGCGAACACCGAGTATCACGAAGAGAAAGAAAAAAACATGATCATCCTGAAGTACGATTATGATCTCTCGACCCGAGTATCCGCTTGGTCCACGGACTGTGTACGTTTTAAGAAGATGGTGACCGAAAGAGTTTTGTGGAGAGAAGCCAAGCGGAAGTTGTAACTGGTTCCAGCAATCAGCGTGACTGTTGAAGCCCGAAGGACGATATATATAATGAGACTTGCCGAGGAAATATGTCGTAGAGATTACGAATACGGACGGCAACGGCAACTAGAGTGGCCGGTAGAGTAGGTAAAAACAGTCGTTCCGTTCCACCGCATAGGTTCACCAGGTTCATTAGCTCTTGTAAGTGTTAGCGCGGAGCGGATGTCGATGTTGCTTCACAACTTCTTCTCAGTAATTTATGCTTGTTGTTTTCTTCGTTTCTTTCTACTTTAAGTCTTGTCCGTTCTTTTTAGTTTCATATAGGATGACGATGTATGTTCTATTTGTTTTTAGAAGTTGAACGCCAGGTTAAGGGCTAGGTAGTTGGAATTTTAAGAGTTCTGGGGTTAAATTTTTTCTTAATGCGTATATTTTATTGAAGTTGCACTTGAATGCTGATGTTAGCAGTTTTATTAATATATAAATATCTCAGTGCTATTTGTTGCGTCTAATATGTGACAATAATAGTAAGAATAAAATGAGTAATGTAAATATAAATAAGGAAATAATCTAATATTATATTAATACTGGTAGCCGTAACTTTGTGGTAATTCATTTTGAAAATAATAAAGTAAAATAAAACAATAACTTTGTTATACCACTTTATTCACATGTAATAGTGACCGCGGTTTCGACATACAATGTAATTATCAAACTGTAAAAGTTACAGGCCTACATAGATCTTATAAATGACACAAAAATATATGGGGGTGGTTTATGATGTTATTTAAAATTACTACTATATACTTAACTATTATATACAACATTGGAAAAGAGGTGTATATATAAGATCCAACTGGTCGTTAAGAACAATATCTATTGTGTTGTTTCCGCTTTTAAAAATTTCAAGTGACTCTAAAAGATTTAATTTACGACTTTTCTCAGATAAATGCAATATTTTATGATGACCAAATGTATGCCTTTCTGTAATAAGATGGTTTGCGAATGTTGAATCTGTCTTCTTTAGTTTATATCACCTCATGTGTTCTTTTACCCGTATAATAAAACTTCGACCAGTCTGACCTATATATACACTTTTACAATCATTACAATTTAATTTGTACACTCCTGATTTATTATTGATATCTGTTTTAGGTTTTGCGTTAAAAATGAAATTACTTGTTTTTACATATGGTTTGTAAGCTGTACTAACATTCAGTGGCGGTTTCTGCTATGGTTTGCAAGTTTGCGCAACCACCAAAACTAATAGATTTAATTTAATGAAAAAAAGCGTAATTCTACATTTTTTAAATTAAAAATTTGTACTACCTCACAGAATAAATGAACTATTATAAATTACTTATAATAGGTATATCTAATTGGATATGAATACGTTAAATAAATGAGAGAATAACACACTTGGTTTGCAGACTCATTGCAATCCACGAACGTATATATCCCTATACGGCTGACGAACTTTGTCGAACGTCTTTCGGGTATATCACCATAAATGACAATAGTGTTGCAGCAGCAGTGCAACCAAAACATTAGACATATTTCTTGCTTACGGTGCAACGGTATAAAAGCGAATAAAAAAGTTGTATTTGTGTGTTTAAAAGTGTTTATGCTCTTTATTTTTAAATAATAATGAATTCAGTGCAGAGTTTAATAGTGGATCCGTTCTATAAAAGAACGTACGCCGAAAAAATTGAAATAAAGCGGTTGGGCAGACCTGTTCCGAATTTAAATCTGAAACAAACGATTTCCAGTAAGACGCGAACTTTTAATAGACTATTTAATAAGGATATTTATAATAAACATTTGTGGATTTGCGGTTGTAGTATAAAAAATGCATTATTCTGCTTTCCTTGCTTACTATTTGAAGGTGAAGAATTATGGACGAAAATGGGTTTAACTGATTTAAATCATTCAAGCGATCGAATTAAAAAACACAGTATATCACAAAGGCATATGAAAAATGTAGTCCAATTATCGCTTTTTGGGAATGTGGATATTGCTGCTCAGATGGATAGTGCATATCGAAGAAATATAGCATTGCACAACGAGAAAGTTAAGTACAATCGATATGTAGTGAACATTATAATTAATTGTGTAAGTATTTGTGGAGCTTTTGAACTTGCTTTCTCAAGAAAGATAAATTTGCGACTGCGAAAGATCGTCGCATGGATTTTTTGCTTCAATAAAATCAGGATCAGAATCAGTGAGTTTTAAAAGCCTTTTTTCTTCTTTATATGTACCTTAGCAAAATTACTTTTAATAAAACATACTTAGTGACCTACCTTGTTTACCTACTGTAAAAAGTATTAGTATTCACTAAATTTGCAACCCCCACATTTTTGATGCACGAGCCGCCGCTGCTAACATTACTATTATTTTTTGAAATTATATATCCAATTTGCTCGCTTATTTTACCGAAGTAAGTTACCGAGACAAATTGTTTCAAATTAGCACTATCTTTAGGATATACTAAACTAAGGGCCACTTGTAACTGTTTTTTCTTTAGTATACTGTCAATTACGCTACTTTTATAACTATTGTTTACCGCGATTTGTTTTATAGTATTGATTTCACGAACAAAAGATTCATTAGACAAAAGAATATTTAATGCTCTATGTATCATAGAATTAAAAAATGAATGTTTGTGTGTCTTAGGGTGTAGTGAATCTTTGGGAATAATGCAATCAGTGAAAGTAGGTTTACGATATATATCAAATTTTAAGCTCTGATCTAATTTGTTTAATTTCAAATCCAGGAAGTTAGTACTGTTATTCTCTTCTATTTCTACTGTAAAATTGATATTAGAATGGATTGAATTTATGTAGTTCAGAAATGTTTGTAGTTGTCTATGAGTACCCTTAAAGCAAGCTAGGATGTCGTCTACATACCGATACCAAAATTTAATGTCTTTTACCTAGTTGTGATGAAAGAATTTTTTCTGTAATATGCTTCATGAAAATTTCAGCTAATAGAGGACTTAGAGGTGAGCCCATTGCCAGACCTTCTGTTTGTTTGTAGAATTTGTTGTTAAATGTAAAGTAACTTTGGTTGGTGACTAACTCCGTTAGAGATATGATTTCGTGTATAACAACCGGGTTTGTATTTTTCTTTACTAATATGTTTTCTATTAACCTTAAGCATTCCTTATGTGGTATTTTTGAAAACATGTTGGAAACATCAAATGATATCAGGATTTCTGTCTTTTGTATATTACAATCTTTTAATTTAGCTGTTAACTGTATTGCGTTTTTTATGGAAGAGCTATCTGTAAATTCGGTATATTGTCTAATTATTATGTTTAATTTTTCGGCTAATTTTTAATTGGGGCAAGAAATAAACGAAACAACTGGTCTGATGAGTGCTTCCTCTTTGTGAATGTTTACTACACCGTATAATTTAGGGGGGGAAGGATTCATATGGAAAAGTTTGTACTTATCTGTGTTTGAGATTACTGCATTACAATTTTTGGCATATTCTTTAATTTCTGCCTGATAGTGTTTAGTGGGGTCCTTTTTCAATTCTATGATAGTATTGTCGGCTATAAATTTCTTAACTTTATTTTCATAATCACCTTTGGTTAATATTAACTAAACATATTAACTAAAGGTCATTATTTAATTTTATAAATTTTTTATTTAGAATAAAAATTTAGAATTTCACTCTTTTCGTTCAAGATAATCTAATATACGGCAAGTTTAGAGTTTTTGTATTCATCTGTTATATCTTAAAAAACTTATTACGCTTTTTAATTATCTTTTACGGTGATATATGGATGGTTTCTTTTAAGAAGCGATAAGTATCTCCAGCGTTGATGGCATCGGCTTTTAATAAACGCGTTGACATGCCAAAGGAAGTAACCACTTTACTTAAGACGGTCAGAAAGCATGTTGACATTGACTACTTTTGTGATATATTTATACATGGTAGGTGTAAAAAAGGTTTTGAATGTTTTTATAAATCAAATATAAAAGAAAAAGAAGCATGTCTAATTAAAGGATACGATACATTTTTTATAATACAATTAATAAAATAAAGCTTTTGTATTACCGAAAAGTAAACAAATACATTATATATAGAAGGAATTTCTTAATTTTCTGGTCGCATTATAATACGAAGTAAAAACGTAAAGACATGACAAGTATTTCCTTGGAAGTAGCGAGCTGGTAATTAAAACGGCATTTATTCCATAGCTATGTTTCGGCAGTATGTATAATGCTTCTTCAAACTGTAATTCTATTAAATTATAATCAGTGTTTGAAGAATGTAGTATGCATACTGCCCAAACGTAACTATGGAATAAATTTTGTTTTAATTACCAGGCCGTTACTCCCATGGAAATACTTTTTACATTTTTATTTCGTACACATACAAGGCGTTATCCAGAAATTTCCGAAATTTGAATTCGGCGCGCGAAGAGATGGTAGAGTAAAATTACTTTCGGATGAGACTGAAGATGCGCGAGCGATGACGTTACAAAAATACTGAACACCTTAAAAACATTGAGCAGTCTTGACAATATAGGCGGCAGTTTGAAATTTAAATAATATTTAGTTATATTAAACCATAATAATTATGTTTTGTTGTCGATTTTAAATAAACTTATTACTTCGCGAAGAATAAAATAATTATTAAATCAATTGGTATTATGTAACAAATTTTTTATAAATTGTATTTTACAATGAAATATTTCTGTTTACAGTGCTTTCACATTTAAGTCTTTGTATTTACAAATTATTATTATATTAATCCATATTTTGTAATATGGTTTTCATTAACTTTAATTTTGTTTTTTCTCATTATAATTTTACTGCTAACCAAAATCTCACTTTAGAGACATTAAAAGAAGATAAATACACAAGCATGTGCCTAGAAAAATTTTTGTATTTATTAAAACAAATATACATACATACAATGTATAATCAAATATTTATTTTCGCTGATGACAAAATTAATATAATATATTTTGAAACATTTAAAATCTTCAGTCTTCATCGCTTGAAAAATCGTAGAAATCATCTTAGAGTCATTATTGACATTAATAATAAATTCTTCACAAAAATCATCCATTATGTGCTCCTTCATAATGTAATCTTTTTCTACACCTTCCACATGTCGACAAGTTTCTGACCATTCCTCTACCTTGATGTTTGAAAATTCTTCTCTCGCCAATTTTTCAACATCATTTATATGAAATGTAACATTTCTTGATGCAACCAGATTCTTTACAATGCCCCAGATTTTTTCAATCGGGTTTAGTTCTGGGTGGTATGGTGGCAATCTCAGGACGGTGTGGCCTTTTTTTGCAAATATACCATCTATGCTGTACTGTATATGTTTTGGCTTGTGAAGTTTTACTTAATTGTACACAACTCCGGTTTAGTACAATTTGCATCGTAAGTTATGCCCCTTTCGTTTAGCCACTGTATCATATCACACTTTCTACTGGCTGATGTTGGATGTTTATACGGCATAACATTATGGTAGCTGGCATTATCCACAACAATCACAGAATTATCAGGCAAATTAGGAATTAAAGATGTTTCTAACCATTTTTTATAATTTATGAAGTTCATGTCGTCATGGTAGTCGCCACTTTTTTGACCTGATTTGAAAATTAATAACGCATCATTAACAAAACCCTCTGCAGAACCAGCATGAACAATTATTAAACGCTTCCCTTTTGAAATTGGACACTTTAATCCTTCATTAGATTGATCGACCCATCCAAAAGGAGATGTATGCCCTGCATGTATGTAAGTTACTAAAAATTACTTATGTACTTAAAATATGTACTAAATAGATTTTCTAAATGCTTTTTATACCTGTATATATTATTGGACGTCCTTGGGTACGATAATTTGTTATTTTGCGGATGTAAGAACACCTCAGCTCTCTTATGTCAAACCGCTCCATTAAAATCATGGTTATCAGTAGTTTTTTTCCATCTAGCAAATAAAAAGTTTAGAGTGATATTACTAAAAATAATAAAAAAAGTACCTGAATCCTATTCGCAGCAATAATTTCCTAAAAGATGATAGCCCTCCTGCAAAACCGATTCCTTCATCATCGTGAATTTTATTATAAACGGCTTTTATTGTGGGTCTTCTCTTTTCAGTCACATGAAAATTATGTATAATTCTGCGAATAATTTCTTCCCCACAGTTATAGACAGTAGATTTTGGTGATGGTTTTGGTGGTTTTATTTTTGTCGATAAGAATGAATTTACTTTTCTTGTTTCAACAGCATGACCTTCTTTAATTATTCGACCTACAGTGCTCCTAGAAATACCTCTTGCTTCTGCAACTGTATCTAGCAGCTGACCTATAACTGATGAACAACATAAATTATAATTTTGAATTTGATTTAAAAAAGTAATATTATTACAGGTTAAATATTATGTATCCACCTAATTTGTAAATATATTTACCTGTCACACCTTGTTTTTTAAAATAGTTATATACATTAAAAATTATTTCACGAGATTGTTCAAGAATAACTTTTCTCTTTTTCGAACAAGGGCTCACTTCCTCCAGGACAGAGTTTGTTGCCATATCAGACATTTTACCCTCTGTAAATAAATACAACTAAATTTTCAGGAATTTTATGATAAGTATATTTCTACTTACAAGATGATGCATTCTTACTCTTGAATAGCTTTGAAAAAAAATTAATTAATAGATAAAACACAACAATAATATTACAAATAGGAAAACTCTCAATGTACGTACAACACCACTACGAAACACACCGATCAAATGCCTGGTACCGACTGACAAATAATCGATAAACGTTTGTGGCTCGTACAGTACACGGATTTATACTACTAGCTGTTTCTCTCATTTATGAGGTGGCTCTCTTTCTAATTACTAAAATGTGTTTCTGCGCCAGTCTCATCCGAAAATGATTTTACTCTAGTACAGCTCTATAGCGTTAATTGGTGTGAGTTACATTTATACTAAGTCAGTTTGTCTAACGGAATTGTTCTGCAATACTACAATGTCTGACGTGAAAGAGTACAGAACGTGCATCACGTTCTGCTTTAAACATGGTAAAACACCAACAGAAATTCTAGTAATGCTTAAAAAACCGTTTGGTGAGGTTGCTTTAGGCTGGGCGTAAATTTATGAGTGGTGCAACCGTTTTAAAAATGGACGTGTGTCGGTTGATGGTGGTGAGTGTCCCGGTCGTCCATCAACTGAAAATACGCCACAAAATGTGGTTAAAGTGCGTGATGCTATCTTGCGAGACCGAAGGAAAACAATTCATGACGTTTGTAACATTATCAGCTTTTTGTACGGAGTTTGTTAGCGTCTTCTATTCGGCGAACTCAACATGCGGCGGCGTATTGCTGTAAAATTTGTGTCAAGGTTACTCAGCATAGAAAAAAAACGGCACCGTGTTGATGTATACACAGAACTGAAAGAAACTGCAAACAAGGATGCGAAATTCAGTACCAGAATCATTACTGGCGACGAATCATGGGTGTACGGGTATGATCCCGAAACAATGCAGCAGTCATCGCAGTGGAGAACGCCATCGTCACCACGACCGAAGAAAGCACGGCAAGTCGATGTTGATTTGCTTCTTTCACGCTGATGGGATCGCGCATAAAGAATTTCTCCCACCAGGTGTATCAGTTAATGGACGATTTTAGAGCGATGCCCTTCGGCGGCTAACAGAAAGCATTCGACGCAAGCGGCCAGCCAAATAATAATAATAATATATTTCAATATCCAACAGGCTAGGCCAAATTACAAGGTACATTATAATTATAATTACAAAACATTGCAGTACAATTAAATAAACTGTGGACTCAAATAGTGCGGTCGATTCGGCGAGCTATTTTCAAACAAACAGATCATCCTGCGTTCTCTTGGTCACGTTGGAGAGAATATAGGTAGGAGTCCGTTTCAAGACGTTCATCTTCTCGAAGGGAACCATAAATGAAACGTCATACCTGGACTTCATACGAGGAACCAAAAACGCTACAATATGAACGGGCAGTCAATAATTTTTTCATCAGTTTAGGTATGAATTTCCTACAAATATTCTCCCTTCTAACGCTTAGAGATAACATGCCATGGCGTAAAAGTAAATCATCCTGGGATGCACCACGTTCCGGGTAGATACGATCAATCTTGAATGCGAGGTACTTCAAAAACTTACGGTGAACACGGTCCAAAGGAATAGAATCGCAAACATAGATGGAATACCAAATTAATGTGGCGTATTCCATTTTGCTCAAAACATAAGCATGGTACAATGACTTAAGCAAGGTGATATCTTTAAAATATTTTGATACACGCATAATGATTATATGTAATCTAAACGAAAAGTTAGAGTCAAATAATACTCCAAAATCCTTTATTTCAGTCTTACTGGTTAAGATATGTACACCATGGGCTTGGTTAGCGAGCCCTGGTGTAGGAAATGTGAAAAACAGGAGGAAACTAGCATTCACGTAATATGCACGTGTAAGGAACTGAAAGGACCCAGACAGAAACATTTGGGAAGATATTGAATCCTACGAGCATACTCAAACTTTTCCAGAGGAGGATACTGGCTTTTATCGAGGACACAAGACCAATATAGTGGAACTGAGAAATATATTGGAGATAGTACAAAGACCAGTATGCTCAAGTACCTGGATGTGCTGGTGTCCAACCTAAAACAGAAGACTACGGGTTACCAGCGATTTGTTCAAGGATCAACCACAACTCGCACTCCAAGTATCTGGGCGTAACGTTAGACTGATCTCTGACATTCAGATAGCATCTCTATCAAGCTAGTGGTTAATGATACAATGTGGATCGTCACCGATAATGTTAGATCCACACCTAGACTACCGATCCTTTCTAAAGTTACCCCGCCGGATATCAAACGACTCGCTGCAGCACAGAATGAATGGGCTAAAATTACTACTACTCACCAGAAACTGACTGAAATCTAGAAGGCTGATTTGGCTGGATACGGAAGCTCAGCACCATATCAATGTGAGTGATAACTGGATAAATCTCATCGAACGACATCCTGAATTGAGGAATAGAGATTTAATTGCTAATTCTTCGGAACCTCTGCCGGGCGTAACCTTCGCAGGTAGATTGAAGGTTCGAATCTCGAAATAGGCGTGTGAGACATTGTGAGATATTTTTTCAAGATCAGTATCCTCTTCAGTTACTCTTAAATATTGAGAATGTTGAAAGTCAAATAATTATGTCTGCTCTATTGTGAGTAGGTTTAATATTAAAGTCACACTAACGAAAGAGTAGAAATGTTTATTTGACTTTCAACATTCTCAATATTTAATATTAACTGAAGAGGATATTGATCCTGAAAAAATGTGATCCTAAATGTTGAAAGTCAAATAAGCATTTCTGCTCTATTGTGAGTAGGTTTAATATTAAAGTCATGAAACATTTTACACACACCATATACACTTCAACGATGTTGGGGTCTGGACAAGCTTCGAGCTTGAGACATTGTGCATGCACCACCAAGACTTATTGTTACTATCATTATCTAAATCTGCCTTTACATAGACACTATTATCAGGACATATTAAGATTATTGGTAAGTATTGCGTCATTTTTAAAACAACTTATATGTCGTGAACGTAGACCTAAAAAAAGCATTTTGAAGATCATTAGCGCGCCATCACACTTCTACCTACCATTCAGGTATGGCATATTAAATATTTGGTTGACGTCACGTAGACTTGAGAAGGGTCACTCTTTTCTATATTAATAGAATATTCTCTTTAATTATTTTACGATTGTGTTTTCATTCCTATAATGAGATCGTTTATTTACATTTATAAATTGAGGCGTTTAGTTTTGGTACTTAACAACAATGTATTCACTGACCAACTAAAAAGGAGATGGTTCGAAAACACAGCACCAATCATGAGTAATTACATTTAATCGTTTATTATCGATATATAATTATGTATAATTAACGAACGCTTCAATTATAAATGACATTTCATAGAAAAAGTACGGGCAACGTTTGTATACACGATAATGAAACCAGTTAAGCAAACCTGAGCACCGTAAACGGCAAAAACTAATTTTTATCAGTACGAAAAAATTTTCCGATTTATTGATTTATTACTGGCTTGGTTGCGCGTTCACGGGAATGTAATTAGACATTTTGAAATGACGGGAATGTTGTTTTTATCTACTTGTTTTTTTAACCGTTATCAAAAGGAAGCGATTAAGTACCAGCCAGATTGGCAGGTGGTCGCACCCGTTTTGAGAAGTTTGAATATCGCAATCAACAATTAGGATTACATATATTCGGTGTTGGAACAAGAAACAATTAAGGCATAATATATACACAGTGGCACAAAGTGGTCTATCAACTTTTAATTATTTTAATGCAATTGTAATAGCGCTCGGATGTGTTAAGTGTTTTAAATAATATTCTGATGTTCATTATACTTAATGTCGTCATTTCTATTACACTGCAGATATGACATTTATTGCAATTTCCCTTTCAATTATTATTTTTTTCTGTTTGCATTTTTAACACTTGTATTGTAAATAAATATTTCGCATTCTTTTGTCGTTTAAAGACTATTTATTGGTGCCAATATGGAGAAAAAATAATTTCGTGTGTTAAATAAACATTTTTTTACGTGGAAAACCAATTAAAGAAACTGAAGTTACTATAAATATTAGTTAGATAAATATTATGATGAATTTGTCCCTTCCAAGGGCTTCACTTGACATCTCTTCCTAGATCCAGAAATGATTAATAAACTCTTATAACATTGGAAAGTCTTTCTTTGGAGACTGTGGTTAAGTAAAAACTTAAAAAAGGTATAAAACCCCTTACCACAATTAATAATCGTATCCTATATACGTATTTCGACAACTAAGTTGTCATCATCAGTAAGTAAAACCACTGACTCATAAAACTACATAATCGATTTTGATGAAATTTGGTGTGTACGTTCCTTATGTTGTGTGGAAGGATGTTTTCATTTTTTTTCCCAAATTTTATCGGCAAATATTAAAGAATTAACAAAAAATTATAATGTAATTTTAAATCGTTATATAAAAACCATGACAACGTGACATATAAAATATGACAGTATAAAATATAATACGAGTATATGCGGTCACTTTTTATAATTACGAAGGTCACATTTATATTTTTACAAAATCTGGGAAGAAAACAAAATTTTTGAGAACAAACTATTTTATTGCTTTCCAAAATATTCGCCTTTATGGTTTATACCCTTTTGCATGCGTACAAACCAGTTCTCAAAACATTTTTTCCACTCTGAAGGTTCTATCTCAGAAACATGGTTTTCAAAGGCTTCGACTGATTCTTGAGGTATTGAAAATCGCTGTTGACGCATTTTTTGTTTCACAGTTGAGAACAAAAAGATATCATTCGGCGACAAGTCAGGTGAATATGGACAATGAGACATTATTTCAACACTTTTCTCTTTCAAATAGTCAACTGCTAGACGTGCTGTATGGGAACTCGCACTGTCGTGATGAGGAATAATGCGACGTTTTCGGTTGTTCTTCCTGATTTCGTCTATAACTTTTGGCAAACCAATTACTGTATACCATTCAGCGTTAACAGTTTTTCGATCCTCTAAAGGAATTGTAAACTTTCTCTGATGGTGCTTCATTACCAAAAGTTGACCGAAGCGATATAATGCATTCTTGTGGAGTTAGGCCTTTCTTATAATCGTAAAAAATCATCCAACGAAAACTTTCACGAGTAATCTCCATTATTTTAGAAACTCACTGTCTTAAAACTGTCACTGTCAACAAACTACTGACTCAGTTTCTAAGCTATCGCGGTTTTCTCATGGACAAATGTGAAACTTTAAGAATATAGTGATTACATACGTCAAAAGCACCATCTAGTGGTCAATTGTAAAAATATAAAAGGTGTCCCTTGTATATGTAATTGAGTGTTTATATCCTAAACAAATCTTTGAATATTGCCATAAGTACTGAAACATGTACTGATAATTGCGGCATTTTAAAAAATAAACTGACTATGGATTTGTTAAATGTGACAATGTCATCAAAATGACTGATGAAGATTTGATTTACACCTTATAAAATTTTAAATTTTTGACATTCACGCCAAAATCGAGTGTCTGAGTTTTCAAGGGCCGCAACCGTACATATATGCATAGGAGATTTTCTTTAATTGGCGATTTAAGTTGTGTTTTAATTGAATATTTATTTGCAAATCAATTGCATTTTCGCGAAGTAATGTGAAAGAAATAAATGCTTTCTACATATACGACGCTAATTATTCGAATGTTTTCAGTAAAAAATTCGAATAATTAGCATCGTATATGTAGAAAGCATTTATTTCTTTCACATTACTTTGCGAAAATGTAATTAATTTATACAAATTTGCCAAATATGGATACAATATAATATCTATTCTTAATGCAATTTAAGGCTTTTCCCGACGATTCGAACTTCAGTACCTTAATAGCTCAATGGTTAAGAGCGGGGTCCGGCATACCAAAGGACGTAGGTTTCGTACACCTACATAAGGGTGAATCTTTTTCAGTAAAAAATTCGAATAATGAGCGTCGTATATGTAGAAAGCATTTTTCATTTAAATATTTATTTATTTAAGATACTTTAATATCTTACTTACTTTTTGCAATAAATTTTGAATTCTACGCCAATAATTTAATTCAGTAGCATTTAAAATAAGTTTACACCGCTTAAAATATTTTCATATTTAGGTGTCTGGATTTTCAAGGGCCGCAACTGTACATATGTACACTGTTTTCAAATTGTATCTACAGAATGACAACCACTTCGACATTACGGTGAGTAATGCATTTCTGTCTGAGAGCATTCAATTGCTATTTGTGATTACAACAGCTGGAAATTATCAATCTTAATGTACGTATTGCTATGAATAGTGAGTTCGTAGTTGATTGAACCACTATTCACCACAACACTGTCCAACTTTAATGCTCAATCGGTTACTTTTCTTTTATAAAACAGCTTTCCTCTCAGGGTTTCCAATGGAAAAAGTGGTACTTCTCTTCTACAAAAATACTGGGCGCCAAAATCAATAATTCACACAAAGGTAATAATAAAGTCACAGTTTCCAAATTAGAGTTTATTAAAAAAAATTTAAAAAAATTAATCTTTATGAAATATAAAGATCTGTGTATTACATTTACACATAGAGGTAAACTTAATTTGCTGGGGGTGACAGCTAAGCAAATTTAAACATCCTCTGATGACTCGCGAGCAGAAATAATAACTAATAAATCACAAAGATATTTTTAATTAACACCCCAGAATAACAAAGTCAAAATGTAAACAGAATAAAATCTGTCAAACCGAAAATATTACAAAGACCTTCGCAAAACCACAAATATAAAAACCAACCTTGAAAATCAAACGTTCTAGAATTGAAACGTTAAAAAAATGTACAAAAAAGTATCTTTGTCATCTATGTCTTAATTACTATAAAATTTATATAAATTCATACAATGAAAATTACAATAAAATGCATTCAATAAAGAAATAATATTATAAACGTGAAATAAAACTTACGTAGGTTTTTTATCTCATATAACAAAGGAGAACACGTGCAAATAAGAGATTAAATAAATCAAAAATTACGAGTATACAAACTCGTAAAAATACGGTAATTAACTCAATAAACACATCCACTATTAATTCAAAACAAAAACCGTAATTAAATTGAAACTAAGAGATAAAAAAGTTCTATCTCCAAATATACAACTCTCTTATTTGAATACCAAAACGTGTCTGAGGATACATGCGGCACGCAATCATAAAAAAATTACAGCTAAATATTATTTGCCCAGCAAGTCCGAACGGCTTCCCGGAACTACGCTAATCAAAACCTAACAATTTAAAAATAAATCAAAATACAAATAGAGTTCATACAATAAAATCATACACTGTCATAAATAATAGCACACTATAAAAATATTATTTTTCAAAAAATGTTCACTAAAAGTTGCGGGGAAAAAGCCATAGCAGTATGTAGCATATTCGCAAATTGGGAAACCATCTGCTCTGTTTGTTTATGCACCAGATGGAATAACGAAGGAAATTGTGTATCCAAATTTATTGGAGTGATAGATTGATTATAATAAAATATAATTGATTCGTTATTTAACGAGAGAATAAAAAAAAATTTAATCGGTTAATGGCAGTTAACACAAAGGAAATTGAAATTTTTCTATAGAAGGTGATCAAGCAACGCCGGGCTACGGACAGCTAGTATTTTATAAATGTCTAACTCATCTAATAATTCAGAATGATTTTTTTTTATTCGACCCAGAGGCATTAATCCAGAATTTGGCAACGTTAAGAGTATTTCGTCCTGCTAAATTCAGACTCTCTTCTGTACACAAGATGGTAGCCAAATAATACCCATAAATATGTTGGCTGATTAACTACTTCCTACAATCACATAATGTGATCCAGATAAATACAACTACTTTTCCATATTAACCTTGATCTGTCAATAATTGTGCGTACCATATGTTGACAGATCAAGGTGTTATTAACTAGTTATTTTATTGTTGATCCGCACTGTATAATTTTTATCCTTAATATAAATAGAAAGATCTGCTATGCTGAACTAGGTAATATACCATCTAAGAATCGGATGTCACACTTATTTCTTTCAATATACTGCAAAATGTCCGTCACAAAAAGGTCGATGAAGTATGAATCCGATGTTTTATTTTTTTTCTCAACATCGCTTAACACATCAATGAGTCGCCATAATATAAAATTTAACATCCACATGACTGACGAAATTCTTTTCATTGTACCTCATAGGGGCGGAGATGGTGGTGGAACTTTATGAAAGAAACGATAAACTACCAAAAAGAAAAAAAAATCATCGCAACACACTTTTACCTGCTGATGGTATTCTCTTTCAATTTCAGCGCATCGTTCGGAGCCTCTCCAAAGTAACAGTACCTAGTAGTAATTTTCTTTATGCAATAGATAGGTTGGCGCACACAAATGCAAACACAAATGCACACACAGACACAAACACACATACGCACATATTAAACGTTTAGTTTATGACTTTCAATTAAACCGAAGCGTTTCCTTAACTTTTTCTTTACCACTTTGGTGTTGTGAAATTATGTATTTATTTAACTCGGGATTAATTATTAGAGATTCGTATCGTGCAAAGTGTTCTCATTTCCAACATTTAAATTTATGTAAATCTCACCCAAGACATGTCGAAACACACCATTGTTCAATTGATCCGAGAAATTCGTCATCTGATGCAAAATATATTAATTTTTTTAAGGAGCGACAGCTTTCTTTTCAGCTTATTGTATATACAAACGTATGCATTATATCGCATACATTTTTATCATATGTTCGACATCTAGATTATTTTAATACAGTCCCGGGCCGTTAAATCCAGACCGGTTTAAAAGATTTCTGAAATATCTTTCAGGAAATACGTTTGTTAATATGGTAAATGGTATAATATTTGAATTTATTTGGCTACTACTTGATGAAGATCCATAATTTAAAATAGAAATAAAACCAATGGTTAAATCTACACTTTTTTAATACCTAATCGTAAAACGACGACAATTGTTTCGCCAGCACAGTGGCTTCATCAGGCACTTACAGCTAAAGATCACGTTGCCTAACGTGCTCTTTAGCTGTAACGTATCGATTTGAAAGAGATGATTTTCTGATGAACATCACAATCGAGGACGAATCTCGGGTTCATCATTATGACCACAAAGCAAGAGGCAGCCACTGGAATATCATTGTCCTGATTCTTCACGTGTACTAAAATTCAAAAGAGTTCTATGGGGGCAGGAAGTCATCCTCACTATTTACTGTGACTAATTAATACCGATTATATGTCGTCAAGTAAGGCTGAAAAGGGCGATTTCTTTCTTGACAACGCCAGACCGCATTGCAGCAATGAAACAATGAAGAAATTCACAGTTGTTTCGGATCCAACGGTCCTGATTAGGCACCTTCAGATTTCTGGTGGTTCCAAAGTTGGAGAAGGTATTGTGCGGTGAATATTCTTCATTAGACACTGAAGTTAGGGCTGTTGTTCGCAATTGGATCAACAGTAAAGAAGAAAGTTTTTCATGGATGGAATGAAGAAATGGATTCAGAGTTTGGCGAAATGCGTTACACTAAATGATGATTACGGTTTATAAAACTAATCACAATTCGAGAAAAATGCCTGGGAAAATCGATAAAAAAGTAATTGAAGTTGAAAGTCGAATTTAATGTATATTTATTCTTAATGTATGTATAATGTGAACTAATGTATATTTTAGTAATATTTATATAATTGTATGTATTTATTTAGAAAATAAAGGCATTTATTCAAAACAGAGGAAACCAAAAATAATCGTCAAATTGTTCATAAAAGCAATATTATATGGCCAATATCTCATTTTGGGCGGATATAAACTGGGCACCAAGTATATGGATTTACCTGCCCTGCAAAAAGGATTGCTTAATCCTACAGGTAATCTAGGCACCAGTACCGTTCGGGTAATGATCGCTTTAAAGCTTAAAGTAAGAAATTAGACGTTAATAAATTAAGGAATTTCCTAATGACCAAATAGATTATTTCAAATGTATGCCGAATACGCCGATTATTTATTGGAGACATACATAGAAGACGATGCTCCTTTTCCTCCACATATGTGGGCTACTGCAACTCCATCGATCACTAACACCACAAACGCATGCGAAGCGTTTCATTCCAAACTAAATGAATCATTTTATTCAACTCATCCATCTATTTATATTTTTATCGAAAAGCTTAAGGAATTTCAAATAGACACTTATGCTAAAATTCAAAGTGTACACACACCAGCAAGAGTTAAAGTTACACGCGCAAAACAAAAATTAAGAACTCTAAATGAACTGTGTGAACAACTAAATAATGGAACAATATCACGATTACACTTTGTGAAGTGTATATCATTTTATTCATAAATACACTATTTTTTTATTATAGTTTTTATATAATTAAGTATTTGCTTTTATTATTGTTTTCAAATGAGTACATATTTTTTATTTTCTATCTTTTTGCTGTACTTCAACTTGAAATACACTATTTCTATATTATTGTTTTTGTTTGCTTTATACGGTGCCCAGTTTACATAGCCCCTCTGCGAGTACATTTTTAGCTAGTTCCCGAATTACCAACGAGATTAAAATTTCAGGTAGGTTAGTTCCCAATTTACATCCAGCCCTCCTTTTCTCTGAGAACATTTTATGTTATATTTTCTAATTACTTGTAGCATTCTCGGAATATTTATTTTTAGTAACTTGGAGGAGATAATATGATATAAGATTTATTAATTACTCGAAGATATAGGAAATGGCATTCTTGGAATAATATTAATAATGTGGCGACTTAAATGTACACATAACGTTATTTTCACCGCCGAACAATTTTCATGAATATTAAAGGGGAATGTACCACATTTGAACTGGATTTTTTGTGAAGGAATTAATGAAAGACCCAGCGGTAAAAAGTTAATACATATTCTATGTGTTTATTTAGATATTATAATTGTATTATAACAAGTTGAAATTTAGATTTATGGATTTAAAATTAACCGAAATTTTTCATTTCACCATGTTTAAAGATCAAACGTTATAAAACTGTAATAATATATACACGTTCATTAATTCAAAATTAGTTAAGAGGTTAGTAATCCTGAAAAAGTAATTATTTACTATATGGAAAATCCAGAAAGTAGTACCCGTTTACTCATACAAATGGCGCTACTAATTCAATTAAAAGAAAAGCGACGCAGGTATCAATAGTGTAATCGTAGCTTTGCGGAGAGAAAGAGCTCGAGTTCCTTCGGTACGTGGTGTGAGTTTTGTGAGTGTTTAGAAGCGCGCATATAAAATAAAATCCCGCCAAATGCGAAGTGCGATCCGTTTTTTAAATGCAGAAAAAGTTCATCCAAACGAAATTCATCACAGGATTACTGAAATGTACGGTATGGGAACAATGGATGAGTCACCTATCAGGTGCTAGGTTCGCAATTTCAAAGAGGGAAGAGATAATGTGCACGATGAAGAGCGGTCAGGTCGCCCTTCCCTTATCACCACCGATTTGAAGAACCGTGTCGATGGTTTCATCAGGGAAGATTGGCGTGTAAAACTTAACGAAATGAGTAAGCAATTTCCTTAAATTGCACGATCATAGCTCCATGAAATCGTAATGGACCATCTGAATTACAGAAAAATTTGCTCAAGATGGGTGCGCAGAATGTTTACCGACGAGCATAAGAGCAATCGCGTGGGTTCAGCGTTAGCGGTTTTGACTCGTTACGAGCAACAAGGCGATGTATTCCTTGATCAAATTGTGATTGGAGATGAAACCTGGGTGACCCACTTCACACCTGAGACCAAACGCAAATCCATTGAGTGGAATCATCCAGAATCACCAACAAGGCCGCGCAAGTTAAAGCAATCGTTTTCCATGAAAAAGGTTATGGCCTCAGTGTTCTGGGACCGAAAATGTCTGTTGTAGATTGATCTCATGCCCCAAAGGACGACCATCAGTGCGGACGCATACTGTGAAACACTTCAGAGGCTGCGTAGGGCCAATCAAAATAAGAGACGGGGAATGCTGACACGTGCATTGTTCTTTTGCATGAGAATGCTTGTCCCCATATGGCTCGAAAGATCTTCTTCGGAAGTTCAAGTGAGAGGTTTCTGACCATCCTCCGTATAGCCCCGAGAGTGAAAGTCACTTCGAGCCGACTTGGCTCCAAGTTACACAAAATAAGCGAAATATCGTTCACTAAACTCAATGATTTTTTGTCAGGAGAACGTTTCCAAAGGGAAGATGACTTAATAGAAGGTGTACAGCATTGGCCGGATAATTTGGCGGCAGGGGTTTACGAGAAAGCATAAACAAACTTGTTTCAAGGTACGACAAATATCTCAACAACAGCGGCGACTACATATAAAAATGAGTAAATGCATTTAGTAAAATCGTTATTTACTTTCCTTCATTTCTCTTTTAATTATATGTAAACGGGTACCACTTTCTATACTTCCCTCGTATTTCACGTATTTCGCGATATATTTAATAAATAGTTTATTGAAAAATCTCCCGATGGGACAGAAAAAAGGTAAATATACTTCATGTGTTTAATTCTTTAAGCAAATAAGAGTGGTGGACAAGAAGATGTTAAGTTAAAAGAAAGTTGTGGATTTTAGACCCCAAAAAATCTTATAAATAATGCAAAAAAAAGGATAAAATATACTTTTTTGACATTATTTAAATAGAAGGGCGTTGTCTCAAAGTAGTTTTTCATTTTATATTTACAAAATATATAACACTGTCCCTTATCAAATTAAAAGTAATTCAGTAAAGCGGTTTAGATACAGGATACGAAGCAACATTTTTGATAGATTATCTCATCTAATACATGGCGTAAAATTAAAGGAATTGAATATTTCTTTTAATATGTATTTTGTAGGCCTTTACCGGCTCATGAAGTTATTGCATTTCCTATGTCGTGTCGCGAAACATCGAAACTAACGTGTTTGTTTTATATACTTCATGTGTTTATTACTGCACTGTGATTGACTGTGAATCAATGAGTAAGTATAAATGTACTTTCACCGAACTTGTACGAAGAGCTAACGAACTTTATTTCAGAGTTAAAGTAGCAGATCAAGATAAGTCATGTTATAAGACTTGTGTAATATTGTTAGCAGGTTGGTTGAAAGGTTCTAAATATAAAATGCGCTTTGCAGTACCGATGGTGTGGAGAGAGTCGAAAGGTTATGCAATTGATTATTACTTTTGCCTCACCAACATATTGGGTATCGGATAGAAGTCCAAGCATACTGTGCAGTATTCCAATTTAGTGAAGAACTTTATATACCAAAATCGCCAGAGATTGGACGAAGAAGATCCCGACTGTGATCAATTTTCTTGGAAATATAAAAGCTGAAAATAATAAAAATCAATGACTGAATTATGTAGTATCTGTGGAGAAATGGGATATAACATATCTTCATTCATTCATTTTCTAGCTGCACATATCGGTTTCTTTTCAAAAAATTTGAATGCCGCAACCGACGAGAATGAGCAATGGTTTTACTAAGACGTTGCAACCATATAAAATCGATACCAAGGCAAATGGAGGCCCAGTTTGCTTGTTGATTACTGCTGTACATTAATTCCGGATGCCTCACACTTCGTAGCAAACAAAGTGTGGGCGATAGAGAAAATCCATGGTCATTTTCTGCTTTCTGGTGAAATTTTACCATGTCACCAAAAAAGATAATTTTTATATAGTGCGAGTGTAGTAATATTTAATTCTAGTTAATATCATGAACATTTTAACATTATTATTTATTTATATACTGTGATATACAGGGTATAAATGAAATATCCCTACGTACGATAATCAATTAAAATCTACAAAAAAATTATTCTATCGAAAGTTTAATTTTTGCGGAAATTTAGGCATACAAACATTTCAAATACTATCCTGTATTCAGATTGACTCTAAATAAATAAAAATTATATGTTGTAGATTCAACAAAAAACTTCACAAATATAATAATACGTCTTTATGTGAAAAGTTTTTTAGACATGTAATCATTCATAAATTTTCTTATGCATCAGCTGTTCTGTTGTTATTTATAAGTAGGTCAATGGCCTGACCTTCCTATATCCCAAAAAAAAATACAATATCGAGTTTCTTTAAAAATTTTAAACGGTATAGGAGTTTTGTGGTGATTTGGAATTTGTAATTTAGTTGTCTTAATATTAACTTCACGTCGAAGCATAATAAATTACATTTGTAATTTTAATTGAATGTTCATATTTTTCTATTTGTTCTATTTACCTCTTTTTTTAATGACAATTTCTTGCCCTAAAATGGGCAAATTTGTGTAAAACCGGTGGAATGCTTAAAGGAGATGTTCAATGTGTCTGTCACTTGCGTAAATACAAGCTTCTAACCGGTCGGTATACTTTCGAAGTATGTAGACGCTTTAACTCGGCTCGATCATCACGGATATGGACCGCAGCTTGAAAGATACGTTGCCGAAGATCATTTTTCACGGTCACGGCTTTCATACTTTGGACGAAATGTGTCGCGATCTCTCAATTTGTATAAGGTTTGTATAATCAAGTCATTTGATATACACCTTCGGTTCGGAAACCGCCCTTTATAAATATGTCTAGTAGCTTTACCATTTCCATCTGTTTCACCATATAGTAAGACGACATTTGTTAATCCGTATTTGAATACCTCACAGAAGTTGATAACAGACTGACTTTTGACTTACAGTATCCATAGCCCATCTACGACTGCCACCATTACGCTTCAGTAGGGGTAGCGCTGCAGCTATAAAAGAATACTAAATTTACCAGAGTCGAGTTGAGCCACACGCGCCTATTAATTTTTTTTTTCTTTGATCTTGTTCGAGATAGAGTTTTCGTGCATTAGCAGTTTATGCTTAATATTATTACTACCATTACATATTAAAGTATGTAGGAATATTTCGTTTACACCCTGTATGTTTGTACTTGAATTGAAATTGAGTTTTCCTTAAGGCCTTCATTTAATGGCCAGGAACTGTATAAGTAACGCTCGTACAAAATTTATATGTGTATGTATACTTATGTATATAATAAGTGTTTGCTTATATAATAATGGATATAAATGATGTTTGAATAGAATTCAATGCGGATTAAGTCAGCGAAATATATGTATGTCAAATCAGATTCGAAAATGCTTAATTTGCCTGAAGTGCCGCGCTTATGGAAATTATAATAATTCATGATACCTTAGATCATTTGTTATGAATGCAGAATTTGCTATGATTTGAAGTACCCTGCATTGTTCGTAACTTTTTTTTTCTGAGAGGCGTAACCGCATGTTGGAAATTCAATATTGAATGATTACGCTTTCTTTTGATTTTCACTTCGCATTAACGTTTATATGTAAATCAAATTATTATAATGACATCTGGCAATCAAATATATTTTCTCTTATTAATTTAATTATTTATTTGTGACAGGATAAGATAAGATAAATGTTTTGAAATTAAACATTTTTATGATTGTGTACTCTCCTAATAATAAATAGAAAACAAAATTACGGTTTGGTAAACAGAAGTTAGGATCTAGTTACTTCATGTGTTCGTTAAAAATATAAAATATTAAATACTAATCTGTTGAAATGAGGGTTTTGAGTCAGAATTTAATATAATAATAATATTTATTTATCAAACAGATTAAAAAATGATATTTTAAAATAATTTTGCTTTTGACAACTGTCATTCATTATCAATTTCATTACCTTTTTCTTTTGAATCAGAGCTTAGCATTTTACATTTGTTTACAATATATTCAATAACTTATATCGAGCCATCGAAAAAATTCATAATTGGAGTAGACTGTGAAATTGGGTTGGTACTTCAGCCACTTCCACATAATGACGCATTACTTGATGCTTGACAGTTTAATTTGGTTTCATTGTAAAAATAGGTTACGGCATTGAAATGATACTACAACAAAAAAGAAAACAAATAATTTATTTAATATCGAAATCATAATCAAAATTTACATATAGCTACAGAAGTTGTTGAAAATGTTGTCCATTTACACCTAAACACAAACCAACTCTTCTCCGCAATCCAGCAAAAACTTTATGCAGCATTTGCGGTGAGTTGTTGATCTCTTCACATTTTTCTGTTATGCGAATTCTCAGTTGTTCCAGATTATGAATTGGCGTTGAATAAATCGAATTTTTGATGTATGGCCATACCAAAAAATCACATATGTTTAAATCGCAAGACCTAGTTGGATATGGGATTTCAGTGTTCCTGCTTATCATTCTGTTATCAAAAAATTCTCTGAGATATTGAATTGTTTCTCTGGTCGTATGTGCTGTTGCACCATCTTGTTGGAAATACCCATTTTGTAATTCCTCATCATCTAGTTGAATTATGAATGAGCCGAGTATCTCATTGCGATATCGTGCAGCAGTAAGTGTACCTTCAAAAAAAAATGGGACCCACCAATCTTCTTCGACATATTCCAACCCAAATACCAACTTTTTGGGGATGCAATGTTTTTTCAACAAAAAAATGAGGATTCTCGGAGTACCAACACCTCATATTCTGTGAATTAACATATCCAGAAAGATAAAACCAGGCCTCATCCGTGAAAAATAGCCACTTCCACATAATGACACATTACTTGATGCTTGACAGTTTCATTTGGTTTCATTGTAAGAAAAGGTTATGGCATTGAAATGATACTACAACAAAAAAGAAAACAAATAATTTATTTAATATCGAAATCATAATCAAAATTTACATATAGCTACAGAAGTTGTTGAAAATGAAGTAACATTCGATAATTTTTGCTTTTTGTTCTATGTTGAATACCATTTTTTAAATAAATTTAATTTTCTTAATAAGAGTTTTGAAAAATTTGACACAAACTTATAGTTTCAATGTCAAATAATAATGTCATTATGTGGAAGTGGCTAATGTACCAACCCAATTTCACAGTCTACTCCAATTATGAATTCTTTCTATGGCTCGTTACTACAACTTATGCTAAATCTTATATTATGTCGACTAGATATTTGCTTCCTTATTGCTTTTGATTGTAATTTAGATAATTATTTCGCGACCTTTGTATGTTTTGGTAGATTTAATTAGTTGGCAATTTAAGGTCTGGTTTTAATTAAAAATGCATATATTTAAAACAATCTTACATGTTTCGGCAAGTAATGCCTTTCTTAAAGAATTTAAAATATAAATGACAGTATATTAATGTCATACTACTTATACATTTGTAGTTGTCATGGATAAAATTATTCGAAGATACATCCAGTTTAATAATAATAAATCATGCCTTAGTATTCAAAAAATAGTTAGAACAACAAAAACGGGGAATGGCAAGGCATGAGTTATTATTATGTATGCGCCCGTGGACAGGCTTAAGATGTTAAGATATTCAAATAAAACATAAGATATATATTTATATAACAGCAAAACACATTATAATGGTAAATTGCAGATCATTACTTAATTAGGTTGTAGTATATACTGCTTAAATTTATATTGCAAGCCCACAAATACTCTAAAATAGAGAAAACTGCTTTATTTACACACAAACTACAAAGCGATCACCATTTCTATTTTGAAAACACACAGATAATTGATAAAGAACAACACACAATGAAAAGCGAAATTGAAGAAATGATTAGTATTAAACAGGAAAAAATTCAATTAACAACAGAAGTGATATACAAAATTTAAGCTGTATATACTACAACCTATTTATGTAACGATCTGCAATTTACCATCATAATGTGTATTGCTGTTATATAAATATATATCTTGTGTTTTATTTGAATATCTGTACATTTGCTTATCATGCTGATAGTTCCGTGTTGGATCCCTGACTGGCTGTCCGAGTAGGTTTTCGTGGTTTTCCTTCTCGTTTAAGGCGAATGCCGACAGCTTAACATCTTAAGCCTCTCCACGGGCGCATACATAATAATAACCCATGACTTGCCATTCCCCGTTTTTATTGTTCTAACTATTTTTTGAATACTAAGGCATGATTTATTATTATTAAACGGAGTAGATTAAATTAGTCGGCGATTTAAGGTCTGTCTGGTTTACTTTGATATCTATAAATTTAAAGTAATCTTACATGTTTCGACACATAGTGTCTTTTTAAAGAAATTAAAAATATATATGACAGTATATCAATGTCAAACTTATATTTTAGTAGTTGTCATGGATAAAATTAAAATATTCAAAGATACATTCACGTTTAATAATACTAATTCATGGTTCAGAATACTAGACAGCCTAAACAGCCTAGACAGACTAAATCGTCAATTACGGGGGGGATTAGCAAGCTATGAGTTATTATTATGTCTACGCCCGCCGAGCGACTTAAGATTTTAATAATAATAATGTTAATCTGTCGGCATTCGCCTTGAACGAGAAGGAAAACCACGAAAATCTACTCGGACGGCCCAGTCAGGGATCTAAACACGGAACTGCCAGCATGATAAGCCAGGGTACAGATATTTAAATAACATAAGATAGATAATTATATAATAACAACATATATTCATGATGGTAAATTGCAGATCGTTACATTATTAGGTGATAGTTCCTTAGATTTTTTATATCACTTCTGTTATTAATTGAATTTTTTTCTAGTTTAATATTAATCATTTCTTTAATTTCCCTTTTCATTGTGTGTTGTTCTTTATCAATTATCTGTGTGTTTTCAAAATCAAAATGGTGATCACGTTGTAGTTTGTGTGTAAATAAAGCAGTTTTGTCTGTTTTAGAGTATTTGCGGGCTTGTAATCTTAAAATCGTAAAATATTGTTTAGATGTTTATTAGTAATACTAATAAATATCTATTTCAAAAACTAAAACCTAAAATAGAAAAGAATTGAGAAACACATGTCATCTATAAAATACCATGTCGCGACTGCGATTGCGACGAAGGTCAATAAATAATTATACATATATATATATATATATATATATATATATATATATATATATACGAGGTCTGTATGGAAAGTACCCGACTTTGTGCTGTAGCAAGAACAAAAGTTAAATTTGGCAAAAGCGATGGGTTTCCCTTAAAACTACTCCCCTTTGGAAGTCACGACCTTCTTTCAGCGATTCTTCACTTTAGGTAAACAGTCCGTGAATTCAGCTTCGAAATAGCAAATAGTTGCTTCGTCACACTCCTTCCTATCTCCTTTACGTCGTCGAATCTTCTTCCTTTAATAATGGGATATTTCAATTTGGAGAACAGCCAGAAATTACAGGGAGCTAAGTCAGAACTGTAAAATGATCAAAGGCGGAACAATACCGTATTTTATAAGAAATATACGCATAAGTTGCGATGAATGAGCAGGTGCGTTGTCGTGATGAAACACCCAGCGTTACTTTTCCATAAATTTGTCCGTTTCTTACTTACTGCGTTACGTAATTGTTTCAGAACTTCTTAGTAATATTATTTGTTCGTCGTTTGACTTTTTGAAAAGTATTCATGATGAACAACACTTTCCTGGTTGAACAAAACAGTTAGCATCACCTCGACGTTGTTCCGATTCTGGCGTACTTTCAAATTTCCTAAACTACTCTTTTGGTGAATCACTCATGTATTAATTGCCAGATACTTGACGAATCTTATTGATGATTTCCGAACACGAATAACTAAAGCTTTTGGCAAAATTTAATACAAACGAAAGCGACGCGCACCGAAGTTTTACGTCTACTTAACAATGTATCTTTGTCGATTTAATACCGGCCAAGGAGCATGTCATATAAGAGCGCCGCTTTTCACATTCAAAATCAGACCTCTACTCTAGCGCCCCTGATGTTGATGTGGTAGTACTAAATACGTAAACAATCGCGATGGCGGCATTTTTAAATAACTACAATGTTTTTTTTTTTTGTTCTAAATATGCTCAAAATGTATGTTTCGATCTTTTTTGATTTCGTCTGTGTAATATATCTATAAATATAGAAATCAGAGACACGAATTTACGTGAATATAAATAAAAATTAATTCTGTTTAAAAATAAATTTAAACTCTTTGTAAGAAAAATAAATATTTAAAATTCAACAACTATATAAGAAAAATGCAATATTCTTGGAACAAAACAAAATAAACTATATACTCATGACAATAAATAAACAGAAATTCTAATAAACAGCAATATAAAATAAGGACAATTCTTCATCTGCACAAAAGATTAGAAAACCCTGAACATGCGAACGTATCAAGAACCTAATTTATCTTCTACAAATGCATCAGCTGTCTAATTTTTCTCGAGGTTCGATTTAGAGATCTATCATTAGAAGACCGACAAATATCATCATGAAATTTCCTAATAATTAAACTCATAGATATATTTAACAACTGGTCTTGAACTAAAGTTTGATGATCGAAATTTAGCACAAGTACATCAAGAAAAACTAACCTTTTGCAAAGTTACCAACATTTTATTGTGAATAGAATTTACATGACCAAAAGATTTTAATGACACAACCATCTTATCGTAAATGGTATTAACATATAATACCAAACTAAGAATGGGATAAGGAAGATTATTTGATTCACTAAATTCCTTAAACATTGTGAATGTGTAATGAAGTTTTTTAAGGAAGAATCCGCATACATAGGTGATAGCTTGGTAATTAAAATTATCCTCATTATTAATCGGAATATTTAGAGAAGAATCTTCTAATTCATTCGCATCCAATATACTAATATTAGCACTTTTAGGTTCAATAGAAGACATAAATGTTTGTAGATTAATTAAGATATGCCTACTATCCTCCTCACAATTGAACCTGATGGAATGAGAAAACACTAAATTATTTAGATGTTAATAATGGTCCACGCAAACATATATTTATTTTGAATTCAAAGAAATATCAATATCCGAAACACTTTTAATAGAGTTCAATCATATCTGTTTTCTACCATCATCAGAAAGGAGAGTGAAGAATTGTTTATTTTGAGAATACGGATCAGGAAAAATATTGGAATAATATCGATTTTCGCAGCCTGGAATTCTACATTTATATTTGTGCATACTTGGAAAAGTCATTAATAATAATAATTAATAATAATAATTAGTGAATTTTTATGCAAAATATTAAAATTGATTATTACTACAATAATTAGTAATAACAAAACTTACCCAAAACTTGTTCCTCTTCAAAAATAATTTGTAAACACTACGTCATTATGATTTGTATTTTTATACCGTGCACTGTTGCTGTGCCGCATACTCTTATAGTTAATCATGTTTATTCATATATTTATTAATAATATGAGCAACGAAGACTTTTTGGTGAAAATATCGCTAAAAACTATCTCATTCTTCGTACCAAAACCTTCTTTGGTGTTTGATTATCATTCCTTTAGATACAGAGACTACAAAGACTTGACAACAATACTGTATTTAGTACGCAGTATGAAACCGATATAGCGTGCACATCTTGCCCGA
Organism: Melolontha melolontha; assembly: GCA_935421215.2. Lineage (NCBI taxonomy): Eukaryota > Metazoa > Arthropoda > Insecta > Coleoptera > Scarabaeidae > Melolontha > Melolontha melolontha. Next base: position 290,019 of record CAKXYW020000001.1, read on the forward strand.
AATTTCGTATTTAGCTTAATCCCCCCTCCGGTCGGAGACTTTCCGGATAGACCTTGTGTTCTGTTATCATATAGTTTCGCATAGACTACATGCTCAAAAACTTTTGCAAAATTACGAAGACTACTAATAGGTCTGTATTTACATATATTATCACAATCTTAAATATAGAAGTAATTTTACTGATTTTCTAGTAGGCCGATAAAGTCAAAGTACAGAGCGATAAATTAAATATTGCAATAAATAAATGGAAGAGTACCGACGCATAATCTCGTTTAAAAAAAAAAGCATGTAGAAATAGATGCGTATTTTGTAAGCCTCAAACAATCTTACTATGCAAGTGTATAAAGAACCGAAGTTATTCCACTGGCGATTTGGTGAAGGGCATATCTTTAAAGGTTGTACCTCAGCCAAGACGCTACGTTTAACACTATTTTTCCTTTTCAGATTATTCTACTGAAGATGGCAACGAAAGATGTATTTAGTATATATTAATTTATGTTGTGACTAGGGATTTTTCTTGTTTCTGTCGGTATAAAGAACGTTAAGTACTATTAGCCTAAGTTTGTAGAGTTGGAAGAAATATTAGGACAAATAATAATCGGAAATAAAACTGTTTTCTTGGGCAGATCAAGAATGTTTCGTTACATCTTCATATATAGAGCATATAGAATTGATTTAATTTTTATAAATGCAATCGGAAGTATTTAGAACCAAAAAAGCTAAATTTGAACCATAGGCCATTATGTTACTAAAACAAACTCATAATCGAAAATTTTGCTGGTCAAATTAAGGTCTTAATATATGTGTGAGATCTTCATAAATAAATTTACGATATTTTTCGTACGTATTTAAATTGCATTGGTTATTAAGTCTACTGGAGCATGTAAAAAAGAAGTAGTTAGCAATTTGTTATTAGAAAACATTGACGGTGAATAATGAATTAAATTATAAATTCTAAACACGAAAACAAACGATTTGCAGAAAGACACTTGGGTAATTAACGCAATCGAAATAGTATAATAATCGAATGATTTACAATCGGATACAGGAAAGCGTTATATAATTAATAACGCGTTTGTGTAAGTACTGTAAAACGTCATGATGACTGGAAGTTTAACATATTGCTATGAATAGTGGTTTGAAGGTTTAGTACGCCACCATCCACAACTAGTTTTCCCAACTAGGTTTCTCAGCCGGTGGATTTTCAAATATGAGACTTCTAACTTCTCGGGTTCCAATAAGGAAAGTCGTGTCTGTGAATTATGTTAGGCGCCAGTGAAATGTTCACAAAAATTTATTTACTTATATATATATATTAAGCCTGAACAGCAATATTGGTATGAAAATAAAACAAAAGCAGGATAAAATTTAAACTGAATATTTAATATACAAAAATGTTTTAAATATGTCTATACGTTATATGCACGTATAAAGCTTTTGTTTCATTATGAAACAGACATGTAAATAAATTTACATATCTGTAACTGTATACTTGGACAATACCTCGTATTTTCGGGATTTACTTCTGCTTAAGACATATGTTTCTGCCATTTATAGGCGTCGTCAGCTAAGCTAATGAAGCAATGTATACAAATGATACAAATCTTTATAAATAAAATCTGTATCTGTATATGACATTAAGCCAAACCGCTCATCAGATATAGCAAGTTTCATTCTATAAGGTGGCACTTATTTACGAGTGACATCTTACGGACGAAAGAGACTATACCAAAGAAAGCGATCTTTCGATTGACAAGCTATGCTCATACGAACCGAAAGGAATACGGGTAGTCCTTCTAAAACGAGCCAGGTGGCGGTAGATATACAAAAATGTTTTAAATATGTCTATACGTTATATGTACGTATAAAGCTTTTGTTTCATTATGAAACAGACATGTAAATAAATTTACATATCTGTAACTGTATACTTGGACCATACCTCGTATTTTCGGCATTTACTTCTGCTTAAGACATATGTTTCTGCCATTTATAGGCGTCGTCAGCTAAGCTAATGAAGCAATGTATACAAATGATACAAATCTTTATAAATAAAATCTGTATCTGTATATGATATTAAGCCGAACCGCTCATCAGGTATGTCTTAAGCAGAAGTAAATGCCGAAAATACGAGGTATTGTCCAAGTATACAGTTACAGATATGTAAATTTATTTACATGTCTGTTTCATAATGAATATTTAATACAAAAATAAAAAAAAATAAAAAAAATAATCTATCTTTACAAAATATAAAGATGCTGTATTATACAAAAATACATGAGGTAAAAACATTCACTGTAAAATTGACAGCTAAATTAATGGAAAACTTCCTCTTAATGAATCCGAACAAACTTATCTAAAAATAATCAAGTTTACTATTAATTTCTTCCCCAGAGAACCACACTGTATAATCAAATTCTGATACACGTACAAAACTTACACGTGTTCAATCGACACGCACAAAAAAAACCCTCTAATCCTCTCGAACAAACTTTTCAATTATAATATTAACAAAGAAATGTTAATAGTAAGCTTTAGTATCTATATTTCTAATTATTAAATCTTTTAATTACAAGCTTGGATACAATAGAAATATACTTATAATTTTAATTTATGTTTTATGATATCATAAAAAATTTATATCTACTTACTAAAAAAAATGTGTGGAGACGAAGAACAAAGAAGGTGCATATTCAATTTAAACATAAAATAGCATACGAGAATTTAACACTACGACTCTCTAATACATCAATAAAACACTTTTCAAACAAATAACCGAATTAATTCAATATAATTAATTATATCACACCAAGCTACCTTCTAGTTCAAGCTATAATTTTGGTCTCCAAGAATTACTTCAATTTTCACATCAAATCGACCTCGGATAAAACCAGTTTTTATATTCTCACATTTAAATAATATTTTCAATATACATACAGTCTGGTTTTAACAAAATATTTACATTTTTAACTAAATTATTTTTAATTAAAAATCCATAGCAATATGTATCTTATTTAGAGATATATCTATTTTTCAATGGAAAATGAAAATTAAGGAAAATTAAGTAGAAGTGACCTCGTCTGTGTTCTTGTGTTAGTGTTCTTGAACTCTTTCCTGTTTTAATAATTTTCACGCACATAATCATTGCAAAGAAACACGTCAAGTAATGAGCAATGTTAATAATTAGCTACGTATAGTAATAATTAATATTAATAATTTTCTTTATTGTCCAACAGATTAGAAAATTCCAATAACAGGACAAATTATAATTTAAATAAGTACAATGAAATATAATTACATGGAGTGCAAGGTAGTAACAACCAAAATACAAAATACAATGTTATAAAAAAAGAAATAACAAGAAATAATAACTGAAACAGTAATTGGAAGTGAATTGAAAAAAGCAAAGATCCGTGTAATATTTGTGTAGATTGTGTACTATATGCGATAAAGGGTTTTTTTTAAAGCATTCGTTATGGTGAGAGGAATGGTGAATGTAGAGACCGGACGCATTGGGCCGAAATTACGATGAACCATATAAATAGTCTATAACATCGCTAAGTACAACACGCAGTTATTGAATAGCACTATTCATTCGGTTAACCGCACATCTATTTCTTGTAGTTGAATTGCGACGCAATAACTTCAATTTTACAGTAAAATTCTTTTCTTCATAGGCGTAGATAGCGTGAGGAGTTTTTAAATAGTATTTTATTTATTAGTTTATATTTCGTAAGATAAATAAAGTACGGTGAGTTAGTTTACCTATTATTCATTGTTTTAACTGTTAATTACATAGTAAGTGAATTTCGTTAAGTTTGAATAACTTACACATATATTTTTAATTTTCATTTACTTAGATCTAGAATATTGTTTAAGTTATTTTTTCAGATATGATTAGGAACAACGTCGAGAATGGCATGGTGAAGCAATGGTAAGTTGGAGTAAGGATCATACTGATTGTATGTCCATTGCCAGTGATTCCGAAATTTATTGCAAACTCTGTAAAATATCGTTAGAGAATTCCAAGAAATCGCACGTAAAGCGTCACTTAGCAACGCAAACACATACACAGATTATTATACCCGTTGGAATCTGACAATTTTAACAAAGATTTCTGCGAAACTTTAATGGCTTCAAATATTCCATTAAATAAACTTAACAATCCTACATTGCTACCTACGCGATCTAAAATAGTAGCGCACGCTAACAACAAGGCTGACGCTTGATGTTCAGCGAATACCTCTCTCTCTCGGGCTGACCCACCTGAAGGTGGACGCTCCACAGAAATGCCCCTACCGACTAGCTCGTATGAAGGAGAGCGTGTGGGATCAAAGATCGCTCGTTGGTAAATAAAGGCGCCACCGCATATAAGTCCACGGCAGGCGCACCCCGTATACACGGCTGCGGGTGGAACTAGATGGCCTCAGTCGCAAAAGAGAGAAGTATTCCCCCACACCTTGTTGCTGCCAAAAACGTGAAACTGTGATCTCTCTAGCACCCGCAGGGAAAGAAATCAAACACGCAAATCCAAACAACAAATATCTTTAATAAACTTAAACAATACACAATAACAAACGTTTCCTCAGGTCCAAACAATAAACAATAAATCGAATCAGGAATCTAACAGTATCAAATATAGTTCAAAATCCAAAAGGTGTACGTATCTTACAACTTGGTAAAGAAGGCTAAGTATAAAATTATCAAAAGTATAAAATTAAAGAAAGGTTAAGCTATCTCAAAATTATAATACAAACGAGGATAAGCCTCTCTGTATGTAGTGACAAAATAATTAAAATAATAAAATGGCTAGAACAAAATTAAATACCCTCAAAATGATCAAACACCGGGTATATAAATTTATAGTATAAATAAAGTTATAATAAAATTTCCTATCAGAGATAACGCTATATGAAAATGACAATGAGCAAAAGTGCACGAAAGTTTAAAATGCACAGGAACACTTAATGTGATAGCATCACCCTGTATTACATGTTAATAATAAATGTACAAGAAAACTATACGTCAAATTAACAAAGAAAAGGAATTCGATAGAACGGTAGCGAGAATTCTTACGGTAGTTCTTTACAAATAAATCGTTTACAAAAAGTAATCACTGAAATAAAATTGACGTATTCACTAGTTATACAGAAGCTCCGCTGAGGGCACGAGTCTCCTGATTATAATAAAGTCAATTGAAATGGTTGCTAGATTCATATACAACTTTCTAGGTAAAGAAATTTAAATGAGTATATCCTAATTATATTTTACCTTTCTAAGTAAGTTTAGGGGGTGAAGCCCTTAATTTGACTAAACAAGTGATAGGTTCACAGCAAAAATATAGCAGAGAAAGGAGAAGCCCCTCTCTGAAGTTTACAAGAAATAATTAAAAAGATTACAGTATCACCCTAATGATGATTAAAAAGTTAGAATTTAATTTGTCTCCATACAAAAAGATAACACCTTAAAGACACCAAAATATTCTAATGCACACTTAGCTGGCACCAAGGTTACGGAGATTCGTTTCCCCGGAGTCTGTCCTCCTGGTTAGAACATCAATTAAACGGAATGTAAGAGATTAAACCACCATTCAGGATACTTGGTCCCAAGATGGCCTTCGATCACCACGTGGAAAAATAATTCTTGACAGAATTGTTCAAAATTGCCAAATCATGCTATTCCAACTGAATAAACACATATTCCAAATATACCAAATAAACCAAATAACCAAATATACCAAATAAACCAAATAACCAAATAAATCCGTAAAATAAGCTCCTTCGGAAAAAGAGACACGTTGGCGTATCGATGTCAAAGGAAGAAGTAATCGAAGAAAACCGCGTGTTTCACACAATGGCCGACATACGTCATCCAGAATATTCGGAAATATTAATGAAGGGGAACAAAACTCAAAATCTCCCATCGATTAAAGTACGCCTAAAGAGTTCGATCGAGCACACTTTGACAATAAACTAATTATCAGGAATCGGTAATTATCCAAATCAAAGATAATTAAACATTCAAAGCAGAATTCTGTAATTGTAGGAAACCAAAATTCCGAACAGAGGGCGCTCTAACGAAAGAGTCAACAAATAATAAACTGAAACGGCAATTCAAAATTAAAGACACTGCGTCAAGACGATCTTACAATTCAAAAGGCGAATTTCCACAAAGCAAAATTAGGTAACGGAGTTACATGATTCGAGGTAAACGGAAAACACTGCCAGAATGATTTAAGCGTCAAAATGAATGTTTAAAGAAGTGTACTGCGTCAAATATAGCAACTTCAACATTATCGGAACCAACTAGATGGCGTCCGCAAAATAAAGAACCAAAATTATATAACGGAAAATATAGGGTCGGTCAAAATAATCGAACCCGAAATTAGAATTAGGAAGAATTTAACTTTTGAAAAGTTTAAACGACATGATAATTAATAAACTAAAAATATAAAATAGAGTAATTTGTAACAATTGAAAAATAAGCGGATCACGATGACTTGAGGAGCCTAAAATAAGAATAAAAGGAATAAGAATTCACCAGCAAAACGCAGAGTGATTTTCCATACGTAATAACATTCAAAACAATTCTCCAAAAATATACTGGTAGAAATGTTCCTGATGAATCCACTTTACGGAAATATTATGTTTCTAGGAGCTACACGAAAGCAGTAGAACGCATTAGAAGCCATTTTTCAAAACAGTATCTATGGATGTGCATCAGGATGATGTTATAAATACTGTTACAAAACAATTTACAACTCTTGTCTTTCATAATTAGGCAACGGGAATAAATCGGATATTGTCTGTTAAAGATTCGCGATATAAAGGATCTGACAAAATTTTTGCTAATGCCAAAAAGTATGTTTCTGCTTGAGTTTATAAAACATAAATAACTTCTTCTTACTTCCCTCAGACTAATTTTAAAAGCGGTCGTAGATATACTAAATTAGAATTTGTATTTAATAGTTTTATATTTTGAATAGTTCAATCTGCTGGACAATAAAATGTTTTTTATTATTATATATGCCATTGTTTTTTTTTATATCTATATTTCATTGAATGTCTGCATTTCTACTAATTTGCAATGTTCTTTATGAATTTACATGGAATAAACAGCATTATATTTTGTGATTCTCTCCCGCATGAGAAAATAGTTGAACAATCAATTTATTTTCTTAAATTTAATTAAAAATTTATGTAAATTCTTTCAATGGAGACTGTGGTTAAATAAAAATTTAAAAAAGGTATATAACCCCTTACCACAATTATTAGTCGTATCCTAAATACGTATTTCGACAACTAAGTTGTCATCATCAGTAGGTAAGGTCAGTCTATACGTGGACGCGGTGAATAATAGTTGGTGCCTGAGCGGGTTTTCTACCTTTACTGTGTCCCGTGTGCGACTTTTTAATTAGTGGTTTTACCTACTGATGATGACAACTTAGTTGTCGAAATACGTATTTAGGATACGACTAATAATTGTGGTAAGGGGTTATATACCTTTTTTAAAAAATTTATGTACTAGATGCATTTTTATTATTGTATACAATACTTAAGTAAATTACAATTATCTTTCAGATAAAGAATAGAAATAAAACTACGGTTTTAATCTTCACTTTTAATCATTACTCGTAAAACGACAATTGTTTCGCCAACACAGTGGCTTCCTCAGGTGTTTACATCTAAACAGTACGTTACAAACTAAATAAAAAATAAATAATGTATCTATAAAATCAAGAAGGATGGTATTTAAAATATTTTTAAAGAAAACTATGAATTACAAATATTGTCGGTAGTGAAAGAATGTCTGGTCGGCCCTAACTGTATATTATAGGGTACTAAACGTGTTTACGCATAAATTTGTTTAATAACCTACATATACATTTGTATTATGGTCTAAACAGATTTTAAGTAAATAAATTTAATAAAGGCGAGTTATTTAAATCTAATTTATCATTTAATAAAATTTGTGACTGTTTTAATTTATTGATTTCTAAACTTTCCAGTAAATTTAATTTCTTGCCTTTATTTTCTAAATGCAGAATTTGAAAATCTTTATCGAAAGTGTGGTTTTCTTCTAATAGATGATTCGCAAAAGTAGAATCTTGTTTTTTATTTTTAAACGAAGAACAATGCTCTGCAATGCGTTTTTCAAACGATCTTTCAGATAGTTTATATATAATACAGTTAAACTATTTGTATCGATATTATTTTGTAATTAATATTACTATGTAGTGATTATGATTAAAAAATGTCGATGTAATTTTTGTTATAGATGCATCTTTATTAATTCCGGAATTAGTAATATACAATTATAAATACATCAGAAACATGAAATTGAATTTCGCGGTATAGCCGACTTAGTTGAGGAAAGTTCTGTTTGGTGTCTTTGATTTGGTTTCCTTTTATATACAGAAGATGCCCATCTTTATAGTATAGGTAATATGTGATGCCCAGGGAGGCTTTACGGTCAAGGACGTTATGTAATTTAGTTCGCGACCCCAGCGCTATAGCGCTGTTTTCAGTTTGTTTACTTTTGCGGTCATATTGTCGCATAGTTTTTGTTTTATTAATTGTCTTAGATAAGAACGAGTATTCACGAGCTAAATACGTATATATATTTATGATAAAGTTTTATTTTTGTATTATACTGTTTGTATATGCTATTTGTATGTAGTATTTGTATATATATATATATATATATATATATATATATATATATATATATATATATATATATATTTTATTATGAATAGACTTCATCCGCTTTTAAAAATGTTTTCAGAAAAGCACCATTGATAGTAGCTCTTGACAGGGAAAAATTTCCATCTTTAACACTGCCTCCCTCCAGTAATAACTAGATAGGGAACATGGTTGGAAGCTACTAGTTTTTGTCCAGAGAATTTCAATAGTTTACAAAATTTCGTTACATGTTTAAATGACAATGCTCGAGGTATTTCTGAGTGCAAGGAACTAATAAAAATTCCAAATTTAAAAAATCGTTGTACTTTCTTTAGAAACACTTTGGAAAATTGCCAAAACTAATCACTTATTTTTAAAATCAAAATCTCAAATTAAATTATATATTAACCACATTAGATGTGGTTATTAATAATTTGGAAAATGTTCCAAGCCGCTTTGGATGTGGCCTTCGGCAAGAGTTAAACGCAGTTTTTAATAGAATTTCAGATTTAATAACAATGCGGTAATTGTGTGTGGGGACAATGTCTCAAAATCTAACTGCTAAGTACGCCGAAATAAAACAATATTTGCAGTATGCCCCTATAACCAGTTGCGATTTAGAAAAGACGTTTTCTATCCACAAGGATCTATTTCATTTAAAGAGAACAAAATTTACAGAAGATAACCTTGAGAAAGTATTGTTAGTTAATATTAATACTCCTTTGCCCAACTTGAACTACAAAATGAACAAATAAAAATGTATTTCGTATTTTATAGATCACCACCCGTTTGCTTTACAATTATATAAATAAAATTAAACACTCTCTAAAAATACAAATTTTCAATTGTACGCCCGTGGGCGATGAGTCATGGGCCTCTCGTGTCCGGTGAACGTGTTGAATGTTGCAGAACCACATAATTCAATTGTGGTAGGACGCAGACAATTCTATATTTTGATAAATTAAGTTGAAACTTTGCGCAAGTTGTTCTTTTCTATAACTAAGAGAATTCAAAGAAAGACGTTCAAGAAGAGATGTGCATTTGGTGCTTATTTTAGGTTATGATCTATCACACTTAAAAATATTTCAAATATTATCTTTAAATATTTTTTACTTGTAAGTGTAAGTGATAAGGATACCATGATTGTTATCTACTTTTTACCTAAGGGTGATAAAGGTATTTTACTGTTAACTGATTACGAAATTTCCCAAAAGATCCTATAACGAAAATCAAAAATTTAATAGCTGCAGTACACATATCAAGAATATTATTCTTAAACCGTAATGATGACTCAAATAAAATACTTATATCCCTAAAGTCATCTATTCCGGGAATCGGCGTGTGGTAGTAGAATTAAACTCGTAATCCGGGCACACGAGACAATGGCACATTTGTCAGTGTTCAAAGCGATTCCATTGTGTCTACACCATTGATCAACCAATTGAGGATTGTATAATTCCTTACAATCGTCTAACGATGAAATTTGAAAACGAATCTTAAGATAACCGGCATATGCAAATACTCTTACAATCCAAAAACAGAATGAGATGATTAAATAAAAATATTAGATAATTTAGGGGTCCTAGGGTCGGAGTGCCTGACGTTGGAGTAGATACTACCTGGATTGAAAGCTGTTTTAGCACACATAATTATATATGTGGCTCAAATAAGAGAAGGTTGAAGTAAACCTTTCAAAAAGCATACAATATACAACTTGTTCTAAAGTATGGCATGATTAATGGAATCAAACGCCTTGGTAAAATCGAAATAAATTACATTTATTTGTACTCGAGCATATCAACTCCATTAATGTATTGGATTATTCGTAATGATGGATCTACCTGCAATGAAACCGTGCTGCTACTAACACAGATTTACACTTAAAAATAATTTGTTAATTTAACAAACTTTCATAGACTAAAATTGTTAATAATGTTAACAGGCCGGTAATTAAGTAAGTTTGATGACTTTGCTGATCTTCCACACGTCAGAAAATGAGTATGTTTTGATTTTTAAATCAAAAGTAACAGTTAAAGACCGAGACCTCGCGCACAATTCTTCAGAAAAAAAAAATTGGGTGTTCCATTCTTAAGCGTGAGGACAATAATTTTTGCTTGTTTTTGTTTATTTTTCTTAAATATGTATATGTATAGTTTAGTTATTTAGAATTAAATAATGTTCGCTTAAAATTTTCACCATGTATACCGAAATTTTAATTATCTTATTTAAATTGTACACTTTTCTCTCTATTCAAGAATCGATATCCTTTATATTTACAAGCTTATTACCCTTTTTATTAGACTATTTCTACCTTGATTTATAATTAAATTATTGAATGTTTTTAATCTCACTAGCTATACATAATTTCACGTTTCTTAAATGAGCTGCAACAAAATTTACTAGGATGAATAGAATTTAATCTAAATTTTGTAATTAAGTTTAAGATTAGGACTTAATTAGCATAGTTTAAAAGTATATTGCCTGGTATTATTGCTAGCAGGTACCATCTACTAAGACCTTAAAAATACCCTCAAAGTATGTCATCATTTAGCCGTACAATCGATACGGTTCGCATTATTAGTTATATAATAGTTTGTGGGGGTAAAGGTAAATTTTGCCTGCTTGCAGTATTTTTAAAAACAGTAAGAACCAGTGTCTTATCCTAACAACAAGTAAGAAACATTCATTAGAACCACAACACATCAACGAACGATGTTCAAACACTAATACAAAATCAAAATTAAGTATATACATTAAACGTTGGATTAAATAAAGAATTATAATCGTTAAAAGTTCAGGAAAACCACGAACAGGTAGCGCTTCAGCTAGGAAGACTTCCCTATAATGAATTGCTACCGGGATTTCACTGTTTTTACGAATACATACATAAATATGGTATACTAAATCTACATTTTTAATTACGCTATAACTCGAAAACAAATAAAAATCGGATAACAACATTTGTGTTTTTTTACATTACTTTCACCAGTAGAATACACTCCTTGAGTTTGGTCGATTCCTCACCACTCACCCTGTATATATATATATATATATATACAGGGTGAGTTATATATCAGTAACTGTCATTTGAACGTGTCCAAAAACGATTCTTGGAGTACTTATCCTATAAATTTGATGGCATATAACCACCTCGTGCCACCAACTACGAGAGTTTATCAAACAGACAGGATTTCACTTACCTAAGCCAAAGAAGCAAGCGGTAAATTTCTTATTAAACTCGTCAACTATGATGTGGATTCACCTTCTTGCTCAGACAAATTAATTTTCTGGTGCCAAATTAGGTCATCGGATATATTTTATATGCCTGAAGTGCGTACGAATGTCATCAACAAATCGGCATTGTTGTATATGTGCTGTAATGTACTATATATTTTTATATTTGGTTTTATTTAGTTAATTTACTTATTTTTTATCTTCATTAGTCTGCTTAGTTTGTATACATAATTTAAAGTTTTCTTGAATCTGTTATTAATTTGAACATTTTATAGGTAGATTTTAGGGTAAAGAAAGTCAAAGATTATTTTTTGTGTTGAATTATTAGGCTATCCAATAGATATAGGATGGGCAATCCATGGGCTTATTGTCAGTTTGAGCATTTTGTATGAAGATTAAAGGTAAAGAGCATTAAAGTTATTATTTGAACTGATTTGTTAAACATTCTAGGTATATGGGCAATTCTCAGGTTTGTTATTAGTTTGAACATTTTATAGCTAGATTTTAGGGTAAAGAAAATCAAAGATGATTTCTTGTGTTGAATTATTAAGTTATCCAATGGATGTGGGCAATCGTTTGGTTTATTGTCAGTTTGAGCATTTTGTATGAAGATTGAAGGTAAAGAGGATTAAAGTTGTTATTTGAACTGATTTGTTAAGCATTCTAGGTATATGGGTAATTCTTAGGTTTGTTATTAGTTGGAATATTTTATAGGTAGACTTTAGGGTAAAGAAAATCAAAGATTATTTTTGTGTTGAATTATTAAGTTATTCAATGGATGTGGGCAATCTTTGGGTTTATTATCAGTTGAAGCATTTTATATGAATATTTAAGGTAAAGAGGATATTTAAGTTATTATTTGAACTGATTTGTTAAGTATTATAGGCTTACGGCGAATTCTTAGGTTTGTTATTAGTTTGAGCATTTTATAGGTAGATTTTAGGGTAAAGAAAATCAAAAATTATTATTATAACTAGCCAATAGATGTGGGATCTATCTCGGATTCAAAAATTTGTCATTATCCTATAAACCAGGAAGGTGGCGTCGCGACGTATGGCGTCCTGCATCCTGGTATAAACTTAGTATGTCGAAATGTAGAAATTAACGCAACACATTAGACAACACTTACATATAAAGTGAGATTTAATAGTCATTAGTTTTCATTTACAATAAGTTCAATATATTATCTGTATATACGCGAAGTATAGAAGTGGAAGTCATGTCTGTCTCCAGGATACTGTGTGTTGACGAGCTTCAATAAAAGCGAAATGCATCCACACGTTTCGGGATAGGACTTTTGACGAATTTTTCATTCAAGTTTTATTTATTTACTTTTTGGGGGTCATACTGTGTTAATTATTAATTTATAGTTTGTATATATCATCTAATTGTTACTGCACAATTGGATTTTGTGAATTTGTTGGGTAAATAAATTAATATTATTATTATTTACGAATCAGATGTGATTGATAACAATTAGTATAGATATTGCAACAGAGCGCAAGGTAAAAGAAGATAGTGCTTGTAGAATTCCCTATTAATGAAGATAAGGCCATAGAAATGCATGCTCTTTAAGGTTCTCTAGTGCGCAGTGAACGCGAGATGCCCTATAGAAATATAATCCCCAATTGCAAATATAGTGTAATTTTTTGTTTATTTTATTTGGAAATAGTTGTATATCAAAGCAAAATTTTTATTCTTTTATTAAAAGCTCAGTTTTTGTATTGTTTTCTTTAGCATGTATAAAGAAGGAACTTTAGTTTCTTTAAAGCAATCACTAAATACCAGTAATTTTACGCATACATACATATATGTATAAGTGCGTATATATAGGTATATGTATGTATATACTGCTGGTACGATAACCGTCAGGCCTCGTTCCGGTCACCGTCTATCGCATTTTTTATAAACACACACAAGAAGTGTGACTTGAACCGTTTGCGTTGACGATGATGGTGTGTGTGTCTTTTTTTCTTTTCGTATCTTTTTCATCTCTTTTCTTCGGTCGTGTTATGTACAGCATATCCGGTTGAGCGGTTGATGGGAGCGCCTGCTTCGCTCCATCGTTCTTCTCCTTGCAAGGTCAGCGACTGATCCAGCATCCCCTCCTATACCCCGCTCTTCTTCCTTCCTTCCTTGGACCGCATTCCTATACATTTAAGACGTTGCCACATCATCGGTTAAACTGATCCGAGTAAATAAAATAGACAAAAGAGTATGTTTAATAATATCAAACAAAAAAAGATAATAAATGATTGGAACAGCTCGTTAATAGGTACTCCGTAAAAATACAACAGGTGACCTCGTTTTACGATTCTACTAGTACAAAAGAAAAATGGTGCGAATGTGAGGAAGATGACGTTATATTAATTCTCAGTACTTGTGGGTATTGCCAATGAAGAAAATTAACGTCAAGAAAACGTGTTTCTTCCCAAGAAAATTCAAGCTTATCGGAAAGCATAATTTGAATTATTATGAAATATTTATTTATGTAAATATCTTTCGAGAAACACACTACTACGTAAGGCACACATTTTAATATTTTAATAACTTCTTGTAGAACATGGTTTTTGTTAACAAGGTGTTGAATACATAAAGAATAGGTGATGTAGAATGTGGGGAATACCTAAATTAAATACTGAATTTTCTGTTATTCTTGTTATCTTTGTATTAAATTGCTAATTATCGTTCCATTACATAAGAAGTTACGAACGTAATCAACTTTTGGAATATACAATATTTAACTGGGTTATTCGGCTAAAATGTAAAGAAAAATTAAAATGAAGGATTGGAAATTTACAAATAATTTTTGTTTAATTCAGTTACAGCACTATTCTTGATGATTATGTATTTTGTGCTACTGACGTGGGCAAGACATTTTAGTTTTTCATAAATATAAAGTTTGGTAGGCGTCTGCCTTGTATTCGCAATAGGTTTGTTTCTGTAAGCGATCCGTGAGTTTCGAACAATTTGATACGTGTGGGCAGATGCATAAATGGCACATATCTACAAATGCAGTTAATATGTATCTATCAATGCACAATAGAGCGAATGTAATAAACGGTTTGGTAACCGCCAGCAACTACTGCTGAAGCAAAAGTAATGCTGACAAGCGAATGGCGTATCGAATTTTGAATAAAAATAATTTACAAAGAACAAGACTCAAAACTATGTATTTTCCGCGAAACAGTGAAAGTGTAAAACATTACTATGAACAACTAAAATTTGTTCAAGGTGTTCCTGTGTTAAATTAGTTCTTTTAGACATTAAAACGTCTTTAAAAATAGAAAATGTCCGTTCCACAACTGGTGATGAGTTCGTAATTAAAATGTTGCAAAAGTGTACCATACTTCGAATGTATAGATTTTTCAATCGGATCTGTACAGAATTGATATAATATATTCAAATTTAGATTTCTGCTAAATATGGAATCAACTTTTTGTCTCAGCTTTGAGAAATATATTTTTAAGTGATGAAACTAACTTATCAACATTTGGAAAATGACCTCTGACGTATTCACATACTCTGTGTAGTGCATGTGTTGCACAGGTAACGTGTAGCATATTGGGATAAGATTGTTTTAATAACTTCCCTGTTTTTAACATATAAGCTGCCGCATCAGCCAAAAATAATAGCATCTTGCCTTTATTTTATAGTTGTTATCCTATGACGGAATATTATGAATACATTGATCAATTACTTCTGCAGCTGTTTCACCATTTACGACTGGCAGTATTTTAGTTGCAATTAGGTATGGTTGGTATGAAGTTGTCGGATGAAGAATACCAACAACTACATTTAATACATATCGTCCCATTACATCCGTTGTTTCGTCACCACTTACCCAAAGATAATAACCAGATAGGTTGGTTCGTATTTTTGCAATGGTTCTTAAAAGTGGTATTTGCGTAAAGTAGATTTATCTGGTATATGACGATCAGTATATTTTGTAAGAATCCTCTTGAGGACTGGACTGTTAAGCTTTTTGAATGGGATATTGGCCGCCATGAAAGCATTACAAAGTTCTTCGTTAAAAGTATGAGGTGCAGATGGTTATATGTTGTCTTGATGAGTTTTCGAAGAAACATGTCTCTGCACATTACACTTTTGTGAACGCCTTAAACTTAACAATCACTGCAATATATCTCGGTCTCATTACGAATATGCAACCAATCTGTATGGGCTTTAATACATCCTACCATGGTTGCCCTACGAAAATTCGCCATAGTTAATAAAAATAAAGAGAAATACTAAGAACAGGAAGAAATGGACTAAAAATAAGAAACGAAAACTACTCCAAAAATAAGGTAGTAAATTAAACTTAATATTTATAACAAATTATATAGGATAAATATATGTATAATATAATACTAAACGTTGTAACCAAATAACACTGAATGCAACGAAACCAGAAACAATCCCTTATAGAAGAGAATAGAAAATATACTATCTCAAGAACAATAAATACATATATGTATATGCATGTACAACAGCATGTAAACAGGAGAAAACACTTTGGAAATTAGCGGATATAATTTTTTAAGCGATTATTTCAACAAAGTCTAACTAAATAATATATAAATGTGTATTCCATCTTACACGCCACTGTTGAATTTATGAAGGAATACACACAATGTAATATTCATAACGACGGAAATAAAAACACCTGCTCGAGGAATGCAATCGAGCAAGCAAATAGTGGGGCTGCTATAACATACATACAATACCTGAGACCGCCACATCGTTTTATCGTTCAATCGCTTTAGTCCGCTCTCTGTTTATTATTGAGGTCAATACAAAAACGTAACATATGCGGATTTATTTAAGGATAAACGTCTGGAGTTTTGGGAAAAGTTTTACACTCCATAGGGTGTAGATAGATTTAACTTTTTCGAATTAGATGGAAAATAACCGATTCCGTCCAAACCAAATGCGTATGAAAACATGTAAACGGTCGTGTAATGGAAATATGTTATACCTATACAATCAAAAGGTAAAGGAACCGGACTAATTTTGTTAACAAAAAAATTTGAAATATTCTTGAATGGAAAAAACGTCGCCATTTGTTCTATAAATCAAAAGCATTTTTAATCATCTAAAAGTATTAAAGAACAGGATGCGAAGAAGCGAGTTTCACACAAATATGAACTTGTATTAAGTTCATATTTGTGTGAAACTCGCTATCCAGACAAGGAGGCACGTGTTTCGTTTTGTTACAGACTCATCAGTGTATGATTGATGATTCCCTGAAGTAATAAAGGGATTAAATTGAACAATTGGTTCTATTATACTAACCCCACAAGAAATCGCCTCTATGATTAAAATAAGAGCGCATTCTAGTTTAATCATAATATACTCATTCGTTAAAATAGGTTTTGCTAACCTATTTTAACAAATGAGTACACTATTATATTCTAATTATCATTTCAAGAATAATAATAATAATAATATTCATTTATTTACCTAACAGATCAACAGAATCCAGTTACAAGGTAATATTTGTGTGATATATAAATCTATAAGTTAATAATTAATACAGTAAAACAGTAAAACAAAGTAAACAAGGTAATTATTTAAACAAACTGAACATACTAATTAAGAAAAAAAGAAATCACTAAATTAATTGAATGAAAACAAAGAAAAACAATAATAGTAATAATAACTACACTTTCCAGAATGCATCGGGGTATAACCGACCTTTTTTGACTTAAGGAAGTGAAATTGTGCCTACTTAATCAACTCTAGTAGTCAGTGTCACAAGGAGGATATATGCCATCCATTCTAAAAGACAAGTTCTTCAAGAAATGTTTTTGGACACGTTCGAGTGACAGTTGCTGGTATATATCAAGGGTACCAAACTACAGACGCAACTTCTAGCTTAGTTCTAACAAACGAATAGAACAAAATGGTTAATGTGTAATTTTCAAATGTACGACAAAATCGAATGAGGAAACCTATAGACTTAGACGAGGAAGAACAAGTGTTTGTATTATGTGGACTGAAAGACAGATGTGAATCAAAGAGCACTCCAAGATTTTGAAATTGCGAAACCCTAGGAATTATGTCATTGGAAACTGTATGATCGAAGTAAATAATACTTGAACGTTTAGAGAAGGAAAGAATAGCACATTTCTCAACATTCAAGCACACTCGATTATTTGTACACTCTTCGTGAATAATTTCTAGACAGAAGTATGCAGTCTGGTAGAGAAGTGATATTATTAAAGATTTTCAAGTTATCTGCATACGCGAGAACTTTGCAATCTAGCAGAATTAAGATAACGTTAATGTATATATTGAAAAGTAGCAGGCCTAAATTGGTACGCCAGTGGTAGCGGTAAAAGAATTGGATTTATATCCGTTATATTGTACATAGTACGATCCAAACCTATTAGACAAACCTCACTAGGTTTGTCTAATACAAAAGTATTTTTAATCATATAAAATATTATTCAAAATCTGGTGTGAAGAACACAAATATATGTTCAATATTAGTATTTTTGTGAATGTATCTGAACATATCCCTCCCCAGAGACTCTACAGATTCATCAGTACGTCCCTGCTGAATGAGGATACATTCACAAAAAGAACGACTTCGCTCTCTTACAGAAGAAATGATTAAGACCGAGCGTAGAAGTACATTCAGCGCTGCATATTATCAGACGACCGAAGTCTACATAACCAATGCAGAACTAACGAGGTGTCTCTAAAGATGGCACTGCCGTATCTCTAGAAACTGTATTTTGTTTGTGTTGTCACTCCTCCTTACAGGATAACCGCATGTGTAATGTAACAGAATAAATTGAAACATACATGAATGGGTAAAAACCTCACCAGTTTTTTATAATACAAAAGTATTTTTAATAATATAAAATATTATTAAAAATCTGGTGTGAAGAACACAAATACGTGTTCAATATTAATATTTGTGCGAGCGTATCTAAACATATCCCTCCCCAGAGACGCAGATACGTATTTCATCTTTCTACAGATTCATCATTACGTCCCTGCTGAATGAGGACACATTCACAGAAAGAACGACTTCGCTCTCTCACAGAAATTATTAAGACCGAGCGTTGTACATTGCGCTGCATATTATCAGACTACCGAAGTACGCGCTCTGTCTACATAACCAATGCAGAACTAACAAAGTGTCTCCAAAGATGGCACTGCCGTATCTCCTGAAACTGTATATAGAAACTGATAATATACAGCGAAGTACATCTGAATGTACTTCTACGCTCTTAATAATTTCTGTGAGATAGCGAAGTCGTTCTTTTTGTGAATGTGTCTGAATATATCCTCCTTCAGCAAGGGCGTACTGATGAATCTGCAGAAGGATGAAATACATATCTGCGTCTCTGAGGAGGGATATGCTCAGGATACGTTCACAAAAATATTAATATTGAACTTGTATTTGTGTTCTTCACACCAGATTTTTAATAATATTTTATATTATTAAAAATATTTTTGTATTACACGAAACAGTATTATTTTACTATTTTATCATCTATTTCTTCATTACATTTAATATTGTAATTTCTTTTTTAACATTAAACATTTTCACTTAAAACAACTTTTTATCTTAATAAACTATAATTTTATTAAGAAAATATGAGTGTGGCCACCTTATAGTACTTAGTGGTAAGGTTTATTATAAAGTCATACCTATAATATGACATGACATGCTTTATTAAAAAGTTGTAGTAGTTTACGAATAATGATCCTTTTTGATAATTTTTAATTTTCCTTGTATGTTGAGATTGAAAAATGGATCAACGTGCGACAATTCTATTTTTTTTTAATGTCCGAAAACAGTTTTTTGAAGAACACTAGTTGATAGAATGTGATCCTATTACCAAACGACAGAGTGTCGAATGAGTTGGAAAGGGCTCTCCCGAACCATAATAAAAATGAGAGCTTCTAAATCAGGCATCACGACCATAGTGATTAACTGATTACTAGAGAACGGACACGCTTACCACTCAGTGCAGTACTGGCGAAAGGCTGTATTTCTAAATATTTAATTTTATTTATATAATTGGAAAACGAACGGGTGGTGATCTATAAAATTACGAAATACATATTTATTTGTTGAAAAGTTGTATTTATAAAGTTTTCAATTTTATTTATATAATTGGAAAACATACGGGTGGTGATCTATAAAATTACGAAATACATATGTATTTGTTGAAAAGTTGTATTTTGAAAGTTTTTAATTTTATTTCTATAATTGGAACATTTTTATTTGTTCATTTTGTAGTTCAAGTTGAGTAAAGGAGTATTAATATTGACTAGCAATAGTTTCTCAAGGTTTTCTTCTGTCAATTTTGTTCTCTTTTATTAATTAAGTACATCCTTATAAATAGAAAACGTCCTTTCTACATCGCAACTGGTTATAGGTGCATACTGGAAATATTCTTTTATTTCTTCATATTTAGGTGTTAGATTTTGTGGAATTGTCTCCATACATAATTGCTGCAATGTAATTAAATCTGGATTTCTATTAAGAATTGCTTCAAACTTTTGCCGAAGGCCACATCCGAAGTCACTTGGAATACTTTTCAAATTATTAACAGCCACATCTAATGTGATTAATCCGTCATTTAATTTGAGATTTCGATTTTTAAAATAAGTGATTAGTTTTGGCAATTTTCCAAAGTGTTCGTGAAGAAAGTACAATGGTGCTTTTTTGAAAACTTTTTTAAAAGCTGATACAAGTCTATCAACTTCCGGAAAAGTGTCTCTGATATATTCACAGATTCTGTGGGGAGCATGTGCTACACAAGTAATATGCAGCATATTAGGATATGTTTTCTTCAATAGTCTGCCTGTTTTTAACATATACGCAGCACTATCACTGACAAATAAAAGTATTTTTTCTTTGTACGTGGCGTCCGAATGAAGCATTTTTTGCATATTCTCCTTAATGGTTTCAGCAACTGTTTCCGCATCAACTCTATTTATAACACTTGTTGCTATTACATATGAGTTACAGGGAATAGTTGGATGTAGTACACCAGCTACAACATTTACCACACGGCGTCCTAACATATCCACAGTTTCGTCGGCGCTTATCCATATGTATTGATTTAAAAGATGGCTTCTAATGCGTTCTACTGTTCTCGTATAGCACCTAGAAACATAATATTTGCGTAAAGTTGATTCATCAGGAACATTTCGACCAGCATATTTTTTCAGAAATATTTTTAAAGTGGGATTGCTTTTATTTATTTAATGGAATATTAGCCGCCATAAAAGTTTTACAGAGTTCAGATGTGTTTGCGATCCTAAGTGACGAATTTTTGACGATATTTTACGGATTTTGTAATAAATTTCGGAATCACTGGCAATGGACATACAATCAGTATGACCGTCAATCCAACTCGCCATTGTTTTACAATGCCGTTCACAATGCCGTTTACAATGCCGTTCACGACATTCTTCCATATCATGTCTGAAAAAGTAACTTAAACAATGCTCTAGATCTAAATAAATGAAAACTAAAAATGTGTGCGTAAGTAATTGAAACTGAACGAAATTCAATGCACACTTACGTCGAAATAATATGGGAGAAGTAGATTCAATCAAACGATATTAAACAGGATCTATCACAAAAATTACGATGTAAATAACAGTTAGAACTACGAAAACAAGAAACTAACTCACAGCACTTTATTTATCTTACGAAATATAAACTAATAAATAAAATACATTATAAAAACCCCGCTTCTATCTACGCTCATGAAAACACTATAAAAAGCACTATATTCTACGAATACAATAGCTGGCTTGTCCATTGTTATCGATGTACGAATTACGATGTAAATAACAGTTAGAACTACGAAAACAAGAAACTAACTCACAGCACTTTATTTATCTTACGAAATATAAACTAATAAATAAAATACATTATAAAAACCCCGCTTCTATCTACGCTCATGAAAACACTATAAAAAGCACTATATTCTACGAATACAATAGCTGGCTTGTCCATTGTTATCGCTGCGAGCCCAGGTGTCCGAGTAAGTCAAACAAATACTTCATTGAATTACGCCGGGATGTACTCAGCGACGTTATACACAATTCCAATTGCCGATTGCGTTTTATGGAAATTGCGTCCGTTCTCTACTGATCACATTCTTCGATGCATTAATCATGGAAAATTCGTTCCCTTTGGTGTTTCAGTCAATGTTGCCTGTCATAGATCGCCTATTGAAGCGTAAGTAAGATCGAAATTCTACCCAACATAGGCGTTGCCGCGGTGAAAAAATCAGTCGCCTGGCTGCCACAAATCAGGTCAACAGTCGTGGCGCAAATTTGAAAGTTACCCTTTTTATCCACAAATCTTCCGTTCAAATTTACTTAACTGAAGTCTAAATCACTTCAGACAGCTCCTCAACTTCTTCAATTGCCCGTCATTGAACTTCCGGGACGCTTTAGTAAATTTTTTTTACAATTTCATTGGTTCGGGCCATGGAAGGACGATTAAAGCTAGGTTCGTTATTAATTGACATTTAATCTCTTCTGAAACGATAACGCCACTTAAACACTGTTTTATAGCATCATCTTTGTAGGCTGTTTCTGACATTTCAAGAATTTCTGTGACAGATTTCCAAGCAAGAAGCAAAACTTTACGATCACTAAAAAATTAACACAAATCAAACAGAACCTATTTAGCGACGTCGTCTGGCTTACTGAGTGATATGAATGGTACTCTCTACAGCTCTAGCGCTAGAACGTGGTACTACAAATACTCCGCTCACCACACCAGTTCGGTTTCTTTTGGGAACCCTTTCATATATCAAACCGTAATATCTATACATCTATACATCTATATACATTAATGGCAATATGGTACGTGCGTCTGTTATAGACTAAAAATTTCTGTACCGATTTAAGCTCGGTTTCTTGCAAAATGATGCGCGTTTCCCGGAGAAGGTTTAAAGTTATTGAAATCCTCGATCTGACCAGTAGAAAGAAAGTTAGTTCAAGTTAGTTGGATAATAATATAATATCAATAGTAGCAGTACTATTATTTAAATGTAGATGGCGCTACAAGACAGTACTTCTCATATTGAAGTTCACGAGGTAAGAAATACCTTCGCGATTACGTAGAAGTAAGTGCCGAGAAGCGAGTGCTGTTGTTTTGCCAATTGGATTTATTCTTACTTTTATAAAGTGAAGGTTAAATTGTTGTGAAGTTCCGTAATATGTATATATCTCATTTTAACTAAATACAATCATTGTTGTTCAGCTAGTAATTAATAGAAGTAATTAATAAGAAATCGATCATTCAAATTATAACGAGGTCCAATATTTATCGTCAACACTGTATAATGGCGTTGATATTAGAGACATTTTTTAGTGAAATACAGTTAAGTAACAAATATAAATTAAAAATAATTTTATTTTTTGATTTGGTTCGATTTTTATAGTTATTTTTATTTGTGTACTCTACAATTTTGCAATTATTAATTACAAAAGACAAATTGTTTTGTATACGGATAATTTTCTAGATATTTGCAATCCGTTATATAAGAAAGTTAACAGTTAAACAGCATGAACCGTTAATTACTTATTCCTGGCTCTTTTTTTATTAATTTTTATAGTTTTATTTATCGAGAGATCAAATTATTAATTCAGCATATTATAAGAAATTACCTATGTCGATATATTCCCATGTTTGTGTTTACGTTATTATACACACCTACAGATTCAACTTGTTACACCTGTTTTAAAGGTTTATAGCTTCCACCGATCTATTACAGATGCGCATTCTAAGCTTACACACACACACCAACACATTCACGCACACGCTCATGGTGAGATGATATCAATTTTCACTATTTATTAAGAAGTTACTTTATTTAAATTAGATTATATATTCCAAGAAGTTATATATATATATATATATATATATATATATATATAATGATGTCTTTATTGCTTAAATTTATTACGAAAAAGATAGCAGCCATAAATTTCATGAATTTTTAATTATATTCGGAGGAAATTTATGAAAACTATCACATACATGATTTATATATTTTTCTGTTAAGATTTTCTTTTAATTGAATTTTATTTCGTTTGAGCTTTCTGTGCGTAATTACATAAATAGTGTTAATCCTTGTATGTTTATGGGCACATAACAGGACAGGTTTGTTATAGCTCCAACCACTATCTCACAAATAAGGAACATTAATCTATTATGATTTAACTATTATTGGAAGATTTAAAAAAAATTACAGAGGGTTGAAAGGTATTCAAAATTTACTTGCAAAGAAAGAAGATTAAGGAATAGAAATGTAAATTAATGCTTGAAATATAGGCACTCCACATGTATTCAAATAACTGGGTAAGAAAAGGTTAGTCTTTTATTTTTGCGGTATATTAAATTGAAGTTTTCAATAGTACAAAATTGTTAGTGAAATTATTTACTTTTCTTGCTAACATTTTCGTTTAAATTTAATAGAATTGATGTAAAATTTCATTTTTAGTGTACTTTTCCGCTTAGCGACATTTTTCTTAATCGAAACACATTTTTACGTAACAATCAAACTTCATTAGTTCAACTTATTAGCATACAGATTAAGCGTGAAGCTTTGTAAATTATTAAATGCCACTGAGTGAATAACAGAAGGTGATATGGAATCGACCATCATTTGGTACTTGGTATACTGCAGCTGATTGGATATAAAAAAACTGTAATAGAAAAAGGTTCTTGGCAAGCATTTTGGTCAAATTCTTGTATAATTTTTCACTTTATTAGCAACACTATCTTTAACATAACTTTCAGCAATGCAACTGGAACATCATGTTCCATACCGTTTCAGGGTTTGCATGTCTGCTCCACTATCAGCAAGTAATATTGTAAAGCTTTTTCTTGAGCAACGTCCAATGTAACTATTGGGGTTTCGAGGTTTCACATATTCTGCAATTTTTCTTGGCATACTGTAGAACGTACTGATTCTTATTGGTTGCGTATTATTTGCTTTTTCCGTAATAAATATATAGACATGCAATATACACGTTTGTATCTGTACACATGGACGTACACCTCGTATTTGCCAACATTTACTTCAGACAAGTGTTTCTGTCATCAACTATAAGACTTCGTCGGTTTGGCTAGTGAATTAAAATTTAATAAATCCCCTCATAGGTATATTTTGTCCTATGAGGTGGCACCAGATAATATCTAGTGACATCTGAAAAAAAACTCCTTTATTTCACTCTATATTTCATAACGGATTTGTTACTTCCTCAGGAGTGTAATTGAGAGTTAAATTCAGCAAACAACGACACTAAACATGTTAAAATTAATCAACTTTAAAACATTAAATCAAGATGATGTTGGTTTATCGTCAACCTTTTAAAAACCTTTTTAAAAGGTTGACGATATACCAACATCATATCATCTTGATTTAATGTTTTAAAGTTGATTAATTTTAACATGCTTAGTGTCGTTGTTTGCTGAATTTAACTCTCAATTAAAAACTTTTTAAAAGGTTGACGATAAACCAACATCATCTTGATTTAATGTTTTAAAGTTGATTAATTTTAACATGTTTAGTGTCGTTGTTTGCTGAATTTAACTCTCAATTACACTCCTGAGGAAGTAATAAATCCGTTATGAAATATAGAGTGAAATAAAGGAGTTTTTTTTTACTTGACAGACCGCTCACACGTTAATATTTTTACTTAAATATGTTGTATTCTTAATTTTTTGTCCGCTTCTTCATGTAACTTGGATGGTGTACAAGGTATATTAATTTCTCTGTCACTCATGCTTATATTTTTAAATAAAATGTCAATAATCAATGCGACCAACTGCATACTTTATATAAAAATAAAAGTCTGAACTTACAAATTAAATAATGTCAATTAATTAATGTAAAAAATATAAAATAGAAAAAAATTGTATAAAAACCATTTGTCGCATTCGTTCTTTAGAAAATTCGCCGCTATCGCGACTTGTTTTCTAAACATGAGCTCGTGCGACAAAATGGTGCCTTATGGAACTTGTGTTTTAATATACTATTTTATTACTAAATTGTTTTCCATAAAATAGCCTGGCTACACGCGTTAGAAAAGTGCTTTTTCTTGCTTGTACAAAATTAATCCACTCGCTCGCTAAACTCGCTTGAAATTAAAAAAAATTACACTCGCTGGAAAAATGTCACAGTCCAAACTTGCAAAACGATCTTTATTTTCCTTTGATTCCTATAATGTACTTTTAACATTCTCATAATATTACTAAAATACGAGTTATTTTTATAATTTTGTCAGTTTAATTAAAGCTGTAACAATTGAAATAACTCTATTTTTGTTGTCTACAATTAATACCACCGTCGTAAACATCAATGAGTTACATAACGTGGTTAAATTTGGTGTTTACATAAACGTTCGACTAAAATAGATCAAGGGCATTGTCCGATATTCGTCAAATTTTCTGTAGCCTAAAAATTTACGCGTCTTTATTACATAATTATAAAGTAGATAGAAGATACTTAATTGTCAAATATCTTACCCTAATATTAGGACCTCATTTTGTCTGTTACATCTATTTTACACTTTACACTTTACAAGCTTATCTTATATGCATTCAAATAGCTTTGCCAATTTCAGTTTACTATTTTCCAGGACTACATCTACATTTTATCTTCCTTACGTGTATTATTTACTGATTATTTTATCTATGGAGGCGGATTGATATGTTAGGTCTCCAACATCGCTATTGTGTAAGTGTGGGGACGGAAACAAGTTCTAACCTGCAAACGGGGTAATTTCCAGTACCTCGTTGTAGTATGCAAAGTTTCGCTTTCATGTGTACCGTCGTTGAGTAACAGTGTCATATATCACGAGTTCGATTTCTGATATGCCTAGCAAACAATCCACGATAGATTTTTAACCCTAGAAGGTCGCGTGCCCATCGAAGTTTATGGGCGTTTGAAAGCTGTTTATGACAATCGACTGTATGGATGTGAAGAATGTTCGCCAGTGGATTCGACGTTCAAAACTCTGTCACAGAGGCGAAATACAAAAAGCGATCAAGTCGACCATTATGAATGGTCCATGAGAAGAATCAAAGACCAGTGAATGCACGGACTCAAGGAAATAGCCAGAATTACGCAAAAATAAATTGCTCGGCAATTAGGCATTAGTCAAAAAATTGTTTGGTAACCGTTTTCGACGGAACAGGCCTGTTTTGTGGCAGTCGGGCGACTAATTTTTCCACCACGATAACGCCCCTGCTTATACAACCCTGTCGGTGGGCTAATTTTTGACAAAAAATGGCATGACTGCTATACCTTATTCCTTCTATTCACCCGACCTTGCCCCTGCAACTTCTTTTTTATTTCCCTAATGAAAAGAGACATTAAAGGAAAGCGTTTTGCCGATGTTGCTGAGGTGAGGAAAAAACGATAGAGGATCAGGGGATCAGAGACGACGAATTTAAAAATTAAATAATTAAAAAAAGGATGTTTCGTTTGGGTACCCCTTCGTATGTATTAACATTTATTAATCACACATCTGTAAGCGTAAAAAACACTAGCTTTAAGACGATTTAAAACTGTATTACGAAGATATTTAATGCAAATAGATTTCTACAAGCTAGATGCATTTTTTAGTACTAGCATTGATATCCAGATTCAATTTTAAACTAATTATTAGAGTGGATCAATTCGGAGCGAAAGCAGAGGCGTGACTTTCAATAAACCTATTGACTAACTTTGATGATAGCGGTTTTTTAATTGTACGCTCCTTCAACATTATTAAATACACAGAATACACTTTCCTGCTGCTATTATACGTGTACACACGATGACCGTGAACAACATACTAAGTAATCGTATGTGCGATGGGGCACGCGGGAACCAATTCGTTAGTCACGCCTCCGCTTTCGCTCCGGAATGGTCCACTCTACTAATTATGGAACGTATTTGACTTATTATAACCATTATAAAGCATGCCTTATTTTATTCATTAACTAGGTCTAGATTTATATGTATATGTAATTGAAAAAATTATTATTATTATGCTTAGGAATAAATTTACTACGGGCGATGATCAAATTCCTGCTTTTGTTGTGACGTACTGTGGAAACGTGTTTGCGACACCATTGACGAAGATATTTAATTTGGATAACGAGATCCAAATTAAATATTTTCTAAATAAATCAAGACCTAGTCAATCATTAAAATAAGGCATGCTTTATAATGGTTATAATAAGTTTGTTGTGACGTACTGTGGAAACGTGTTTGCGACACCATTGACGAAGATATTTAATTTGGATAACGAGATCCAAATTAAATATTTTCTAAATAAATCAAGACCTAGTCAATCATTAAAATAAGGCATGCTTTATAATGGTTATAATAAGTCAAATACGTTACATAATTAGTTTAAAATTGAATCTGGATATCAATGTTAGTACTAAAACATTCATCTACTTTTCCCGCTATTTGGAAGAGTACTAAAATTGTTCCCGTTTTAAAGACTGGTGATACTTCGGACATTACTAACTATCGTCCTATTGCCATCTCAACGAATTTGCACTGTATCGAAAATTGTACACTCTTATTAAAACTGCAATATCACCGAATCAGCATGGCTTCATGCGATATACTGTCTCTAACCTTGCGATATTTTCTCAATACATTGCTGATGCATTGGATTTCGGGATACAAGTTGACGTCGTATATACCGACTTTGTTAAGGCATTTGTTCAAGTTGATCATGCTATCTTACCAGCTAAATTGGCGAGTTTTGGATTTAGTGAACCGCTAGTTGATTTTTTAACTTCGTACCTATATAATAGGTCTCAACGTGTATTCTACAACGGATATTTTTAATTACCTTACATTACTACTTCTGGAGTTCCGCAAGGTTCTAACTTGAGCCCACTTCATTTTATTATTTTCATTAAAGATCTTTCAGATCAGATCGAGTCTAATAACCTTTTCTTTGCCGATGACTTGAAGTTGTTTTCTCGAGTCACCGACTCGAGGGACTCTTTTCTACTGCAGGCCGCCGATCTGGTTAACATGCACATCTGGTGCAAAAAATAACAATTTACCTTTGAACCCTGTTAAGTGTAAGACTTTATCTTTCACGAAAAAATTAAATGTTATAAACTTCAATTACCAATTTGGAGATATGAATATATCATTTGTTGAATCAAATAAAGACTTTGGCGTTATCTTCGATATGAAACTGACCTTAAATGAGTGTATCAGCAATGTGTCAAAGTAGGCTACACAAACTCTTGGATTTATTATCTGTAACTGTGGTGAATTTTCTAACCTGAGCATATTGACTTCCTTATATAACACATTAGTGAGATCACGTTTGGAATATGCCAGCTTAATATGATATCTATTTTATCACGCACCAAAGCGTCTACCTGAGCAAGTTCAGCGACAATTTTTGAAGTACGTGTGATTTAAGGTGGACGGTATTTATCCCCATAAGGGCTTTGATCACACTCTAATCCTTTCTTGCTTCGACGTGCCTTCTCTCTCATTTAGGCATTTTGTAGCCAGCCTTAATAGGCTTCTTCACAACGAAGTTGTCTGTTCAACGCTATTATCTTTCTTTAATTTTCTTGATCTACCATTCTTCACAAGTCCTTCCCGTACTTTTTAACTTTCTTTTCCTCGAACCAATATGTTGGTCAGGTCTCCTGTCTATGTTATGGCCAACTTCAATCAGTTTTTTTCAGATATCGATATACATTTCCATACTTTGTTGACTTTCAAACGGCTTCTCTATGACACCTGCGATAAATATTCGTTGTAGTATTTATCTTGATTTAATTAATTGCTGGATGTTCCTGCCTTTTTGATTTTATTACTTTTATTCACATGTACAAGCTTTTGTTTACTCATACTCATATCGTTACTAAAACGCTAGATGGTTAAGGTGTATTATATTTGATCACGCGGGAGCGTCAAATTGATACAAAATTGACGCTTGTGACTCGTGTTAATTCCTTCCGGGCCAGCTGGAGCGTCCTAACAATGCTGTAAATGTTTAAATAATAAATGGTGGTGCTAGTGATGAATCAAAGGTTTAGGACGCGTGTAATGTGTGCTAACACAAAGATATTACAACGTATTAACTAAATAAAACACAACAACGCTGTTTTTATTTCATATTTACATGAGAGAATTTAAGCGTTGATATATTTTACAGTAATTAAATAAAAGTAACAATATACAAGAAATGTCGAATAAGTATATAAAAATTTATATACAAAAATTACGCGATGGAAAGAAAGTTAATTAATTAAATTAATGTGAACGGGAGTAATTAAAATGATCTTTACAGAACAGCACAGTGTTACCTAACATGTCGCGGCCGAACATGTTGGAGAAACAAAAAACACAGGACAGCGTGTTGTATGCTGCAACAGCACGTGGAGTAAGATGTTTCTATGAAGGTTTCGAACAGAACGAGGAATTTGTGTAGCAGAGAACACTGGTTTGGTAACGGGTAGGTTTAGGATGTTTTGAATTTAGAACTAATCAAAAGCGTGAGCTAAAAAGTTGTTATATCGATGATACCGATATCATTAAAATATCCCTTATGAAAAAAAAACTTTAAAATGATATGCGACATGATACAATTATGAAGACGTAAATAATTAATTAAATAACTAAGTTTTAAAAACGAAATGTAAAATATATGTAAACACACGTTAGATATGAGTTGACCGTTCATGTTCAGGTAGATTTCTAAGGGTCGGTTGTAGTAAAATAACAAAAGAAACACTTTCTATTTGCAAATACGAATATACATAGAAAATGTCCAAATGAATTAATATTTTAAATTCGAGGTATATTTAAAGAAATATAATTTAAAATTGAATTAAAACATTCTTATATTTACTAAGTGTAACAATATACAGTGCTTCTCAAAAGTCCCCTCCCCCCTCTTATCTTTGGAACGATTATACATACACAAGTGAAATTTGGAAACTGAATATTATAGGTTATAAACTTCCCTACTAGTGATGATAGATGACGAAATCGTCATAGATGACGTCACAAGGCCATTGTGACCAATAATTTTAAATGGAACGCTACGGCAAGCGACACTTCTTTTAAAAGGTATCGAAAAAACCTATTCAATGATACTAATTTTGTTTGTGTTTGAGGCAGTTTTAATGGCTCATTAGTAAACATGAAAATTTCAATTCCATTCAGTATGATATTAAATACAGATTTAAGAAATAGTATGTACTTAAAGAAATTGCTCGAAGTGACCTCCATTTACTTCCTGACAGTAAAATATCCTATTTTTAAACTCTTCTCGTACTTCTTCAAATGTGTCTGCGGAAACAGCCTCACATTCTGCAACAATACGTTGTTTTAAAACGTCAATATTGTCAAGTTCAGTGGCGTAAACCTTCGATTTAAGGTACCCCCACAGAAAAAAATCCAATGGTGTGAGGTCCGGTGATCGAGGTGGCAATTCCGTTGAACCTCGTCGTCCAATCCATCTACCAGGATACTCCTCATGCAAATACCGTCTTACTGCACCGTAATAGTGTGGAGGAGCACCATCCTGTTGGAATGATATTTCAAAATTGTCGAATTCATCTGGATTATCTTCCAAAATTTCAAGGATTAACGGTTCTATTGCGTTTTGCAACATCTGCAGATAAACCTCACCAGTTAAATTAGTATTTAAAAAAAGAGGCCCAACGATGTGGTTTCCCAGGATACCTGCCCAAACATTCACCTTCTGGGGAAATTGGGTATGTGTTTCACGAAACAGGTGAGGATTTGCGTCACTCCAATACCTCACATTCTGTGTATTTACATTTCCATTTAGATAGAAAGTACTTTCGTCACAAAAACAAATTGTTTTGACGTAGTCTGGCTGTTGGTTAATTTTAGTTTACATATTTTCACAAAATTCTAGTCTTCGGTCTGGGTCGTCGTCTGAGAGTTGATGAACCATTTTTAATTTGCATTGATGAAATTTGTATTTTTTCAACACCCTGTGTACTGTAGTTCGACTAACTTCACAGGTAGATGCAACTTGAGTTGTTGAAGAAGTAGGATTAACTCTTACTTCTGCCAGTATATCAATTTTTTTCTCATCGGAAATTTGTGGTCTGCCAGATCGTTTCGCATCATTAATACTACCCGTTGTTTCAAACTTACGAAGAAGCTCCCTTAAATAAGTTCTCGAAATGGGGTGATCGGGAAACCTCTCATTAAAAATGCGTTCTGCTGCATGAATATTTTGTCTAGTTTCACCAAGAATTAGGACCGCTGCTACTTTATCACCTAAAGCACGTACCATTTCACTTCTTGAAGCACTTAAACTATCGACTCACAACAGTTTAACAAAATAATTAAAATGTACAAAAATATTAAAAGTACCATAAGCTGTAAAAACAGTGAGATGTTCGATCAACAATGCACAAATTATTAAATGTACAAAAACTTGGACAATTACAAAAACGTCGAATATTGGAGACTAACAAAAACGTCAGATTATTTGACAACTAACCATAGGCGGAGCTTGAATTTGGAATTTTAGTATTAACTTGACAATTTGACGTTTTAAAACAACGTATTGTTGCAGAATGTGAGGCTGTTTCCGCAGACACATTTGAGTAAGTACGAGAAGAGTTTAAAAATAGGATATTTTACTGCCAGGAAGTAAATGGAGGTCACTTCGAGCAATTTCTTTAAGTACATACTGTTTCTTAAATCTGTATTTAATATCATACTGAATGGAATTGAAATTTTCATGTTTACTAATGAGCCATTAAAACTACCTCAAACACAACAAAATTAGTATCATTGAATAGGTTTTTTCGATACCTTTTAAAAGAGCTGTCGCTTGCCGTAGCGTTCCATTTAAAATTATTGGTCACAATGGCCTTGTGACGTCATCTATGACGATTTCGTCATCTATCATCACTAGTAGGGAAGTTTATAACCTATAATATTCAGTTTCCAAATTTCACATGTGTATGTATAATCGTTCCAAAGATAAGAGGGGGGGAGGGGACTTTTGAGAAGCACTGTATATTAATAGTTTCAATCTTGTTTTATGCTTTTTTTGTATTCTTATATTTAGGAAGAGTTAGTATTTATAATAATACTTTTTTGTTACTAGTAGTACTTGTTGTTATGTATACGGTTTACAATTTTATTTTAATTTTATCTTGTAAATAAATAAATAAATAAATAATAATAATAGTAATAATTATTATTACATATTACGAATAATTTATTGACCCACATAAAGTAGTATTTATAAATTAGTATTTGATACTGATTGCCAATGATTTCTCGTATATCAACATCTTCTAATAAAAAATAGTAACTAACTGACCTTATTGCGTATCTTTAATATTTCTTGTAATATTTTAATTAATTACGTTCCATATTTTGGATATAGAGGTATAATACGACAAATATTAATTCGTTTTAAAATTAAAGACTATTTATATTTTGCAATATTAGAAAAAAAAGGAATTTAAATTAACAATTCCTCTTTAACATTCACTTCAATTATCCAACAAATTAAACAATGAAATGAGAAATCAATTTGTCTGAGCAAAATGCAATCTATATAAAACGTCTGAATGTGAGAAACAGGGACTTTTATCACCAGTATGAAAAATTACAATTGACACGTCAATGTTCCGTGGATGTTTTCTTGTGCTGTGCGCGCGTTGATGACGTTTTATAAATAGCGTCAATTGTTACATAATTTTTCTAAAAGTGGCACCTTGCCGTACCAAATTACACCATTAAGTCACCACAATAAGCTTAATAAAAGCAATTGGAAAGTTCAAGAAGGTTAGTGAAGAATTCGAGCATAATTGGAATGGCGTCGCTTTGTTAATCGTAATTTAAGATGCTGCAAATCAAGCTGATCTATTTTAAAAGGTGGACTCACTTGAACGAGTACCATTTGAACATTTACCATTTACGATTTAACTAAGTGCTATTAACTTTTAATGGAAATAATCTAAAAATATAGTTACAAGTAAATTTCAAGATTTTATTTGGAATGTGAGCTTTGTTGTTTGTATTTTGTCGTTAATTGATAGAGGAGGATTTCTATATCAGGACAAACTTATAGTTGGGAACAAGTTCAAGACTAAGTTCGAGATGCGTACGAAATATTTTAACGTAAATGTCATTCAATACAGAAGCAGTAATACAATTTTAATTTTTGTCGAATAAAACAACTATGAATAAAAGTAGAATTATTGGAACATACAAAAATTGATTTCTACTAAAGTGAAGATATCTGTTGTAACTGCAAACGAAAAATTAAAAATGTATAATTGAGTAGCTTACGTCCGATTGATGACAGAAAAGGTACCTATCTGAAAATTCTTTGATGAGAAAAATATTTTTTGCAATCCTATTATTTTCGGAAATGAAAGAGGCTAGTAGCGTATATTAGAATATTTATTTTCAATACAATATTTATCTAAACCAGACAGAGATATACAGAAATTCATCAGAGACAGGGCAAGTGAAGAAAGGAAAAGGGGGAAGAGTGCTAAAATAGCATACAGAAAAATATATATAGGAGAAGAAGAATGGATATGGAATAAAAATGAGGAAAAGTTAGTACGAGCGAAGGATAATAAAACATTAAAAAACTAAGGAAACAAGGTACATATGGAACAAAGGGAACGGACACGGCAATGACAATGGAAGTAACCAAACAGAAAAATGACACAACAAATATAAAGAATGAATGGAAATTAGCGATATGGAATGTCAGAGGTATACACGGGAAGGAATAGGAAATTATAAGCGAATTTGAGGAAACAGGTCTAACAATACTAAGTATAAGTGAAACAAAGAAGAAAGGACAAGGAGAACAGATATTAGAAAATGACCATACTTTAGTGTATAGTGGAGTAAATACGGATATCAGAGCAGCAGCTGGAGTAGGTATGCTAATACACAGAAACTTGAAAAATAGCATAAATAAATGGGAAGCTATATCAGAACGTATTTTAACAGTGGAACTGATTGGTATCAAAAAGAAAGTAATGACAGTAATAGCAGTATATGGTCCTTGTGACAATGATAAAGTGGAAGAAAAAGATAAATTTTGGGAAGACCTGACGTCAGTAACAGAGGATGCCAAGGGAACATTGTTCATCACCGGCGACTTTAATAGTAGAGTGGGTAGGAAAGATGGTATATATAAGACAGTTATAGGGAAATATGGAGAACAGACAAGAAATGGCAATGGGGAAAGAATGCTGAATTTCTGTATGAACCACAATCTAATAATAACTAACTCATTCTACAAACACAAGGGTATCCACAGACATACACGTGTACAACATACAAAAGATGAAAAATCGATAATTGACTATGTGTTGGTAGAAAGGAAATAGAAAAAGTGTACTAGATGTCAAAGTTAGGAGAGGAGCTGAGATATATAGTGACCACTATCTGGTGGCCGCTAGAATTAAAGAAGAGATAAGAGAAAAACATAGTGAAGCAAACAAAAAAAAAAAAAATGGAATACACAACAATAAAAACATATAAATTAAAGGAATACGAGATAGCCCAAAAGTACAAACAATTAGTTGAAGGGAAAATAAAAGAAAATGTAGAGAGAATAAAGCTGGCCAACTTGGACGAAAAATGGAACATGTTCAAAGGCATAATTGTAGAGGCTGCCCGAGAAATATGTGGAGTATGTAAAACAAATAACAAGAGAAAACAGACAGCCTGGTGGACGAAAGAAATAAAAGAAGAAATTAAAAAGAAAAAGAAATTGTGGAAAAAGTACCTATCGAATAAAAAAGAAGAACAATATATAATATACCAAAACCAAAGAAAGCGAGTAAAGCAACTAGTGTTAAAAGCAAAAGCAAACAAATGGAACGAATTTGGCGATAGAATGGAAAGAGATAGTATAGGGAACCAAAAGTTATTCTATAAAGTACTAAAATCGTGTAGAAAAGAAAAAGCAATAGAAGATAAACGCATATATAATAAAAAAGGAGAAGTTATTACGAATGATAATGACATAATGAACCGATGGAAAGAATATTTTGAGAATCTGCTCTGTAGTAAGAGACAAGGGAAGAGAGAGAACGCAACAGAAAGTGTGAGAATAACAGAAGACAATATAGAATTTACGATGGAAGAGTTGAATGATGTAATTAATAAGTTAAAGTTCGGGAGGGCACCCGGAAATGATAAAATAGTGGCAGAAATGATAAAAAATATAGACGAAGCAGGCACAGAAATGTTATTAGAGATTTTCAACACGGCGTGGCAGTATGAAGACATACCGGAAGATTGGGAAGTGGCACTAATAACACCAATATACAAAAAAGGGAATCATAAGGACTATAATAACTATAGAGGCATTACTTTACTGAGCACAGTTGTAAAGATATATGAGCAGTTAATTAACAACAGATTAAGACCAATAATTGAATCGTCACTCTCGGAATCACAAAGCGGATTTCGGCCAGGAAGGAACATACAAGATCATGTATTTACGGTAAAGCAAATAATTGAAAAAAGAATACAACAAGGAAAAATGGCATATTTCGCATTTATCGACTTGGAAAAATCGTTTGATAATGTGCCCAGACAGGAAATATGGAACAGTCTAGTGCAAAGAGGAATTAACTAAAAAATAATTAGATGTATTCAAAGGTTATATAAAAATAATGTAAATTATGTAATTAGAAGTAACATGAGATCCGAAGGATTTGTAACACAGGAAGGGTTAAGACAGGGTGGAGGATTAAGTCTTGTGCTGTTCACCGTATTTATGGACGGTGTTATAAAACAATGCTCTAAGCAGATGAGGAAAATGAAAATAGGGTACAGAAATCTAGAATGGATACAAATAGCGGAGGCACCATTCGCGGACGATATAGTACTGATAGCTGAGAAAGAAAAGGATTTACAAGATAATGTAGATATATGGAATAAAACATTGAAGAAAAAGGGTATGAATATAAATAAAAACAAAACGAAAGTAATGACTATAGGAGACGATCAACTAAAAATTCAAATTTAAGGAGTAGATATACAACAAGTAAACCAGTTCCACTATTTGGGTGTCGCAATAGAAAACACAGGGAAAAACGAAGCAGAAATTAACGAGAGAATTGAAAAAACAACAAAACTGTATTACGCTATGAATAGGAATTTTATAAATAAAAAGGAAATAACACGAAATACAAAACTAAAAGTCTATAAAACAGTCTACAGAGCAGT
Organism: Melolontha melolontha; assembly: GCA_935421215.2. Taxonomy (NCBI): domain Eukaryota; kingdom Metazoa; phylum Arthropoda; class Insecta; order Coleoptera; family Scarabaeidae; genus Melolontha; species Melolontha melolontha. The sequence continues at coordinate 327,190 of CAKXYW020000001.1, forward strand.
TCTGACTTATGGATGTGAGTCATGGCTTCTAAATAATAGGCAAAAGAGTAAAATTCAAGCGGCGGAAATGAGATATCTGAGAAGAGTGAGGGGCGTGACAAGAAGGGACAAAATGAGGAATGCACAAATAAGAGAGGAACTTGGGGTACTATCAATAATGGATTTCATTGAGCAGAGACAATTAAGCTGGTGGGGACATCTTCAACGGATGGAGAACACTAGACCGGTAAAGTTGGTATATGAAGCAAAGATTCAATATAAGAGGAAAAGAGGAAGACCGCGACAAGTTTGGGAGAACTTAATTGGACAATTTATTTAGAACAGAGGAAAAACATGGAGAGAAGCGAAAACACTGGCCACTGATAGAAAGTCATGGAAGAAATTTGTCTATAATCTATAATTTTTTGGTATTGTAGTTGGTGTTATAGAATACTCTGTAATTTAAAGTTTAAAATTGGAATATTTATATATTAGTTCTAAGAATGTAAACACCCGACACCCTAAGGGTATAAGGGTTTTCTGATAATATATATATATATATATATATATATATATATATATATATATATATTTTCAATACACAGTTTATACGAGGAGGTATTGATATCTAGTTAGCCTAGGCCTTTTCCTTGAACAAAACAAAATCTCGTTATAATGGCAAGAAATAATGATATTTTAAAGGTGTCACTGTAAAATTTTACGTCAAGAAGTTGAAGTATTGCTATGCAGTAAATTATGAAAGAAAGCATGTCGAATGCAAATGCGAAAATCGATAAATTGGAGTGTTCAGGCATCATCAAATATTTGTATTTGAAGAGGTTATGTGGCAAGGAAATTTACGTAGTTATGCTAAACACGCTTGGCGATCAACGCCCATCATATGCGACTGTCAAAAATTGGATTGCGTCATTCAAAAGAGGAAAACTTTCCGTTGAAGATAAGAAGAGACCAGGAAGACCCCGAAAATATTGACGTAGTTCGTGACATAATATTATCAGACCATCGAATTGGGATGAAACATACAGCTGAGACACTAAAGAATTCATATTAACGCGTCGATCATATAGTTCAGATCGATTTAAATATGAAAAAAAAATCTGCAAAATGGATTCCTAAATGCTTGAATGCTGAACAAAGCGAGCAAGAGTGAAAGCACGGTTAATCTGTGCCTGTTTTGAAGGAGATTCAGATTTCTTGAACCGTCTTGTAAGTATTGATGAAATATGGGTCCATTTTTACGACCCAGAAACAAAACAGCAATCGATGGAGTGGAAGCATCATGGTTTCGAGTTCAAAAATCCGATGGAAAGTTCTTGCTTCAGTTTTTTTGGGATATCCGTGGAATAGTTATGATAGATTACATAAAAATTGGTCAGATCATCATTGGAGATTCTTATTCTAAATTATTAACCACCTTGAGAGAGAAAATTAAGGAAACAAGATCTGGCATGTTAGCGAAAGGTGTGTTGTTTTTGCAAGGCAATGCCTCTGCACACAAAACGCTCATTACCATGAATACAATTTAGGATCTAAGGTTAGAATTACTGGAACACTCGCCCTATTCCCCAGATTTAGCCCCCTCAGACTATTATCTGTTCCTTTGATTGAAAAAAATGTTTAAGAGGACGTCATTTTTTGTGTGACGGAGAGGTAATAGAAGCTGTGGAGGGCTGGTTTGCAGACCAAGAAGAATCTTTTTTTAGACGGGTTAAAGGCATTACAGGATCACTATATTAAATGTATTAATTTAGGAGGAGTTCCAACTTTAAATTGTTTCAACAGTAGGCTAAGAATATATCAATACCCGCTTTTAGGATGGAGAGTGACTTTTCAAGAAAATACTTAATTTAGGACAAAAAGAAATAATTTTCGACATAAGTCCCATTCTATACACTTAGCCCAGTGATTTTTATAAGCCGTCTAAATAGTAAACTTTCGGTAATTCGTGAACCCTTAGCAGTAATTTTCAATTTAATTATTTCTACTGGTTCCTTTCCTGAATGTTGGAAGATTGGAAGGATTGAGTCAGTCCATAAAAGTGGCAATCGTAGTGATATTTCCAATTATAGACCCGTTACCATATTAAGCAATTTTACTAAGGTTGCCGAATTTTGAATATATGAACAAATAGCGTCTAAGGTACGTCATCTGCTCTCTCCTCACCAACATGGTTTTGTTGCTGGATGTTTTACCACCACTAATTTGGTCGAAATAACGAAATTTACTAGCAAAGCTATCGCTGATCGCCTTCAGGTCGATGTAATCTATACAGATTTCTAATACTAATATCATACTAATATCTAAATTAAATGTCTTTGGTATCTCTCCTTTATTGTTGAATCTCATTTCTTTTTACTTAGCTTGGCGCTTATGTTTTGTCTGCTTTAAAGGTTTCCACTCTCGACGTTTCCATCCAACATCTGGCATACCTAACGTGACCAGACGTCCCGTTTTGAACGGGACTGTCCCTTCTTAGAGTTACGAGTCCCGGTGTCCCTGAAATGAACTCTGGGACGCAAAATTGTCCCGTTTTCTGAAACCGCGCGAAAATTGCAGTAGTCGCGCCGGCGGCCGGACGTGATCGGTGTGCGAGAGCGAGACCGCGTCGTCGGTTGACACGACGATAACCGAGAGTGGCGAAGACGTCATCGCTCGCGCTTTGTTGACTAATTGTTTGACAGATTTTTCGTTCGCCCACTTCTCGATATTTGTTTTGTTGTTGTTTGATGCTCGTGTACCTAGTAAATAACTTAAACTTCTTTTGTTTTTTAATCATAAGTTAAAATGCCGAAACGCAAGTGTACGTTCAATGTTAACTTACAAGCAAAATATCCGTTTATCAAGCAAATAAATACTGCCTCAGATGTCAGATGTGAAAAGTGTCGTACAGAATTTAGCGTTTCCCATGGTGGTGCCAGTGATATTGAACAGCATTTAAAGTATGAAAAACATAAAAATGCCGATCGTGCCGCCGCTTCGAGTTCTTCGATGTTAACGGCAGAAGGCGTCTGGGCTTATCACACGATACAAGAAAACCACAGTTTTCGCTCTAATGATTGTGCGTCGAAATTAATTCAATCATGTTTTGATCCCAAATTTACATGCTCGCGTACGAAATCAGAAGCTATTGTAGTAAATGTTTTGACGCCTACATCAATGAAAGAATTAAAAGATGATCTTGATAAGTCCAATTGTATTACAATACTAAACGACGCTTCAAACCACGGTAACAAGAAAATATACCCTATTCTAGTGCGCTTTTTTCAACCTTACGTAGGTGTGCAAGTAAAAATTTTAGTTCTCCAAGACCAACCAGGTGAGACTTCTGACATCATTGTCGATTATTTAAACCAAGTGTTGACAGATAATAATTTGACAGCAAAAGTCGTGGCATTTTGCGGAGACAATGCCAACGTCAATTTCGGAGGTGCGGCTAGGCGAGGAACTAACAATGTGTTAACGAAATTACAATCATCACTGAAAAAGCCATTGATAGGTATTGGATGTGGAGCCCATGTAATTCACAATGCAATAAACTCTGCTGCAGACAGGCTACCCTTAGATTACGAAAGAATTATTGTGAAGATATATTCATTTTTTTATATTTACACGATTCGAGATGAAGCTCTAAAGGAGTTTTGCGCCGAAACTGAAACGGAATATCAACAAATGCTCGGCTATAGCAAAACTAGATGGCTTGCTCTTATGCCTGCCTTGGAAAGGGTTTTAAAAATGTATCAGCCATTAAAAAACTACTTTTTGAGTATTGAAAAATGTCCCCTGTTACTAAAAAACTTTTTTGAAGATCCCACATCCGAATTGTGGCTTTATTTTTTACACGCTCAGTCAGCAAGTTTCAGCAAGCTGTATTGAAACTGGAAGGTCAGACTGTATCGGCAATTGAAGCTGCAAAAGAAATCAATCAACTAAAAGACAATTTGACTCAGAAACAGACCAATCAGTTTCTTCCATTTATGGTCAATTAATAGTGAAATCGAAAGATAATGTTACTGACATAGATGAAGAGTTTGTGAAAAGGGCGGCTACAGAATTTTATCAAACAAGCCGTGAATATCTGGAGCAGTGCTTTCTTAGCAAAGAAATGGAGATATTTTATTGGGCAGATTTAAAAAAGGTCCCCGCATGGGAAGACGTTCAAAAATCTCTGGATGTATTAATTGAAAAGGAATATATTGACTGTAATAAAGATGTAGAAGTTTTTGACGAATTTTCGTTAATTTGTAACTACATTACATCGTAGAAAGTAATCGAATGAAATAATCTAAATGTTTCCACGGAAACTCGTTGGGTGGAAGTATTCAAACACTTTCAAGCCAACAATCTTCAGCATGAAAACTTTTCTATTTTAATTGAATATATTTTATGTTTGCCTGCTACAAATACTCCAGTAGAAAGAGCATTTTCTATGATGAACAAATTGTGGCCATCTGAGAAGACCCAGTTACAAATTTCAGTTCTAAAGGCGATGTTGATAATTAAGGTGAATATAAAAAAAAAACGTTCCAAGAGTTTCATTCTTACTTAAAATCATCACCAGCTATATTAAAGCAAATTTGTTCCTCTGATAAATATAAATATAATTAAACGTTTCGGGTATATATATTTTTTAATTCGTAACTTTTAAGCTAACTGACTTTTTCTGAATAAATAACTTTAAAAAAGTGTTTTTTTTATTGACTACCTGTTAATTAACCTAAATAAACCAATGTCCCGTTTTGAGTCAAAAAATAAATGGTCACGTTAGGCATACCCCAACGTTCTAATTTAGGGCTTTACTTTTTAATGTATTTCTTAATGATTTACTTTGTTCACTTGATTGCGAAGATTTAGCTTAGGTAGATGACTTGAAACTCTATATGAAAGTTACGAACATTGAAGATTGTTACGAGCTGGATAACAACTTGAAGCTAGTGTACAATTGGTGTAATGAAAACAATATCTCCCTAAATATTAATAAATATGCCATTGTGACTTATTCTAGGATTGCGAATCCATATCACTTTACATATAGTGTTTACCAAACGGTGATGCCTCGTAAATCCGTAGTTAAAGACCCAAGTCTTTTGTTTGATGTGTCGCTTCAATTTATCGCCCATATCTTTTGTGTTTGTAATGCTGCCTCAAAGTCTTCCTGACGCGAACTTGTCGTGACTTCAGCAAGCCTAGCTTTTGCTTTGTGTGGAGTGTGCTGGAGTATGGCGCAGCTGTGAGGTATCCATATTATGTCTACCTACAGATCGCTTTGGTGAAAATTCAGAAAGATTTTCTTAAATACCTCACCTTCAAGTGCGTTAGAATTCATCCAATACCTGGGACGGATTGTAACGCTTTTCTCGGCAGACATATTCGCAACAGGTCCATAAATACCCTCGTAGGTTGCAAGGTACAGCATTATAATACATGTATTGTACATAAATAATTAAAGAAGTAAATGAATAAATATTTTAACAAGAACTACTACAAAAAAATTCCACGAATGTTTCAATATCATTTAATATCAGAGCTAGTGCATTTGCATTTTTAATTAAAATTATAATTGTAATCTGTTGAAAGTGGCGGTTTTCTTTTTTTTGTAACTCAAACTAAAGTAGTCACCTCTTATAACTTTCGATCTTACATGCTGCTTGATTATAAATACCCTGTTTGATGTGCGGAGAACGAAAGACCATTTTCTATTAGTGTACGAGGGATGTCCTTTATGTTTCGCATACTGGTACATAGAGGGCGCCACTAATCAAATCTCAGTACTAAAATTAACCCCCATCCTTAGTTAGCCTAAATCCAAAGTTTCATTGCGATACGAGTAGTGTTGTAGCTATAACGAACTGTCAAGGTTGACAAGTTAGTCGAAAAATGGAATTAAATCGTGAAAATTTTAGCGTAATATTTTTTTTTTATTTTCGAAGACAATTATCTTAACAAGAATGCCTCGCCGAGTTGGTTTATGCTTTCGGCAATGAAGCACCACATCAGTCAACAATTTCTCGTTGGTATGGAAAATTCAAACGTGGACGGACAATCCATCGGTATTTATAGTCATTCAGGAAAACGTCGATGCTATGCGCAAGCTCATCAACAAAGATCGACATGTGACATATCGTGAAATTGAAGGATCCTTGGGGATTTCATAGACCTCATTTCAAGAAATTTTGCATGAAGAATTGTGTGTAAAAAAATAGTTTCCCATTGGATACTGCATGTGTTGACCGCAGAACAGAAAACAGCTAAGGTGAATTCGTGTACAACGTGTACAACATCGTAAGTGGTGATGAATCTTGGATTTACTCCTACAAGCCAGAAAATAAACCCCAGTCGTCTGTTTGGGTGTTCCAAGGTGAAGAAAAGCCGAAAAAAGTGATCCATTCTGGAAGTGTCTCCAAGAAGATGGTCGCGACATTTGTCTCGAAAGCAGGTCATGTAGCAACGATTTCTCTATAAAATCAAAGAATTGTTACTGCCGATTGGTATACAACCATTTGTTTGCCGCAAGTCATCGCTGAGCTCCGAGAAACCCATCCACAACGAGGAATCATTCTCCACCAAGGCAATGAATGTTCGCACACAGCTCGCAAGACAATTTAATTTTTAAAGCACCAAAACGTCGAATTGTTAGACTATCCCCCGTAGAGTCCCCACCTAAGTCCCAACGATTTGTCTACATTTCCGAAAATCAAGGACGAACTGCGTGGTCAAAGGTTCCAGTCGTCAGAAGGAGCAGTCGATGCCTTCAGAAACGCAATTTTGACTGTATCAACAAACGCGTGGAGTAGCTGCTTCCAGAGTTGGTACAAGCGCATACAAAAGTGCATAAATCTTCGTGAAGAATACTTCGAAAAACAATAAAGTCTTTAAAAGCTATCTACTGTTTTATTCCAGTTCTATATCCAAAATATAAAAGATAACTGTCGTACCAAAGGCTGATCTATAAAACATAATTTTTTTACATTTACACACTTTATGTGGAATCCAATTTGTTTTTGGCTAGGTATACTGACTATTTGTAGTATATAATTTCCACATATGTAGCAGAAGAAATCTGCTATATATGAATGCTGAATATGTTGAATCCAATGATTATTATTATTTTGAAAAGTAAATAAATATTGCTTTCATTGATTAATTTCATTTCTTTCTCAATGATTGCACATACTTTAGCAATATTAGTAGAATTATTATTTTCATTACAAGCAAATTTTTTTTTTGTTTTCCGTTATGAATTTTTTTGTAGTAACTCTATGTATAACACTTTCTTATTCTACAATAGTAACAGTTTGGATTTTAACTTTAGTTCCAATACAGACTTTGAGAATACACGAGGGTGGATATACGGTCTCCAACTCTATAAAATAAGAATAAGAGGAATAAAAGGCAAAATAATGAAATCAGTCGTTGGAGTTTTCGTACACATGGAGAATTACTGCGACGATATCCATTGACTGCCGCTTGTTGTCGAGCTCATAAGTATGAACCGAAAATTCGACCCTGGAGGTGATGTTTATGAGAAAATTACCTCCTTCACATGGATACTGGTTAAGAAGTTCTTGACAAACACAAGCGTTTGCAAACTGTTTATGGCAACGATTGTATGGATGTGAAGAATATTCTTCAGTGGGTATGACGTGTACAACTCTGTCATGGAGGCGAAATGAAGGTGTTTGACGAAAAGCGATCAGGCAGACCATATATATATAAATATAAAAATTATAATTGCATGTGTAACAATTTGTACGACTGAAAATAATAAAATAAAATAAAACAATAACTTTGTTTTACCACTTTATTCACATGTAATAGTGACCGCGGTTTCGACATACAATGTCATTATCAAACTGCAAAAGTTACAGGCCTACATAGATCTTATAAATGACACAAAAATATATGAGGGTGGTTTATGATGTTATTTAAAATTACTACTATATACATAACTATTATATACAACATTGGAAAAGAGGTGTATATATAAGATCTAACTGGTCGTTAAGAACAATATCTATTATGTTATTTCCGCTTTTAAAAATTTCAAGTGACTCTAAAAGATTTAATTTACGACCTTTCTCGGCCAAATGCAATATTTTATGATGACCAAATGTATGCCTTTCTGTAATAAGATGGTTTGCGAATGTACAATCTGTCTTCTTTAGTTTATATGACCTCGTGTGTTCTTTTACCCGTAAAATAAAACTTCGACCAGTTTGACCTATATATACACTTTTACAATAATTACAATATAATTTGTACACTCTTGATTTATTATTGATATCTGTTTTTGGTTTTGCGCTAAAAATGAAATTACTTGTTTTTACATATGGTTTGTAAGCTATACTAACATTACTATTATTTTTTGAAATTATATTTCCAATTTGCTCGCTTATTTTACCGAAGTAAGTTAACGAGACAAATTGTTTCAAATTAGCACTATCTTTAGAATATACTAAACTAAGGGCCACTTGTAACTGTATTTTCTTTAAAGTCTTTCTTTGGAGACTGTGGTTAAGTAAAAACTTAAACAAAGGTATATAACCCCTTACCACAATTATTAATCGTATCCTAAATACGTATTTCGACAACTAAGTTGTCATTATCAATAGGTAAAACCATTAATCAAGGTGTCGCACATGGGTCACAGTAAAGCTAGCACAACAGCTTACGCAACAACTTTACACGGCGTCCACGTATACATTAAATGAAACATGCAAAAATATTGACCGAAAAGGATCAACAAAAAATTACCTCTCTTAAGGAAAAAGGCACCCACATCTGTTTATACTCCAGTTTGTAACGTCCACGACCGTTTTATTTACGTTTCTAAGAATGAAAAGAGACAGGTGAAGGGAATCGGTCCTTTATCTCTGTTAATGGAATTTTGTATGTTTTCAGCGATATGTATACTTTCGTAGGCGTCAAGATCGCGGGGGTTATTAATGGCTTTGGCAAGTTTCAACCCTTTAATCGACACATTGTGCAGTGTACTTAGAGCATGGTTGGCAACGTTAGATTTATCCAGTCTATTGTATTTAATATGTGTTCTTTAAACCGGGTTATTATTGGTCGTTTTGTATGGCCTATATATTTCAAATTACAATCATCGCAATTAATTTCGTATATACCTGATTTCGAATTAGAATTAACTTTATCTTTGGTATTCCCTACGAGACTTTTGATAGTATTTTCGGACCGAAAGGCTACTTGGAGACCTCGTTCTTTCACAACTTTATTAATGTTTTTCGTGATGGGGTGGTATGGTAAACACATGTCCTTTTTCTCCTGTTTACTTTGAGATGTCAAACTTGTGGATTCGCGGATTGTATTTTTTAGTTTTGTTTTTCTAATTAATTTATTGATTAATTCTATGTCAAAGCCATTATATTTCGCGATATTTTTAATGAAATCAAGTTCTATTTCATATCTCTCTTTTGTTAACGGAAAATTTAGTAACCGATTGACTAAGAAATTAAAAGAAGCTGTCTTATGTTGAAAACTATGATTTGAATCCGAAATTTGAAATTTCCGACGATTAAATTTACTGTGGAAAAGGAACACAATGGCAAGATACCATTTTTAGATACTTTACTGATTAGGAATAAACATAAAATAGAAATCGATATTTTCCGGAAAGAAACCAATGTTAATAGATTCATCATCGCGGCAGCTTACGCAACAACTTTACACGGCGTCCACGTATACACTAAATGAAACATGCAAAAATATTGACCGAAAAGGATCAACAAAAAATTACCTCTCTTAAGGAAAAAGGCACCCACATCTGTTTATACTCCAGTTTGTAACGTCCACGACCGTTTTATTTACGTTTCTAAGAATGAAAAGAGACAGGTGAAGGGAATCGGTCCTTTATCTCTGTTAATGGAATTTTGTTTGTTTTCAGCGATATGTATACTTTCGTAGGCGTGAAGATCACGGGGGTTATTAATGGCTTTGGCAAGTTTCAACCCTTTAATCGACACATTGTGCAGTGTACTTAGAGCATGGTTGGCAACGTTAGATTTATCCAGTCTATTGTATTTAATATGTGATATGTGTTTTTTAAACCGGGTTATTATTGGTCGTTTTGTATGGCCTATATATTTCAAATTACAATCATCGCAATTAATTTCGTATATACCTGATTTCGAATTAGAATTAACTTTATCTTTGGTATTCCCTACGAGACTTTTGATAGTATTTTCGGACCGAAAGGCTACTTGGAGACCTCGTTCTCTCACAACTTTATTAATGTTTTTCGTGATGGGGTGGTATGGTAAACACATGTCCTTTTTCTCCTGGTTACTTTGAGATGTCAAACTTGTGGATTCGCGGATTGTATTTTTTAGTTTTGTTTTTCTAATTAATTTATTGATTAATTCTATGTCAAAGCCATTATATTTCGCGATATTTTTAATGAAATCAAGTTCTATTTCATATCTCTCTTTTGTTAACGGAAAATTTAGTAACCGATTGACTAAGAAATTAAAAGAAGCTGTCTTATGTTGAAAACTATGATTTGAATCCGAAATTTGAAATTTCCGACGATTAAATTTACTGTGGAAAAGGAACACAATGGCAAGATACCATTTTTAGATACTTTACTGATTAGGAATAAATATAAAATAGAAATCGATATTTTCCGGAAAGAAACCAATGTTAATAGATTCATCATCGCGTATTGAAATCATAGTTTTCAACATAAGACAGCTTCTTTTAATTTCTTAGTCAATCGGTTACTAAATTTTCCGTTAACAAAAGAGAGATATGAAATAGAACTTGATTTCATTAAAAATATCGCGAAATATAGTGGCTTTGACATAGAAATAATCAATAAATTAATTAGAAAAACAAAACTAAAAAATACAATCCGCGAATCCACAAGTTTGACATCTCAAAGTAACCAGGAGAAAAAGTACATGTGTTTACCATACCACCCCATCACGAAAAACATTAATAAAGTTGTGAAAGAACGAGGTCTCCAAGTAGCCTTTCGGTCCGAAAATACTATCAAAAGTCTCTTAGGGAACACCAAAGATAAAGTTAATTCTAATTCGAAATCAGGTATATACGAAATTAATTGCGATGATTGTAATTTGAAATATATAGGCCATACAAAACGACCAATAATAACCCGGCTTAAAGAACACATATCACATATTAAATACAATAGACCGGATAAATCTAACATTGCCAACCATGCTCTAAGTACACTGCACAATGTGTCGATTAAAGGATTGAAACTTGCCGAAGCTATTAATAACCCCCGCGATCTTGACGCCTACGAAAGTATACATATCGCTGAAAACAAACAAAATTCCATTAACAGAGATAAAGGACCGATTCCCTTCACCTGTATCTTTTCATTCTAAGAAACGTAAATAAAACGGTCGTGGACGTTACAAACTGGAGTATAAACAGGTGTGGGTGCCTTTTTCCTTAAGAGAGGTAATTTTTTGTCGATCCTTTTCAGTCGATATTTTTGCATGTTTCATTTAGTGTATACGTGGACGCCGTGTAAAGTTGTTGCGTAAGCTGTTGTGCTAGCTTTACTGTGCCCCATGTGCGACACCTTTATTAGTTGTTTTACCTACTGATGATGGCAGCTTAGTTGTCGAAATACGTATTTAGTATACGATTAATAATTGTGGTAAGGGGTTATATACCTTTTTTTTATGTTTTTTCTTTAGTATACTGTCAATTACGCTACTTTTATAACTATTGTTTACCGCTATTTTTTTTATAGTATTGACTTCACGAACAAAAGATTCATTAGACAAAGGAATATTTAATGCTCTATGTATCATAGAATTAAATAATGAATGTTTGTGTGTTTTAGGGTGTAGTGAATCTTTGGGAATAATGCAATCAGTGAAAGTAGGTTTACGATATACAGACTGTCCCGTAAAAAACGCCAACATTCATAATTCCGTTATTTATTGTCCGGTTTTATTTAAACTAAAAGTAAATTTAATAGCATCAAAAACACTATAAGAAAGCAGTGTTTTATTTGTTTTCAATTGTTTTCATTAATGTCAAACGACAGTCAAGTTTTTTATTTTAAATGACAACATATATATTTTTGGCTATATTCAGATTGTATTTTTTTTTCTGAATTCAACGATGTATAACATGTTTATTTTTGATAAACGTTTATTGCAAAAAAAAAACTTTATAAATTTCATCTTTGTCTTCCATTATTTATAAATATTCGAATGTGTCATGAAACATTTGAAATGTAAGTATTATAAATATTATTATAAGAAACAAAACACTTTACAATAAATGTTGAAATTGCCCGCCACCTTGTTTAACACATATCGCACATCTCCTAATAATAAAAAATAAAAAAAAAACTTTATAAATTTCATCTTTCATTATAGTAGACTTGGCCCAGTCCACTAGCATTATGTCAATGTGCCTTAAGTGTCAGTTTGACTTTATTAAGTTTTCTGTATTATCCTGTTTGAACGTTTTGCCGCAACAAAAAGCGTATTTTCGTTAAAAATGAATAACAATGAATTAACGGACATGTTACAAGTGTCCTTTGAATGTAATAAAAATCGCCTTCAAGCAGTTCGTCGGTACAGTGCTCGTTTTCCGGACAGAGAAATTCCAGGTTCGATAATATTTCAGAGAATTGAAAAGAATTTAAGAAATTATGGATCATTTACCAAACCAAAAACGGAAATTCTCCGAAGATAAGGAACTAGATGTTCTTCTTGCAGTACAGCAAAATTCACGAACTTTGACTCGCGAAATTGCACATAATATTGGGGTATCAAAAACTACAGTTCATGGTATTTTAAGAAAACACAAACTTAAACACAAAAGAAGAAAACACAAAATTAGAACAAAATGATCCTGGCCGAAGAGTCCAGTTTTGTCGTTTTTATTTAAATGCATTAGAACAAGACCCGAATTTTTACAGAAGGATAATTTGGTTTGATGAATGCACTTTTAGCAACAACGGTATTTTTAATAGAAACATACATCGACAGTGGAGTGCAGACAATCCGAGATTTGTAATTGAAAATAATTTTCAAAGACGTTTCAACGTAAATGTTTGGTGTGGCATTTTAGGTGATCAATTAATTGGGCCATTTTTCATAGATGGTTGCTTAAATCAAGAAAAATACTACACTTTATTACACGAAAATCTCCAAAACTTTTTAGATGAATTATCTTTGGCAAATTTAAATAGAATATTTTTTCAACAAGATGGGGCTCCAGCGCACAACGCCAGAGTAAATACTGATTTGTTGAACACCCAATTTGGAAATAGGTGGATAGGAACATCCGGTCCTATCGAGCTGCGCGTTCACCGGATCTTACGCCCCTCGATTTTTGGTTGTGGGCTTATCTACAAGATCGAGTTTATTTAACAACTCCAGAAAATGTTGACATTTTAAGACCAAGAATTATTAACACTTGTCAAGAAGTACCTGCCGCTTGTCTTTTAAATGCGACCTTTGGAATAATTAGGAGATGTGCGATATGTGTTGAACAAGGTGGCGGGCAATTTCAACATTTATTGTAAAGTGTTTTGTATCTTATAATAATATTTATAATACTTACATTTCCAATGTTTCATGACCATGACACATTCGAATATTTATAAATAATGGAAGACAAAGATGAAATTTATAAAGTTTTTTTTTTTGCAATAAACGTTTATCAAAAATAAACATGTTATACATCGTTGAATTCAGAAAAAAAAAACTAATCCGAATATAGCCAAAAATATATATGTTGCCGTTTAAAATAAAAAACTTGACTGTCGTTTGACATTAATGAAAACAATTGAAAACAAATAAAACACTGCTATCTTATAGTGTTTTTGATGCTATTAAATTTACTTTTTGTTTAAATAAAACCGGACAATAAATAACGGAATTATGAATGTTGGCGTTTTTTACGGGACAGTCTGTATATCAAATTTTAAGCTCTAATCTAATTTGTTTAATTTTAAATCCAGGAAGTTAATACTGTTATTCTCTTCTATATATATACTCTCTATATATATACACCTCTTTTCCAATGTTGTATATAATAGTTATGTATATAGTAGTAATTTTAAATAACATCATAAACCACCCCCATATATTTTTGTGTCATTTATAAGATCTATGTAGGCCTGTAACTTTTGCAGTTCGATAATGACATTGTATGTCGAAACCGCGGCCACTATTACATGTGAATAAAGTGGTAAAACAAAGTTATTGTTTTATTTTATTTTATTATTTTCAAAATGAATTACCACAAAGTTACGGCTACCAGTATTAATTTTGAACGACTATTTGTATTATTATCATTGTACCCGTTTCAGCCTCAATAAAAGTTTAATTTCTGCATCTATTCTGTGATTTATTTCATTTGCAGACTATTTCTGATCTTATATGTTCTAAAATATTACACAAAGTATTTTTACTTAATCGAAATCGCTTTTCGAACTCTTCATCCGACAACGTGTTACAATAATTGACTGCAACAAAACAATACATATATTAAAAACATACGTTTATTGTATACTCTGTAAGCCTACCTGTCCTTAAAGACCTTACGGTTCCAAAAGTAACGCACACGATATCTAATTTCTTCATCGCTATCTGAACCAAAGACATGCATATTCATTTTAATTTATAAAACGTGTTATAGAAAAAGAGTCTGGAAAACTTAACATTACATAAACAAGTAATCAGCTGTTTACTATTACTTATCACTTTTGCTGCCAACACAAGAAAATTTGGTATATTTGGCGGTATAACTATCCGTAAACTAAAAACGACGCAACGTAAGCCGGCATAAATCCCGGGTGAAAATATGGAATTAGTTAAAACATGGGATAGCTAACTGAGTTTTATCTGAGGTTGTGTAGAACCGGCCCTAAGACCAGATATTCAAAATTACCGTCAGGTTAGAACTTGTTTCTATTCCCACTCGTCACACGATGGTGTTGTTGAAGACCTTATATATGAATCGACCCTTGTATATAATATCGATTAAATATTATCAAATTAGCAGATAGTTCTCCAATACTTCGAAATTTAAAAACAACAATTAGGTAAGAAGTTATTGGTTACAAGCTCCCTTCAGTAGACAGTAAAGTTAATACCTTGGTCGAGTATACGCATGTAGAGCTGGAATGTTTTTATATTTAAGCACTGAAGGTAGGACCCGCGGTCGACGATATGTTAGTGTAATAGCGCTTTGGTAATTTGGTTTTTGTTAAAGAGAAGACCGGTCAGTTAAAAGATGTGTAACGATGTTCGAGTAGACTAGAACCTGTTCGGCTTTTAATCGGAAACGAATTAGTTACGGTGTTTTTATGTTCTTCGCAGCCTTCACACCGAACGTGACGTTTTTATTTCGTTTCATTAGTTTATTTGCATTATGAAAATTATAATATTAGTTGCAGTAATAGCGATACATACCTTTAATTATAAGTTCCGCACTGACTTTTTTTTTATTTTTCTTTGTATTAAAGCGCCATTTCAGTTAGTTGGTCTGTATTAATTATTCATTGTCTTTGTTCTGTCACTATTGATTGTGTAAAGGAAAAAAATGAATCGACTTTTTGATTGATTGTAATTTCTTTCGAGAGATTGCAAATCGTACAATATAAATGGTATTAGATAATGTTGTCACTATTCATAAATTGTTAGTTCGTTGGCCATCCCTTTTTGTGAAACAAACTATACTTGAAGAAAGTGTTACATGAATTCAGGAAGACAAAATTCTTACATCACCAAACAAATTCAGAAAAGAAACGATATTATAATTAAGTGGATAGTAAGCAGATAGTAGGGTTTCTCTTATTAGACTACCCATTTTATATTTCGAATAAAATCCTTCTGAGTAGAGTAAATTAATCTTTTAATACACTAATGTACAAGTAATTCCCTTGGATTTATTATTAACTTAAACGTTTCTTTATTATTAAAAATCTTCTCTTCTAAATGCCCTTCATCAACTTGAATACAATTTTCAATTCTGAATGCAAAATTGTGCTTCACCCGGCGAAGTAAACTCTTCCTGAATGCGGTCTTTAGTTCCTCAATTGTTGCAGAACGACTTTCATAGATCTTTGTCTTCAAATACCACTATATAAAAAAAATCGGGTGCCGTTAAGTCGAGGGACCTAGGTGGCCAAGGCAAATTTTCAAATCGCGAAATTATACGGCCGTTATTAAAAAGTTTTCCTCATAGACTTTCTGGCTGCGTGAGCTGTTGTTCCATCTTGTTGGAATAACAGAGCATCATTTAGTAATCTCCATCTAATCAGTTCTGGGATGAGAAACGTTTGCAACATGTTTATGTAACGCTCGGAATTTACCGTTACAGAACGGTTATTTTCATCCTCAAAAAAATAAGGACCAATGATATCAAATGATCCTACACCACACCAAACAACGACCTTTGGACTATGGAGATTTTTTTGCAAACAATTTGCGAGGACTTACAGCTCCCAATATCTAAAATTCACCATCCAAACGAAAATTTGCTTCGTCGGTCATTAACAAATTGTGTATTGATTCTCGATATCGATTAAAAATTATTGACAAAATGTTAATTTAGTTTCCTTATTTGATATTTGTACGCATGAAATTTTGAATCCTGATGAAGAATTCTGTAAAGACTATCGTTGGATATTCGTAGAGCAAGTGATTGCCGATTAGCAGATCTGGTAGAACTTCTAGTGAAAGCAGCTCTCACTCGTTCAATATTTGCAAGCTTACGAACCGTTCTTCGATGTCCAGGTTTTTTCATGTTCTGCACAGAACCATTTTCACGCCATTGGCGAACTCATTCCATAACAGTTATGCGTGTTGGCGCATTATCCTTATTATTATCACTAAAATGCCTTCGAAATGCACGCCGAACTTCTACTGAACTAGTTCTAATGTAAATTTACACGGGAAACACACGTTGTTGCACTGAATAATCCATAATAGTGAAAAATTTTATAAAATTTGACACAAATTATAACAGTTTGTTTGTGACTCTGACGCGAATTTATGTCTAGTAATTATTTGATTGGTTTGAGACAGACGCCTACTCGACAAAATGTAATCTCGAAGCCTACTGAATTTGACCTATTAAATAAAAAATAATCACATACTTCGTTTAGATTTAAATCGTATATCAAAATGGGTAGTCTAATATGAGGAACCCTGTATATCAAGCTTTTCGCGCTTTTTGAATAGCAGATTATGTAGCACCAGACTTGCTTACGAACACAACATCCTAAAGCGAAAGTGCAGTTAGTTTTCCTCCTTACGACCGTTTTAGTCATCATTCCTAATTCGTTACCTAAGATTCGCCCAGAGTGTTATTCTCTTGAAGTTATCATCGCAACGAGAAGATCCTCTAGAAAAAGGTGAAAGTGATGTTACCGAAACGTCAGGAAGAAAGTTGTCCTTCTCAGGACGAAATCATCCAAACGCGGCGAAATACCCCGAAGAACAACGCTTCAACAAACGACCGCGAAAACATTCGACGAAATATATATATATATATATATATATATATATAATATATATGTGTCCGTTTGTACTTATATATTCATATATTTTGGAAAACGTGTATAATAAATGTTGTAAACTCATTGTGCCGTTGTTATTGATTTACATATTTTATGTATTTAGAACATTTTGCCCCTCACACCTTGTGGATACGTTATATAATGTATGGCTTCCGCGTGACGTCTGAACTCTAGTTACGATTTAAACTAGTTTACGGTGGGGCCCTTACTCTCTTTTATTAGTCATCCGTTAACGTTTCGATACGAACCTCACGCCGTCTTCACTGACTGCAGTTCGAGCCTAGCTAGTTAAATTGTAACTTTACCATCAACCCTCCTAAACTAGTGAGCCTGAGGACTCACTAATGTGAGAGTATTTCCGCAGTATATCGTAAATCATCAGTAGAGCAGACAATTTCCGTGCGCGCCATGTGCGCCGATGTGAGGATGATTGTATTGCATCAGAACTAATAAAAAGCATAAAACACATAAATCGAGAAAACGACCGTTGTCAGACGAAGTGAATAAGTTTATTATGGATTTCCCGGACTTAATATACGATGGCTCAAAAATTAAATGTTTAGTGTGCAATACATATCTAATGTGTCAAAAACACATTGTAAAGAACACGTAAGCAGTTCGAAGCACAATAATAACAAAATTAATCGACAGCAGTTTATACATGAACTATGTGTACCTATGATTGTGTGTACACTGCCGTTTACCTTGTTAAGTAATGATTCATTTATTTTATTTTGGAATAAATACGCGATTCAAACATTACCGAGCACGACAGCGTTACGAAGGAATTTACCATCGGTGCGTAAACCGGTTGAAAATAAAATCAAAGCCGAACTGAAAAATAAAAAACAGTGGTTATGTGTGGACGAAACAACTGACGGCGTGATAGCGCGTAACATGGAACTACATCAACCAACGTCTTCCATTTTATTAGCATCTAGGGCGGTCTCTTAGAAAATATTGTCCTAACTTGTTACATATTACTTGTAAACTCCATGCTCGACACCTTGTGGCAGAACAGGTTCGTAGATGTTATCCAGAGGTAAATGCTTTAATATTGAGTACAAAGGCAGTATTCCTGAAATCTCCAAAACGTATTCGGAAATTTCACGAATTGTGTTCCCATACCCCTGAGCCACCACAGACGATTTTGACACGTTGGGGTACGTGGTTACGGGCGGAGCTTTACTATCATGAACATTTTGAAAAAATTAAGGACGTGGTTTTATCATTCGATCCGAAAGAAAGTGCAGCTATCAATACAAGCCAGAAGAAATTTCAAGATGCCCAGATTAAAATGGATTTACAAAGTATTCGTGAGAATTACTTGGGACTAGAAGAAGCAATAACAAAATTAGAAAATTCGTCGCTGTCGTTAGAGGAATCACTGCAAATCGTTAAAGATGTTAACGCACAACGGTGGGCTGTAGAAGACGCAAATCGTGAAAATGTTCTAATTAAATTTGAAAGTGTTTTAGACAGAAATGCAGATTTTGACACCTTAACAGTATTTGTGAGGGCACGTCTACAGATGCGTTAAGTTACTTAAAAAAGTATTTTGATTATGCGAATATAAGATCACTAGATGTAGAACGCTCGTTTTCCGAATATAAACATAACTTTTTCCTCACGGCGGACATGTTTTTCAGAAATATCCTTAGAAACGCACCTGATGTTGAAAATATACAATCGAGTTTCTCCAATTTGTCAATCCTTGGAAGACGCTTAAAACGGTAAGTGTTTTTTTAAATCCTCTGTCGTGCACACAATCACTGATTTCATACATTTTCCATTTTATTTATAGGTACATACAACGCTGCTATAATATGTACTATTCTTATTTTTCGTGTGTTTATGCATATTACTTTAATAGCAGAAAACCAAACGTATATTTAATTATTTCTGATAGAATAAATGTCTCTACTTCTACACTTATATCGGTAGCAAGCTCATGTTGCGTCCCTATTCTATCGCATATTCTAATATATTACGAATTACACTCCCATACCGGCGCTCATGGCGCGCACGGAAATTGGTCTGCTCTAATCATCAGTACTCAGTTTTGGAAAAATATATTTTTGATATTTGCCGGTAGCACTGTAGTCATGTATTTAATTTTGCTTTATTCTAAGCCATACGTCTTGAGTCATTGCTCTAATAATTGAAATATTCAACGTATACATTTTTTTGATTTTGGCAAAACACTAATTAATGGCCTTCTTTGAAACTACAATTTAAACTAAGTACAATTTTGAGATGTAGTAGCGATATGTTCTAATCAATATTATATATAAGGACTTTAATAAGTTCTAATATCCTTGTATCTTTCATAAATTGGTTAATAAACCTTTTATTCCCTCTCAAATAAAAAATACGATCGTTAGAGGTATTTACTCTGAAATAACTAATAACATTATTGACTAAGATAAACCAAAAATTATTAAATATTATTATCACTAACGTAATGCAATAGAAATGGGTATTTTCGAATTTCGTTATAAAATTCAATTTTCTTTTGGTCCAACAGAACGCCAACATAATCACATATAAAGCGATAAATAATGCCGTAATAAATATAATGACGATAACCGCTATAAAAACATGCAAAATAATGTACACACTCACACATTCAAATATATAAACACAACGATACGCACACACATATATACATATGTATATTTGAACGTGACAAAATTCGTGATGTGTGGGCTAAGGTTAGAGACCTCTTTGATGATGGAAGGAGGCTTGGTGTTGGAGCTCAACTGATGGAATTATTCTTCGACTTGGTCTCCTGCTATTACGTGCGTTAAAATGACTTCTACCAGACACCGATTGTTCAGTTTATAACAACGTAAAAATAGTAGTGCTGGCAGAATAAATACAAGCATTTAATTCGAACCCGAATGGACATGTAGTTAAAGTGGATTGGTGTATATCCAATGAAAACAATTAGTACTGCCAAAGTGTAGATTTTGTATGTTTAACTACTTTCAATGTAATGAGAAAAACATAAAAATCATTCTTGAATCTTTCTTTAAATTCTACAATTAAAATGACGTCACTGCAACTCTTGAATTATATAGTTTGTTTTATAGATTATGTCTATATTTTCATAATAATAATAGGAATAATAACTATTTTCAACGAATCCAAAATCCCTAGTAGGAGAATTGTTTATAAAAACAAAATAAATCGAAATATATAGTATCAAGATCCCTAATAAACTGAAATATTGACAACATGACATAAAATGTAAAGCAAAGAAAATAAAATTACGGAAAGAATAGAAAAAGCGCGAAAAATAATTATAATTTGGGTAAATATTATAGAATTTTAGGGTGCTCACATGCATGTCACCATAAATATGATATAGAATTATTACACAGGCCTACAAAAAAAAAATTTTTTTTTTGGTGCATCTCTGTTTGTTTGAATTGTCGATAAAGTAGGTAATGTACAGTATATTGACATACGTCATTTTAACTCATCAGCTCTAGTTTACCTACTACCCTCATTGTGAATTGTTGTCGGTCTTGTTATGGTCTTGTTCGTAACTAGTCATTATTACAATATCATCGATAAAGTTTGTGTTACTATTTCATTATGGCTAGTACGTCCAGACGTTGTGTTAACGATCCTGATATATTTTGTTATGTTTGTGGTGAATACATACTGAAAAATCAGCGTAAATCGATTACAAACACAGTGCGTCGTTTGTATTTTGCTTACTTCGGTATTGAAATTCTACACCAAGATAAAGTGTGGGTGCCTCATAGTGTTTGTAAAATATGCGTTGAACATTTGCGACAATGGGAGAGAGGGAAACGTAAGTCTTTGAAGTTTGGAGTGCCTATGACGACTGTTACTTTTGTATGATTAATATAGTGGGCATCAACAAAAACAATCAGCCATAAATGAAAATACCCCAATATTTCTTCAGTACAAAGACCTGTTCCTCATTCAAAAAATGTTCCAATACCAACTTTTCACCAGGTAGTGCAGCAATCTCAGGAGGATGAAGCTGAGAAACCTATTTCTTCCCAAGTAGATGATGACTTTCAATACTGCGGAATAACATCAGATCCTAAGCCATTTTCGCAGAATGAGCTTAGTGACCTCATCAGAGACTTAGATCTTTCGAAGGAACGTGCTGAGTTACTAGCGTCAAGATTAAAAGAAAAAAATTGTCTTTCCTCAGATGTTCGAGTGTCTACATATCGCACGAGAGAGGGAAAGTTATTGAAGTTTTTTTCATCTGATGAAAATTTTGTGTATTGCTGTAATGTGAGTGGTTTGCTGGCTATCATGGGTTTAACGATCTATCAGCCCAATGAATGGCGTCTCTTTATTGACAGTAGTAAACGAAGTCTAAAAGCAGTTCTTCTACATAATGGAAATAAATATGCTCCCGTTCCAATTGCTCACTCAACATGTGTAAAAGAAGAATATGAGGTAATTTCAAATCTTTTACAAAAAATAAAATATATTGAACATAACTGGGTGATCTGCGTCGACTTGAAGATGGTTAATTTTTTATTGGGTCAACAGAGTGGTTATACTAAATACCCATGTTTTATTTGTCTCTGGGACAGTCGAGCTAAATCACGTCATTGGACTGCAAAAAATTAGCCTGTGAGAGATGCTCTTGTTGTTGGGGAAAGAAATGTTATAAATGAACCCTTAGTTTCAAGGGAAAAAATCATTCTTCCGTCATTGCATATAAAATTAGGGCTAATGAAGCAATTTGTTAAGGCTCTCGATAGAAATGGTCAATGTTTCCAGTTTATTTCTCACAAATTTCCTGGTTTAAGTACTGAAAAACTAAAAGCAGGTATCTTTGATAGACCTCAAATACGTAAATTGATGAAAGACACAACTAATTTTGAGACTTGTATGAATGATGTGGAGAGGCTTGCCTGGCAATCTTTTTTAGCAGTTGCACAAAATTTCCTCGGAAATCATAAGGCTGACAACTATGTAGAACTAGTAGAGGAAATGCTGGTGCGATTCAAAGATTTAGGCTGTAATATGAGTATAAAATTACACTATCTCAATAGTCATCTACATCATTTCCAACACAATTTAGGAGATCTAAGCGAAGAACAAGGGAAACGTTTCCACCAAGACCTAAAAACAATGGAGAATAGATACCAAGGAAGGTGGGACAGTCATATGATGGCTGACTATTGCTGGGGAATTATGCGAGATTGCCCGAGTCAGTTTCATTCTAGAAAATCACTCAAAAGACAATTTCTTGATGTTTAATGTCAATAAAATATATATTTTTTCGTGAATTGTGTTTTTTTTTCTCAGGAACTAGAGCTGACAGAAGAAAACGGGTAACATTTTTGATATCGCCATGTAAGACATACTTAAAATCGGGTCTAAAATCTCCAGCACCAAAATGGTTGTAGGCCAGTGTTATTGCTGCAAATATTTAATATTTATGAACGGTCTAAAATTTTATCCTGCAAGCCATATATTATGTGATCTACCAAAGTATGGTCTATTACCAAGATTCTAACCTTCGCCCCGAGAAGAAATGATATACATTTTAAAGAACTAATAATTTGAATTTTTAAGAAAGTCTAAAGAAAGAAGCAAAACTTTAGCATTCTTTATTAAAATTAAGAGTATCTAAACATTGACAACTTGAAAACTTGAAAGTGTCAACAACTGTCATTTAAAATACAATTAAAGTTAAATCGTTGATTCAAGGAGTCATGTTAGAGGTGACTGTCAACGACATGACAGTTGACAGAAATTTCGGAATTTTTCCAATGTAATTTGAATTTTCCGCTTAAGAAATTAATTCTTCTTGAAAAATAAAATCTCGTATGAACGACTGGCGTTATGGCAATTATATCGCCTTCGGGCTGAATTAACGTCGACCTCGGAGCAGTATAATACCCATAACGCCCTTGGTGCTTAATTAACTATTATGCACCAATGGCGTTATTGGTATTATATTGCTCCTAGGTCGACGTTAATTCAGCCCGAGGGCCTCTGGCCGGTGGGATGAATGTCGACCGAGGGTAATGTAATTGTAAAAAATAACAAAGTAAAAGTTAAACAAATAATTCTAACCACACGTCGTCGATATTTATACCAAACGTTCTAACTCAGAAAGATAAATACAAAGCGAATGATCAGGTAAGTCAATTTTTCAAAGTTGCCAATCTAAATATTTGCTTCAATCATTTATAATCACTCGCTATATCAACGTTCTGCCTATACGTTTTTAATGGGAAATTAATAAACTCAACACCAAATTATGGACGCACATAAGTTTAGATCTAGTAAGAGTGATTATACTATATTGAAGACATACCTTCAATATTCTTAAAGTCCTTATAACTCTATAGATGAAAGCATAATGTTAATCATTCGATTAAGGTGACCAAAAAAGTTAAGTTTTATGGCATGGAATTCCTAAATCTATGATAGTTTATCAGAATAATTGAAACATACATGAGTAGGTAAACCCCACCAGTTTTGTATAATACAAAGGTATTTTTAACAATATAAAATATTATTTAAAATCTGGTGTGAAGAACACAAATACAGGTTGACTATTAATATTTTTTGGAAACGTGTCCGAACATATCCCTCCCCAGAGACGTAGATACGTATTTCGCCTTTCTACAGGCTAGTCGGTACGCCCCTGCTGGAGAAAGGATATTCTCAGACACATTCACAAAAAAGAACCACATCACTAACATCACAACTAACATCACCACATCTAGTAATGTGGTTCTTTTTTGTGAATGTGTCTGAGAATATCCTTTCCCCAGCAGGGGCGTACAGACGAGCCTGTAGAAAGGCGAAATACGTATCTATGTCTGTGGGGAGGGATATGTTCGGACACGTTCACAAAAAATATTAATAGTGAACCTGTATTTGTGTTCTTTACACCAGATTTTTAATAATATTTTATATTATTAAGAATACCTTTGTCTATGATAGTTTCACAAGAAATTAGTAGAATATTATCTAGATTGTTACTGAATTTTGTGGTATTTGTTTCACTTCTGTAAAAGACAATTTTTTTGTGTAGTTGATATTATGAATCTAAGAGTGTTGGAATTTCTGTTTTTACATAATAATTATCAAAAGCCTTGAAGAAGATTTAATTGTATTATTACAATTTCAATATTTAACACTAATTAAAAGAACTTGCTTTAATCTGTAGTAGTAGTAGTAATAATTTAATCTGAACCATATTCATAGAATCACTAGATATATTTGAGAGTAATGTTAACTTTTCCATTCTTTTTTTAATATATACATGTGCATATATATAGTAAATTCAATTTGTTGGCGATTTAAGGTCTGGTTTTACTTCAAAATGTACATATTTAAAACAATCCTACATGTTTCGGCAAATGATGCCTTTTTCAAGGAATATAAAATATAAATGACAGTATATTAATGGCATACATTTGTAGTTGCTATGATAGTAGTAGTTGATAAAATTATTCAAAGATACATTCCAATTGAATAATAATAAATCATGCCTTAGTATTCTAAAATAGATAGACAACAAAAACAGGGAAACGCAAGACATGAGTTATTATTATATATGCGCTCGTGGAGCGACTTAAGATGTTAAGCTGTCGGCATTCGCCTTAAACGAGAAGGAAAACCACGAAAACCTACTCGGACACCCAATCAGGGATCTAAATACGGAACTGCCAGCATGATAAGCAAATGTACAGATATTTAAATAACATATGGTATATATTTATATAAGAGCAACATATATTATGATGGTAAATTGCAGATCGTTACATAATTAAGTTATAGTATATACTGCTTAAATTTTTTATATCACTTCTGTTATTAATTGAATTTTTTCCCCCTTTTAATACTAATCATTTCTTTAATTTCCCTTTTCATTGTGTATTGTTCTTTATGAATTATCTGTGTGTTTTCAAAATCGAAATTGTGATCGCGTTGTAGTTTGTGTGTAGATAAAGCAGTTTTGTCTGCTTTAGAGTATTTGTGGGCTTGTATTCTTTTGTATAAATATTGTTTAGTTTGGCCTATGTAGTAACTATCGCAATCGCGACATTGTATTTTATAGATGACATGTGTTTCTCGATCTTTTTCTATTTTAGGTTTAAGTTTTGAAAATAGCTGTTTATTAGTATTACTAAGTTTATATGTTGTAGCTATATCATATTTTTTTAAAGTGTATTTAATTTTTTCTGATAGTTGTGGTATATATGGAATCGTGATATATGTTGTGTCATTGTTTAAATTGTTATTGGTGCCTGCAGTGTTGTATATTTGGTGGATTCTTTTTTTAATTGTTTGGTCTATAAGGTGTGGTGGATAATTATTATCTGTTAAGATTGTTTTAATTTTCTTGATGTTATCTTTTCTAAACAAACTAAACAATATTTATACAAAAGAATTCAAGCCCACAAATACTCTAAAAACAGACAAAACTGCTTTATCTACACACAAACTACAACGCGATCTCCATTTTAATTTTGAAAACACACAGGTAATTGATAAATAACAACACACAATAAAAAGGGAAATTAAAGAAGTGATTAGTATTAAACGGGAAAAAAAATCAATTAACAACAGAAGTGATAAAAAAAATTGAAGCAGTATTTACTATAACTTAATTATGTAACGATCTGCAATTTACCATCATAATATATGTTGCTGTTATATAATTATATGTCTTATGTTATTTAAATATCTATACTTTTGCTTATCATGCTGACAGTTCCGTGTTTTGATTCCTGTCTGGCTGTCCGAGTAGGTTTCCGTGGTTTTCCTTCTCGTTTAAGGCGAATGCCGACAGCTTAACATCTTAAGTCGCTCCACAGGCGCATACATAATAATAACTCATATCTTGCGTTTCCCTGTTTTTGTTGTCTATCTATTTTAGAATTCTAAGGTATGATTTATGTAAATGGGATTTAAGTAAAACACTTATACTAATTTCCAGTATATATTACACTTTATTATATATTAATAAATAGATGACATGTTTCGCTACGATGTAGCTTCTTCGGATCTTATATTACTACTGATGATTTATTATTATTAAATTGGAATGCATCTTTGAATAATTTTATCCATAGCAACCACAAATGTATGACATTAATATACTGTCATTTATATTTTATATTCCTTGAAAAAGGCATCATTTGCGGAAACATGTAGGAATGTTTTAAATATATACATTTTGAAGTAAAACCAGACCTTAAATCGCCAACAAATTGAATTTACCATAACATACAAAGGTCACGAAATAATTATCTATATATACATGCAGCTATGGTCTACATTATACGCAGAATAGGAAGTTTCTCTAGGCTTTAAATAACTGTAATTATGAAACATATTAATGGATACCTGAATATTTTAATATTAATAAGATATGTAATGAGAATGCAAATTAACATAATAAGCACAATGATCTAAAGGTTGTAATTCGAAATATAATGGTGTAAATTGATGAATAAAATTTGGTAATTTAATTCGCAGCAAGGTACAAAAGGATGACAAGCAAAATGTTTGATATTTACTCAATGTAATCTTTATTTCAATTTGCAACATTCTAAAACTGAATTAACAAAAATCGGGGAAGGAGTCCTCGTTCGCCTGAAATCATTTCCCTCTATGAACAGTGTTCACGTATAGAAAGACAAAGACATATCCTGACGCAAAATAAGTCGAACAGAATGCGTGTTAATTTGTAAGATTGCGAAGAATGAACTTCTTCAGAACTTCCTCTGTAACTTGTCAACCAATATTAGAAGATAATTTGCTATAATTTTTGAACCTTTTGTCATAGAGTATACTTTTAGATACTGGTATCCACTATTCAAATACATTATTTTATTTATTTATTTAAATTTATTTATTTAACTGCACAACAGAAAAAGCAGATAAGTACAAAAAAGAACTTATAGTAATTGCAAATGAAACAAATTAGAAAGAAACAGTATATGCAGTATCAAGAACATGATCAAAGTTACGCTTAATATATTAAGAAGTACACAAATATGAATAATAATAATAATTATAATAATAATAATAATAATAATAATAATAATAATAATAATAATAATAATAATTCAGGTTCAGTTACCAACGAAAGACAAAATATCAGATTATTGGTCTGGAAAATGGAGTACGCCGGTGCAACATAGAAATGCAAAATGGCTGACGGATGAAAGAAGGAAGGTAAGTAACGTTAGGACAATGATAAATTGGCGGATTGATTCAAAAGATGTGAAAAGAGCAATCCAAAAAGCAATGAATTGGAAATCACCTGGACCAGATAAAATACAAAATTTCTGGTTAAAAAAATTTACATCGACGCACCTGCAACTTGCTAAGTGCTTCCAATTATTGCTAGAACAACCATCCGAACTGCCAGAATTCATGACCGAGGGAAACACCTTCTTAATTCTGAAATCTAATGTATCTGCGGAAGATCCCTCTAAATATAGACCAATTACATGTCTTCCTACGTTATACAAGATGTTCACCTCGATTATATCTGAAAAGATATATGCCCACTTGGAGAATAACAACCTTTTAGAAGAGGAACAGAAAGGATGTAGAAAAGGATCAAGAGGCTGCAAAGAACAGCTCCTGATTGATTCAGTTGTGATGAAGAATGTGGTGAAAGCAAAAGAAAATCTCTACATGGCATATATAGACTATCAGAAAGCGTTTGATAGTGTACCTCACTCGTGGCTGGTAGAGATTCTTAGGTTATATAGGATTGAGGAGCATCATATTAACTTTCTTAGTTACGCCATGACTAAATGGAAGACAAGTTTGTTAATGAAAACCCCTACAGAAAGTATTGATGCAGGTAAGATCAGTATTAAAAGAGGCATATTTCAGGGAGACGCTTTGAGTCCACTGTGGTTTTGTTTAGCCTTGAAACCGTTAACAACTTTGTTAAATTCCCTAAATAAGGGATGTAATTTACAACAACCTGTCGTACAAATTAGTCACCTTTGGTACATGGATGATCTCAAATTGTATGCTAGGAAAAAGAATCATCTTCGCGATCTCCTAAACTGTGTTGGCCGTTATAGTAGAGATATCCAAATGAAATTTGGATTGGAAAAATGCAAAATAAGTTGCATAGAAAAGGGACAATGGGTTGAACATCGTGGGTTCGAAGTGGAAGGCGGACAAGGACTAGTTATTGGAATGGAGAGCAACGACTATTATAAGTATCTTGGTTATTTACAGGCTAGAGGAATAGAACACAATATTGCAAAAGAATTAGCGAAAGATCAGTATTTCTCTAGGCTGCGATCGTTGTTGAAAACCAGATTGTCGGCAAGAAATATGTCCAAGGCAATAAACAGCTTTGCAACTTCCGTACTTACTTATGGATTTGGAATAATTAACTGGACTGATACTGAACTTGAAGCAATAGACATCAAGACAAGAGTAGAAGCCAGAAAATTTAGAATTCATCACCCACGTAGTGCGATCGAAAGGTTCCACCTACCAAGAAGAGAAGGAGGTAGAGGAATACCGAGTGCTTATTGCAGGCATTATACACAGGTAAATAATTTACGAGAGTACTTTCTGCAAAAGTCGAAAGAAAGTAGATTGCATAATGCGATTGCTCAAATGGACAATTTTACGCCACTCAAACTGGCTAACGATGAATTCAATCCATCCACGAGAATCTTAAGTATACCCCAACAGAAAGAGAGATGGAAAAATAAATCTTTGCATGGCAAGTATCCGTTAACAATTGGATCTGAAAATTTTGACACCTCAGCGTCGCAGGCATGGCTGTATACAGGTAACCTGTTTGCAGAAACAGAGGGATTCATAGCCGCCATCCAAGATCAAGTAATTCCAACACGTTCCTATAGGAAAAAAATTCTTAAGGAGAATTTATCTGACATTAAATGTCGTGTATGCGCAGATAAGGAAGAAACAATTGATCATTTGATGGCAGGATGCTCTGTACTTGCCCCCAAACAATATCTCGAGAGGCACAACAGGGTTGCAAAAATATTACACCAACTGCTCAGACAGAAGCACTTGTCGTATTCTGAAAATGTCCCGTATTATGAATATGAAGCACCTTCAGTTTGCGAGGACGAAAATTGTCGATTATATTGGAATCGCCAAATAATCACAGATAAAACAATTCCCAACAATATTCCAGATATAATACTGACACTGAAGAAGGACAAGGTAACGTACATCATTGACATTGCTGTTCCGTTGGCAAAAAACACTGCAAGGAACTATAGTGAGAAGGTAAATAAATATTTACCTCTCAGCGACGAAATCAAGAGTATGTGGAAGATGGACAAGGTCCTAATAGTCCCAATTGTGATTGGCGCAACTGGAGAAATTCCACAGAAATTACACAAGTCCATAAATACTTTGGATCTCTACCAAAAACTTTATTTAAAAATGCAAAAAAGTGTCTTGTTAGACACGGCTGCAATAATACGTAGCGTGCTGAACTGAAATTGAAGCGCGCGAACGCGGCCAACGTGGCCGGGAGGCGAAATGACGGAACGGGTGGGGTGCTGATGTGGTCCTCTACTGGGTGGTAGCCTAGCATATGCGCTACCAAACTCTAGGGGGGTCTGCCCGATGGGCGGGCAGGTGCCATTCCGCCTTTCCAGCAGGGGAGAGAGGAACCAAGCTACGCGGCGCAAAACACGGCGCCGCGCAATGCACACACCACTAGGGTCGGTCCTGGGCGGCAACCTTGCCAGGCTGGCGTTAACAGCACACACACGCTCGACGTGTGTGCAGTGCCCCCGCAATGGCGGAAAACGTTAAGATGGCACAAAGTGTGACCGTCGTCGACCAAAGTAGCCGCTAAGAGTGTTCCATTGGTTGGCGATGAGCAACCCCGTGCAGGCTGCGCTTCGCGTGTCTGGGCCTTGCCTCGATGGGGCGGGGGTCGGGCCGTCGAAGTACTGCATGGAAAAGTAAAGAAGTTGCCGGGAAAGGGTTGGCGGCCCTGCGCAACGGCTGGTTCTCCGATCTCTCAAAATTAGCGCGACGGGACACTAAACACATGCACGAGTGCGCTAAAATACAACACCCCTACACTTGCGCGCTCGCACAAACACAAAACCACACACCCAGAGAGAGAAGCAAGCTGCCAGCAGCGGACAACACGTAAGTTGACACCCTGAAAGTACTGGTAAGTATCTACTATAATCAATATTCATATAAAAATAATGAATGCTAGATAACTATGCCACCCATCTTGTTCGAATGAACCGATGGGGTAAGATAATGGCAACCAAGAGCGAATAGTTCTTGTGAGTGAAAGAGATAATAATAATAATAAATAACAACTAAGGCGCCGGACCCTATGGGCCGTGAAAATGAACCCCCCCCCCCCCCACATGGTGGGAGGTGTTATTATCTGCTTACTAAGAATGAAGCATGCCATATGGAGGAAAGCTGCATAGTTAGGTTACGGAAAAATACCTGGAAATAAGAAATAATAAACAACAATAATAATAATATGATAGTTAAGCCAGCCATCTTGTTCTCACGAACCGATGGGTTAACACACTGGCAACCAAGGACAAATTGAATGTTCTTGTGAATGGAGGAAATAATAATAACAATAATAATAATAATAATAATAATAATAATAATAATAATAATAATAATAATAATAATATGGTGGAAAGCTGCATAGTTAGGTTACGAAAAATACCTGGAAATAAGAAATAATAAACTACAATAATAATAATATTATGATAGTTATGCTAGCCATCTTGTTCTCACGAACCGATGGGTTAACACACTGGCAACCAAGGACAAATTGAGTGTTCTTGTGAGTGGAGGAAATAATAATAATAATAATAATAATAATAATAATAATAATAATAATAATAATAATAATAATAATAATAATAATAATAATAATAATAATAAACCCGCACAGGGTAGCCTAGAGCTAGGTTACTGGGGACTAGCGACCCCACGGTTTCCTGAGCTAATCGTTGGGTTGGGATAGAAGCCCCAATCAGGTACACTTGCTTCAAACACTGATTAACAAGCAAGGACTGAAACAGCGAATTGTTCATGAAACACAAATATGGCATGCTTCAGTAGAAACAATAGACTCAGGCGAGGATGTTGTTGAGATACATTCATTTCAACCCACTTCGTCAACATAACAACTAAAGCGCCGGCCCTCTGGGCCGTGAAAATGAACCCCCCCATACATGGTGGGAGGTGTTATTATCTGCTTACTAAGAATGAAGCATGCCATATGGAAGAGAGCTGCATAGTTATGTTACGGAAAAATACTTGGAAATAAGAAACAATAAACAACAATAATAATATTATGATACTTATGCCAGCCATCTTGTTCTCACGAACCGATGGGTTAACACACTGGCAACCAAGGACAAATTGAATGTTCTTGTGAGTGGAGGAAATAATAATAATAATAATAATAATAATAATAATAATAATAATAATAATAATAATAATAATAATAATAATAATAATAAACCCGCACAGGGTAGCCTAGAGCTAGGTTACTGGGGACTAGCGACCCCACGGTTTCCTGAGCTAATCGTTGGGTTGGGATAGAAGCCCCAATCAGGTACACTTGCTTTAAACACTGATTAACAAGCAAGGACTGAAACAGCGAATTGTTCATGAAACACAAATATGGCATGATTCATTAGAAACAATAGACTCAGGCGAGGATGTTGTTGAGATACATTCATTTCAACCCACTTCGTCAACATAACAACTAAAGCGCCGGACCCTCTGGGCCGTGAAAATGAACCCCCCATACATGGTGGGAGGTGTTATTATCTGCTTACTAAGAATGAAGCATAAGAATGAAGCATACATGCCATATGGAAGAGAGCTGCATAGTTATGTTACGGAAAAATACTTGGAAATAAGAAACAATAAACAACAATAATAATATTATGATACTTATGCCAGCCATCTTGTTCTCACGAACCGATGGGTTAACACACTGGCAACCAAGGACAAATTGAATGTTCTTGTGAGTGGAGGAAATAATAATAATAATAATAATAATAATAATAATAATAATAATAATAATAATAATAATAATAATAATAATAATAATAATAATAATAATAATAATAATAATAATAAAAAAATAATAATAATAATAATAATAATAATAGATAGATTACGGGAAAATATCTGGAAATAAGAAATAATAAACAATAATAATGATATTATGAAAGTTATGCCAGCCATCTTGTTCTCACGAACCGATGGGTTAACACCCTGGCAACCAAGGACAAATTGAATGTTCTTGTGAATGGAGGAAATAATAATAATAATAATAATAAACCCGCACAGGGTAGCCTAGAGTTAGGTTACTGGGGACTAGCGACCCCACGGTTTCCTGAGCTAATCGTTTGGTTGGGATAGAAGCCCCAATCAGGTACACTTGCTTCAAACACTGATTAACAAGCAAGGACTGAAACAGCGAATTGTTCATGAAACAAAAATATGACATGCTTCAGTAGAAACAATAGACTCAGGCGAGGATGTTGTTGAGATACATTCATTTCAACCCACTTCGTCAACATAACAACTAAAGCGCCGGACCCTCTGGGCCGAGTAAATGTAACCCCCCCTACATGGGAGAAGTGTTATTATCTGCTTACTATGAATGAAGCATGCCATATGTAGTAGAGCCGCATATATAGATTACCGAAAAATACCTGGAAATAAGAAATAATAAACAATAATAATAATATTATGACAGTTATGCCAGCCATCTTGTTCTCACGAACCGATGGGTAAACACACTGGCAACCAAGGACAAATTGAATGTTCTTGTGAATGGAGGAAATAATAATAATAATAATAAGATAATGGCAACCAAGAGCGAATAGTTCTTGTGAGTGAAAGAGATAATAATAATAATAATAATAATAATAATAATAATAATAATAATAATAATAATAATAATAATAATAATAATAATAATAATAATAATAATAATAATAATAATAATAATAATAATAATAATAATAATAATAATAATAATAATAATAATAATAATAATAATAATAATAATAATAATAATAATAATAATAATAATAATAATAATAATAATAATAATAATAATAATTCCCGCACAGGGTAGCCTAGAGCTAGGTTACTGGGGACTAGCGACCCCACGGTTTCCTGAGCTAACCGTTGGGTTGGGATAGCAGCCCCAATCAGGTACACTTGCTCCAAACACTGATTAACAAGCAAGGACTAAAACAGCGAATTGGGCATGAAACACAAAAATGGCATGCTTCAGTAGAAACAAAAGACTCAGGCGAGGATGTTGTTGAGATACATTCATTTCAACCCACTTCGTCAACATAACTAAAGCGCCGGACCCTCTGGGCCGAGTAAATGTAACCCCCCCTACAGGGGAGAAGTGTTATTATCTGCTTACTATGAATGAAGCATGCCATATGTAGTAGAGCCGCATAGATAGATTACGGAAAAATACTTGGAAATAAGAAATAATAAACAATAATAATGATATTATGAAAGTTATGCCAGCCATCTTGTTCTCACGAACCGATGGGTTAACACCCTGGCAACCAAGGACAAATTGAATGTTCTTGTGAATGGAGGAAATAATAATAATAATAATAATAATAATAATAATAATAATAATAATAATAATAATAATAAACATAACAACTAAAGCGCCGGACCCTATGGGCCGTGAAAATAAACCCCCTTCCTACATGGTGGGAGATGTTATTATCTGCTTACTAAGAATGAAGCATGCCATATGGTGGAGAGCTGCATAGTTAGGTTACGAAAAATACCTGGAAATAAGAAATAATAAACTACAATAATAATAATATTATGATAGTTATGCTAGCCATCTTGTTCTCACGAACCGATGGGTTAACACACTGGCAACCAAGGACAAATTGAATGTTCTTGTGAATGGAGGAAATAATAATAATAATAATAATAATAATAATAATGATAATAATAAACAACAATAATAATATTATGATACTTATGCCAGCCATCTTGTTCTCACGAACCGATGGGTTAACACACTGGCAACCAAGGACAAATTGAATGTTCTTGTGAGTGGAGGAAATAATAATAATAATAATAATAATAATAATAATAATAATAATAATAATAATAATAATAATAATAATAATAATAATAATAATAATAATAAAGTGGAGGAAATAATAATAATAATAATAATAATAATAATAATAATAATAATAATAATAATAATAAAACAGCGAATTGGGCATGAAACACAAACATGGCATGCTTCAGTAGAAACAAAAGTCTCAGGCGAGGATGTTGTTGAGATACATTCATTTCAACCCACTTCGTCAACATAACAACTATAGCGCCGGACCCTCTGGGCCGAGTAAATGTAATCCCCCCTACATAGGAGTGGTATTATTATCTGCTTACTATGAATGAAGCATGCCATATGTGGTAGAGCCGCATAGATAGATTACGGAGAAATACCTGGAAATAAGAACTAAACAATAATAATATTATGACAGTTATGCCAGCCATCTTGTTCTCACGAACCGATGGGTTAACACCCTGGCAACCAAGGACAAATTGAATGTTCTTGTGAATGGAGGAAATAATAATAATAATAATAATAATAATAATACTAAAGCGCCGGACCCTCTGGGCCGTGAAAATGAACCCCCCATACATGGTGGGAGGTGTTATTATCTGCTTACTAAGAATGAAGCATGCCATATGGAAGAGAGCTGCATAGTTATGTTACGGAAAAATACTTGGAAATAAGAAACAATAAACAACAATAATAATATTATGATACTTATGTCAGCCATCTTGTTCTCACGAGCCGATGGGTTAACACACTGGCAACCAAGGACAAATTGAATGTTCTTGTGAGTGGAGGAAATAATAATAATAATAATAACATGTATTCTGAAAATGTCCCGTATTATGAATATGAAGCACCTTCAGTTTGCGAGGACGAAAATTCTCGATTATATTGGAATCGCCAAATAATCACAGATAAAACAATTCCCAACAATATTCCAGATATAATACTGACACTGAAGAAGGACAAGGTAACGTACATCATTGACATTGCTGTTCCGTTGGCAAAAAACACTGCAAGGAACTATAGTGAGAAGGTAAATAAATATTTACCTCTCAGCGACGAAATCAAGAGTATGTGGAAGATGGACAAGGTCCTAATAGTCCCAATTGTGATTGGCGCAACTGGAGAAATTCCACAGAAATTACACAAGTACATAAATACTTTGGATCTCTACCAAAAACTTTATTTAAAAATGCAAAAAAGTGTCTTGTTAGACACGGCTGCAATAATACGTCGCGTGCTGAACTGAAATTGCAGCGCGCGAACGCGGCCAACGTGGCCGGGAGGCGAAATGACGGAACGGGTGGGGTGCTGATGTGGTCCTCTACTGGGTGGTAGCCTAGCATATGCGCTACCAAACTCTAGGGGGGTCTGCCCGATGGGCGGGCAGGTGCCATTCCGCCTTTCCAGCAGGGGAGAGAGGAACCAAGCTACGCGGCGCAAAACACGGCGCCGCGCAATGCACACACCACTGGGGTCGGTCCCGGGCGGCAACCTTGCCAGGCTGGCGTGAACAGCACACACACGCTCGACGTGTGTGCAGTGCCCCCGCAATGGCGGAAAACGTTAAGATGGCACAAAGTGTGACCGTCGTCGACCAAAGTAGCCGCTAAGAGTGTTCCATTGGTTGGCGATGAGCAACCCCGTGCAGGCTGCGCTTCGCGTGTCTGGGCCTTGCCTCGATGGGGCGGGGGTCGGGCCGTCGAAGTACTGCATGGAAAAGTAAAGAAGTTGCCGGGAAAGGGTTGGCGGCCCTGCGCAACGGCTGGTTCTCCGATCTCTCAAAATTAGCGCGACGGGACACTAAACACATGCACGAGTGCGCTAAAATACAACACCCCTACACTAGCGCGCTCGCACAAACACAAAACCACACACCCAGAGAGAGAAGCAAGCTGCCAGCAGCGGACAACACGTAAGTTGACACCCTGAAAGTACTGGTAAGTATCTACTATAATCAATATTCATATAAAAATAATGAATGCTAGATAACTATGCCACCCATCTTGTTCGAATGAACCGATGGGGTAAGATAATGGCAACCAAGAGCGAATAGTTCTTGTGAGTGAAAGAGATAATAATAATAATAATAATAATAATAATAATAATAATAATAATAATAATAATAATAATAAACCCGCACAGGGTAGCCTAGAGCTAGGTTACTGGGGACTAGCGACCCCACGGTTTCCTGAGCTAATCGTTGGGTTGGTATAGAAGCCCCAATCAGGTACACTTGCTTCAAACACTGATTAACAAGCAAGGACTGAAATAGCGAATTGTTCATGAAACACAAATATGGCATGCTTCAGTAGAAACAATAGACTCAGGCGAGGATGTTGTTGAGATACATTCATTTCAACCCACTTCGTCAACATAACAACTAAAGCGCCGGACCCTCTGGGCCGTGAAAATGAACCCCCCATACATGGTGGGAGGTGTTATTATCTGCTTACTAAGAATGAAGCATGCCATATGGAAGAGAGCTGCATAGTTATGTTACGGAAAAATACTTGGAAATAAGAAACAATAAACAACAATAATAATATTATGATACTTATGCCAGCCATCTTGTTCTCACGAACCGATGGGTTAACACACT
Organism: Melolontha melolontha; assembly: GCA_935421215.2. NCBI lineage: Eukaryota > Metazoa > Arthropoda > Insecta > Coleoptera > Scarabaeidae > Melolontha > Melolontha melolontha. The sequence goes on from CAKXYW020000001.1 coordinate 364,480, forward strand.
GGCAACCAAGGACAAATTGAATGTTCTTGTGAGTGGAGGAAATAATAATAATAATAATAATAATAATAATAATAATAATAATAATAATAATAAAACAGCGAATTGGGCATGAAACACAAACATGGCATGCTTCAGTAGAAACAAAAGTCTCAGGCGAGGATGTTGTTGAGATACATTCATTTCAACCCACTTCGTCAACATAACAACTATAGCGCCGGACCCTCTGGGCCGAGTAAATGTAATCCCCCCTACATAGGAGTGGTATTATTATCTGCTTACTATGAATGAAGCATGCCATATGTGGTAGAGCCGCATAGATAGATTACGGAGAAATACCTGGAAATAAGAACTAAACAATAATAATATTATGACAGTTATGCCAGCCATCTTGTTCTCACGAACCGATGGGTTAACACCCTGGCAACCAAGGACAAATTGAATGTTCTTGTGAATGGAGGAAATAATAATAATAATAATAATAATAATAATAATAATAATAATAATAATAATAATAATAATAATAATAATAATAATGAATATAAACCCGCACAGGGTAGCCTAGAGATAGGTTACTGGGGACTAGCGACCCCACGGGTTCCTGAGCTAACCGTTGGGTTGGGTTAGCAGCTCCAATGAGGTACACTTGCTCCAAACACTGGATGAAAAGGATACTGTGGTGGGTCGGAGGATTAGGATCCAGGTAGGATTAACCAGCAAGGACCGAAACAGCAAATTGGAAATGAAACAGAAACATGGCATGCTTCAGTAGAAACAAAGAACGCAGACGAGGATGTTGTTGAGATACCTTCATCTCAACCCACTTCGTCAACATAACAACTAAAGCGCCGGACCCTATGGGCCCTGAAAATGACCCCCCCCCCCCTACATGGTGGGAGGTGTTATTATCTGCTTACTAAGAATGAAGCATGCTTGAAATACTTGGAAATAAGAAACAACAATAATAATAATATTATGATAGTTATGCCAGCCATCTTGTTCTCACGAACCGATGGGTTAACACACTGGCAACCAAGAACAAATTGAATGTTCTTGTGTGTGGAGGAAATAATAGTAATAATAAAATTATTATTATTATTAGCGCGACCGGACACTAAACACATGCACGATTGCGCTAAAATACAACACCCCTACACTTGCGCGCTCGCACAAACACAAAACCACACACCCAGAGAGAGAAGCAAGCTGTCAGCAGCGGACAACACGTAAGTTGACACCCTGAAAGTACTGGTAAGTATCTACTATAATCAATATTCATATAAAAATAATGAATGCTAGATAACTATGCCACCCATCTTGTTCGAATGAACCGATGGGGTAAGATAATGGCAACCAAGAGCGAATAGTTCTTGTGAGTGGAGGAGATAATAATAATAATAATAATAAGCACAGAAGCACTTGTCGTATTCTGAAAATGTCCCGTATTATGAATATGAAGCACCTTCAGTTTGCGAGGACGAAAATTCTCGATTATATTGGAATCGCCAAATAATCACAGATAAAACAATTCCCAACAATATTCCAGATATAATACTGACACTGAAGAAGGACAAGATAACGTACATCATTGACATTGCTGTTCCGTTGGCAAAAAACACTGCAAGGAACTATAGTGAGAAGGTAAATAAATATTTACCTCTCAGCGACGAAATCAAGAGTATGTGGAAGATGGACAAGGTCCTAATAGTCCCAATTGTGATTGGCGCAACTGGAGAAATTCCACAGAAATTACACAAGTCCATAAATACGTTGGATCTCTACCAAAAACTTTATTTAAAAATGCAAAAAAGTGTCTTGTTAGACACGGCTGCAATAATACGTCGCGTGCTGAACTGAAATTGTAGCGCGCGAACGCGGGCAACGTGGCCGGGAGGCGAAATGACGGAACGGGTGGGGTGCTGATGTGGTCCTCTACTGGGTGGTAGCCTAGCATATGCGCTACCAAACTCTAGGGGGGTCTGCCCGTTGGGCAGGCAGGTGCCATTCCGCCTTTCCAGCAGGGGAGAGAGGAACCAAGCTACGCGGCGCAAAACACGGCGCCGCGCAATGCACACACCACTGGGGTCGGGCCCGGGCGGCAACCTTGCCAGGCTGGCGTGAACAGCACATACACGCTCGACGTGTGTGCAGTGCCCCCGCAATGGCGGAAAACGTTAAGATGGCACAAAGTGTGACCGTCGTCGACCAAAGTAGCCGCTAAGAGTGTTCCTTTGGTTGGCGATGAGCAACCCCGTGCAGGCTGCGCTTCGCGGATCTGGGCCTTGCCTCTATGGGGCGAGGGTCGGGCCGTCGAAGTACTGCATGGAAAAGTAAAGAAGTTGCCGGGAAGGGGTTGGCGGCCCTGCGCAACGGCTGGTTCTCCGATCTCTCAAAATTAGCGCGACCGGACACTAAACACATGCACGAGTGCGCTAAAATACAACACCCCTACACTTGCGCGCTCGCACAAACACAAAACCACACACCCAGAGAGAGAAGCAAGCTGTCAGCAGCGGACAACACGTAAGTTGACACCCTGAAAGTACTGGTAAGTATCTACTATAATCAATATTCATATAAAAATAATGAATGCTAGATAACTATGCCACCCATCTTGTTCGAATGAACCGATGGGGTAAGATAATGGCAACCAAGAGCGAATAGTTCTTGTGAGTGGAAGAGATAATAATAATAATAATAATAGTAATAGTGTATTAGAGCCGCATAGATAGATTACGGAGAAATACCTGGAAATATGGAATAAACAATAATAATAATATTATGACAGTTATGCCAGCCATCTTGTTCTCACGAACCGATGGGTTAACACCCTGGCAACCAAGGACAAATTGAATGTTCTTGTGAATGGAGGAAATAATAATAATAATAATAATAATAATAATAATAATAATAATAATAATAATAATAATAATAATAATAAGGTTACTGGGGACTAGCGACCCCACGGTTTCCTGAGCTAACCGTTGGGTTGGGATAGCAGCCCCAATCAGGTACACTTGCTCCAAACACTGATTAACAAGCAAGGACTAAAACAGCGAATTGGGCATGAAACACAAAAATGGCATGCTTCAGTAGAAACAAAAGACTCAGGCGAGGATGTTGTTGAGATACATTCATTTCAACCCACTTCGTCAACATAACAACTAAAGCGCCGGACCCTCTTGGCCGAGTAAATGTAACACCCCCTACATGGGAGAAGTGTTATTATCTGCTTACTATGAATGAAGCATGCCATGTGTAGTAGAGCTGCATAGATAGATTACGGAAAAATACCTGGAAATAAGAAATAATAAACAATAATAATAATATTATGGAAGTTATGCCAGCCATCTTGTTCTCACGAACCGATGGGTTAACACCCTGGCAACCAAGGACAAATTGAATGTTCTTGTGAATGGAGGAAATAATAATAATAATAATAATAATAATAATAATAATAATAATAATAATAATAATAATAATAATAATAATAATAATAATAATAATAATAATAATAATAATATGGTGGAAGCCCGCCAAAGCCTGTCCCAAGCCAGGTTGAAAAAGGGTGAGGGGGAGGAGTAACAACCTCGTTAAAAAACCAGGGTTCACCTGGCCCGGGTGATAGTACCCTGTGAGGGCCCCTTGTCAGGATTACGACCGGAACTCAAGGTGTCATGCGACCCGTGCCGAGGAGTGGATGGCCACACGTCAGTTGGTCTCAAACGGAGCCTTCAGAGTACCTGGTGCCCCTCTGGTAGTAGTCAGCCTTACCGACGTATTGCGGGGCTCTGCGGCGGTCGACAGATATATCCCCAGCTACTCGTGGGAACAGTTATGCAGAAAGATGATATTTCAACAGAAAGGGGAAAGTATATAAAGGGAAAAGGGGAAATGAGAAAAAGACAAAAAAAAAGCGAAGGGGAAACGACCATAGTAGGTTTGGAGGAGGGAGCTATGGGCGTGCAGGGGGGGGAGAATACACAAGCGTCCAAACTGGAAGGGCACGAAGACGATATTGGGAAGGTGAACCCTTTCAAAAGAAGGGATAGCATTGCTAGAACTCCGCCGTGGAAGAGGGATGTAGCAGGGAACGAGATGGTGGAGGATACGGAGAGTGATCAATGGGAGGACGAAGAGATCAGAACGAGCCCCATACTTCGGCCGCAGGAAGAAAGGGGACAGGTGGCGAGTTTAATAGAAGGAGGAAATAAGAGCAAGAATCCGAGGGTTCGCAAGTACACAAGAAAAGAAAGTGGTCGACCCTTTCCCCACAAGAAGGCAATCCTGGAATAGAAGAGGTTAAAAAGGCACTAACCAAAGTAGTCAAGAGGATGAATGATATGAAGAAACTAGTAGGAGATAGCCCAAAGACGAAGGTAGAGATCAAGCAAGCCACCAGAGAACTAGCGTTTTTAGTTACCAATCTTCAAAAGAAGTTTGATTGCTATGAGGGTGATACTCGAACCATGATCAGGAAGGAAAGAAAGGAGAGGGAGACGCAGACTAGTCCGTTGGTAGCTACAGTGGAGGTACAAACCAAGTGGGAGGATGTCGAAATAGAGAAACAAAAGGTAGAAGACAGAACTAGGGCAGAGATTAGGGAGGCCTTAGGAAATGGCGGCCACATGGCAGATCTGACAGAGCTTCTGGACAAGAATTGGCCTGATGATATGTATATAAAAAGTAGGATTGTACCATGGAATCTGGCGAAAATGAAAGCAGAAGGGGATCTGGCAATCATGGCAGATCCGAAGTGGGTCTCGGAGGACAAAAGTATAGGGAACCTTAGGATTATGTATCCAGACATAGAGGAAATATTGAAGAATAAAGAGAGGCAGATTGACTATGTTTTGGAGACTACAGCAATAAAGACTAAGACCCGGGAAGCACAGGAAAGAACAAGAGCCGTGTACGTGGTCCCGCTGGAAGTAGATAAAAGCGGGGTAAATCACATGGAAGAAGCATACAATAGGTTGAAGGAACTAAAAGAGATAATAATGAAAGTGCATCCCACCAACGAAATAAAGTTAGTGGTGAGTGAAGGGCTAAATCAAGGATACGTAAGGAAAATGTGCGAGTTTATCTTCGCCGAAAGCGATATGTCTATCAGCCTAACCGCCTCTGGCAGTAAAGAAAAGCCAACAACGAGCTTTAAGCCGGAGACACAAAAGGTAATCGTGAAAGGGGACAAGGCCAGCTATGCTGACTTATTGAAATCTGTCAAAGAAAATGTAGACCCAGCTAAAGTGGGAGTAAGAGTTAAAACCATCAGGAAGACAATGAAGGGGGACCTACTAATGGAAGTTGTAGGAAGCAGGCAAAACGTTGGAGTTCTAAAGGAGGCTATCAGTGGAATGCTGGAGAAGGAGGTCCTGGTAGCGTCAAACAGTGTGACGTTGCATATCCTCGACATCGACGCAACTATGACGAAAGAAGAGGTGGGGGCGGCTATCACAAAGCACGCGGGACGCGCTGATCAGTCCTTCTCTGTGAAATCTATGAGGCCTAGCAGGGACGGAAACCAAATTGCTACAGTACAAATAAACCGCGGAACCGCTAACCGAATGATGAGGGCAGGACGAATAAAAATAGGGTGGGTCGAGTGCAGAGTAAGAGAAAGAGTGTCGATACAAAGGTGCTTTAGATGTCTGGAGTTCGGTCACATGAAGGCGCAATGCAAGGGCGTGGATAGATCGGAGGCCTGCGTGAACTGTTGTCAGACTGGGCACAGGGCTAGGGACTGCATAAATAGACATTTCTGCTTAAATTGTCAGACGAACGAACATCGTTCTGATACAACTAGATGCCCGAAATTCAGACAGATGCTGAAAGCCCTGACGGAGGCGAAAAGAACCACTAAGAGCGTCAATGAAAACCCAAAATAGCATCAGGATCCTGCAGGTGAACTTGGGCAGAGGAAGAGCGGCTCATGATATGGCATACAAGATTGCGTGTGAAAGGGACATAGACGTTATTGTTATAAGCGAGCCGAACAAAAAGATCTCAGCTACGCAGGGTTACATCACAGACAAGAAACAGAACGTGGCAATTTATGTAAGAAATAAAAATGTTGGAATTACTGCTACGTCGGCGGGGGATGGCTATGTGTGTGCGTATTGGAAGGACTGGTGTTTGTTTGGATGCTATTGTTCGCCAAATGTCACAATTGAGGTTTTCAAATCCTACATAAATAACCTGATGCAAGAGGTCAGGAGCTCCAAAACAGAAGCGGTAATCGGAGGGGATTTTAACTCGAAGGCCCGGTTATGGGGCTCGCCAGTGACAGATGAAAGAGGGGCGTACCTCCTGGAATGGGCGGCTGAGCTGCATTTGAGCGTCGCGAACACCGGGGATACCCCAACCTTCGAGAGAGGAGAGAGTAAATCTTATATTGACATTACTTGGACTACGGAAAAAATGTCCAGATGGGTTTATAAGTGGGAAGTTCTACAGGAGGCGGTGTTCACATATCATAACCACATACATTTCGAAATACGAACGAATCGTGGGACCGATGCAGGGCAGAAAAATGTGAGGAGTTTCTTGGACAAGGGCAAGTTTGCGCGGATGATAAGGGATGAATTTGGAAACGGGCTCGGGAATGGAAGTATAGATCCCATGATCTTCCTCTCAAAAATCAATAAAATAAACAAAAACAGTACGACTCTGATCCTTAGTGATCGACCAACCGTACCGTATTGGTGGGACGAGGAAATACATAAAAAAAGGCAGAAATGTAATAAATTACGACGTAGGATAACTAGAATGAACAGAAAGCAAAATGGATCTCAAGCACAGGAAAGAGTGGAATATAAAGAACGGAAAAAGGAGCTGAAAAATATGATACTAAACTCAAAGCGAGCGCAGTGGAATAAACTCCTTATGGATTTGGAGACGGACGTGTGGGGCGGAGGATTTAAGGTCGCCATGAAGCGACTGGGTAGATTGCCGCCCCCGTACAATCCGCCCCTGGAGCGGAAGATACAGATAGTAAGGGGCCTCTTCCCTATGAAAAACGAGCATATTAACAGGAGCGGAAGCAGAGACCCACACATAACCTTATTCAGCGTAGAGGAACTGATGAATGCGACGTCGAAAGTGAAGCGGGGTAAAGCACCCGGGCCCGACTTTCTTACCAGTGAGGCTATTCTATTGACGACCAACTTGATCCCGGAGGTATTGTTGAATGTATTGAACCAGTTCCTGAGCCAGCAGATTTTTCCGGCGCAGTGGAAGGAGGCGAGGGTCGCCCTAATAGGGAAGGGCAAATCAGCCGTCTCCATGGACGAGTACAGGCCCATTTGCCTTTTGAGTATCCTAGGGAAGGTATACGAGGGTATGATTAAGGACAGGATTGAGAAGGAACTGGATGAGAGAGGCGGACTTTCAGATAGACAGTTTGGGTTTGTGAAAGGGAAATCAACTGTGCATGCGATAAAGGCTGTGATGGAGAAAGTCGAAAAATCATGTGAGAAGTGGGTGCTGATGGTAACCATTGACGTTAAAAACGCCTTTAACACGGCGTCTTGGACTAGAATCCTGCAGGCGATGAGAAAAAAAAATATCTCCCAATACCTAATCAATATCATAGTGGACTACTTTTACGACAGGTGGATTATAATTAACAGAGAGAATAAAATGAGAGTAGATGCAGGTGTTCCACAGGGCTCCGTAATTGGGCCTACACTTTGGAACGTCCTGTACGATGGGGTCCTCGATTTGGATTGCATGGAAGGCGTATCGACGTATGCGTATGCCGATGACCTGGCACTGATTGTGGAGGCGCAAGACTCCAGTGACCTCGTCTTTAAAACAAATGAATCCCTCGAACAAATCGGTGACTGGATGACGGAGAATGGCCTCGAGATAGCACCACAGAAAACCGAGGCAGCAGTGCTGAGGGCCCCTCGGAAGGGATGGGACTTTCATTTTGAGCTGGCCGGGGAACAGATACTCTCGGGAAAGGAGCTCAAGTACCTGGGAGTGGTTTTGAACTTCAGACTGACCTTTAGTGCCCATGTGCGATACATTACAGAGAAGACCGAGGCAACCCTGGCAGCATTACTGAAAATCATGCCAAATATAGGAGGACCAAGCAACCGGAAGAGAGTGATGCTGTACGGGATTCTTCAATCACAGATGCTGTATGCTGTGCCGGTGTGGGGGCGGGTACTGGAGGTCAAGAAGTATGGTGAAGCGGCTGAGCGACTGCAGCGCAGAGCACTATTAAGGGTCACAAGTGGATATAGAACTGTAGCTACCGGGACAGTTCAGGTGATAGCTGGGGTCCCCCCGATACGTCTACTAGCGGAGGAGCAACGCACCCTGTTTGGGGCGAAAAAGGAGGATATAGCGCGAAAGAAATCTAGAGAACTCACATGGGGAAAGTGGCAGGCTATGTGGAGCCGCTGCGATGCAACTTCTGTCTGGACGAAGACCCTGATCCCGGATCTCATCCCGTGGTTGAAATGTGCGCACAGGAGAACTGACTATCACCTTACTCAGTTCATATCGGGGCACGGCCATTTTCGTGCTTACCTGAAGAGGTTCGGGCTGTCGGAACATGACACATGTCGGAGCTGTGGGCTTTTCGATTCTCCGGAGCATGCTGTCTTGCTATGTGATAGTTGGGCTGCGAAGAGGCACGAGCTATCGATGAGACTGAACAGAGAAATAAATACCAATACCATCGTTAATGTCATGATAGAAGACAAAGCGAAATGGGATGCCGTGACGACTTTCATTGCGCGGGTAATGGCAGTAAGAGAGTCGGAGGAAAGAAACGCAAAGAAGCAGAGGTAGATCGTAGACATGCACACCACAATGGTCTTGAGAGTGTAATATAGAGGCAGAAGGAGATGAAGAGAAAGACCGCTGGCATCCTGACGTTATGTCCCAACGACGATTCCGGGATGCCAGAGAAGGCCAATAGAGAGGTTTTAGTCGGAGTAGCGCCCGACACTACCGGGGCACCTGGAACCTGTGCCCTGGTGCCAAGCGGTTTCCTCTCACAAAAAAAAAAAAAAAAAAAAAAAAAAAAATAATAATAATAATAATAATAATAATAATAATAATAATAATAATAATAATAATAATAATAATAAACCCGCACAGGGTAGCCTAGAGCTAGGTTACTGGGGACTAGCGACCCCACGGTTTCCTGAGCTAACCGTTGCGTTGGGATAGCAGCCCCAATCAGGTACACTTGCTCCAAACACTGATCAACAAGCAAGGACTAAAACAGCGAATTGGGCATGAAACACAAAATGGCATGCTTCAGAAGAAACAAAAGACTCAGGCGAGGATGTTGTTGAGATACATTCATTTCAACCCACTTCGTCAACATAACAACTAAAGCGCCGGACCCTCTGGGCCGAGTAAATGTAACCCCCCCTACATGGGAGAAGTGTTATTATCTGCTTACTATGAATGAAGCATGCCGTATGTAGTAGAGCCGCATAGATAGATTACGGAAAAATACCTGGAAATAAGAAATAATAAACAATAATAATGATATTATGAAAGCTATGCCAGCCATCTTGTTCTCACGAACCGATGGGTTAACAACCTGGCAACCAAGGACAAATTGAATGTTCTTGTGAATGGAGGAAATAATAATAATAATAAACCCACACAGGGTAGCCTAGAGATAGGTTACTGGGGACTAGCGACCCCACGGGTTCCTGCGCTAACCGTTGGATTGGGTTAGCAGCCCCAATGAGTTACACTTGCTCCAAACACTGGATGAAAAGGATACTGTGGTGGGTCGGAGGAGCAGGATCCAGGTAGGATTAACGAGCAAAGACCGAAACAGCAAATTGGAAATGAAACACAAACATGGCATGCTTCAGTAGAAACAAAGAACGCAGGCGAGGATGTTGTTGAGATACCTTCATCTCAACCCACTTCGTCAACATAACAACTAAAGCGCCGGACCCTATGGGCCGTGAAAATGAACCCCCCTTACATGGTGGGAGGTGTTATTATCTGCTTACTAAGAATGAAGCATGCCATATGGAGGAGAGCTGCATAGTTAGGTTACGGAAAAATACCTGGAAATAAGAAATAATAAACAAGAATAATAATAATATTATGATAGTTATGCCAGCCATCTTGTTCTGACGAACCGATGGGTTAACACACTGGCATCCAAGGACAAATTAAATGTTCTTGTGAATGGAGGAAATAATAATAATATAATATATAGGAAATATTAATTACAATAACAAAAATTAATTATTAAATTAACCAGAAAAAAAATCCACAAAAAATAAACTCACTACAATTGATTAATGAAATCCAAGAAAATATCGCTATAAATTGCATCAGCATTGAGGCACATCGTTGTCATAGGAGAACGATGGAGCAGAAAATAGGTTCTTGGAAATGGTAAGGCAAAGGTAGGACAGGACCGAGAGGATAATCGAGGAACCAAAAAATTAATATAGGAAAGTAACAGTGCGGAATCATCATGAACATCATGTCTTCTCAGCAGCGAATTATAGTCTATATACACATGATCAACTTTATAACACAAATACTTCAGAAAATGTCGCTGCATCTCCTCCACAAACAATTACAGGAAAATATAATGCGGTGACCATACGGGTGAAGCATATTCCAGTTTGCTGACAACAAAACAAAAGTATAACGTCTTTAGCAAAGAAAGAGTTTGCAGGTTCGCAATACAAAACCCAAAGTTTTGGATGCAGCTATACATATTGCTATGGATTTTTATTTAAAAAATAAAATACTTAAAATAAAATATTATGTGACAGGACTGTACATTGAAAATGTTTACAAATTTTGCGAGCGGTAACTAAAGTAGAAAAACTGGTTATCCGAGGTTGCAAGGGGAGTATCTAGGAGACGACTTTAAGCCATTAAACGAGAAGGTTGCTTTCTTCGTGACATATTTTATATATATATTAAATTAGTTCGGGTTTTGTATTTTTGAAAGTGTTTTATTGTTGATGTTGTAGAGTTATTAAATTCCCGACATTTATAGAGATAAATTCTGGGTTTTAGATGAATAAATTGATTAAGCACCTTTTTTCGTAAAAGTCTCCATTAATCTTGTAAGTAGAATAAAATTTTTATGACGTCATAATTAACAGAAGTATATTTCTATTGTATTAAAGATAGTAGTTAAGAGATTTAATTATTAGGAATACAGATAATACAGTTATATATTAAAATTATTTGTTAAAGTTATATATGAACGTTTGTTCGAGTGGAGTCAAGTTTTTTTGTGCTTAGTTATAGCACATGCAAGGTTTTTGTTCGCGTATCAGTATCTGAGTATACAGCGTGGTTTTCTTTGGAGAATTTAATATTAAACTTGGTTATTTTAGATAAGTTTGATCGGAGTCATTAAGGAGGATGTTTTCCATTCATTTAGCGGTCAATTTTCAATGAATGTTTTTACCTCAAGTATCTTTGTTATATGGTACAGCATCTTTATACTTTGTGAAGATATATTTTTTCTTTTTGTATTTAATATAATATATTTTTATTTTACTTTTTTATCTGCGTCTGTTTTATTTACTCACTCCAATTTTTTTAAATATTTAATACCTATATAAAAGAATATATTTAAAAGAAACTTAAAGAGAAATTAGTTTGGAATCAATTTATATAAAATAAGTAAATAAATTTTTGTGAACATTTCACTGGCGTTCAACTATATATTTTAGACACTTTTTTCCTAAGTGGAACCCGAGAAGTTAGAGGTCTCAGATTTGAAGATTCACCGGCTGAGAAAACCTAGTTGGGAAAACTAGTTGTGGATGGTGGTGTAACAAATCTTCAACCCACTATTCATAGCAATATGTTGTTAATATGTGCAGCAAAGCTTAGGCTAGAATCAAATAAAACCACGAGATCCTTTGCACTATCAACCGTCTCTAGATTGTAATCATTAATGTAATATACTGTGTCAATAGGATTAACCTTTTTCGTATAAGAAACAAAACAGCACTTCTTATTGTTCAACCCGAACTTGTATTTGGAACACCATTGAGTAATTATATCAATATTAAATTGTAAGTGACGTACATCATCCCATGTCTTGAGAGAGACATCGAGTCATCCGCGTAGGCGAGTGCGGGACACGATAAAGACGTCAATAAGTCATTGATAAAGAGAACGGACAGCAATGGTCCCAGATGAGATCCTTGTGGGACACCCAATAAAGGAAAATATTCAATAGATTTATAGCCATTGTAATAAGCATAATTAGATCTGTTAGTTAAGTATGACAGCAGAAGCAGAAGAAACAAAGAACTCAAACAAAATGCATGCTCAATTTTATCAGATGCACTACTAAAATCAGAATAAACGAGATCTAATTATATGTAGTTGCAATAATATAATTTAGGTAAGTCATCAAATTGTGACTCAGATGCTCGATACATTATTGTAACAGGAGACCGATACCTAATATTTGTTCTGGGAGTAGCAGTGTAGAACGTTCCAGCAAATCTACGAAACCAATATACTTGATTATACGTAATTTTCCAAATAAATTTGAAATCCTATTCGTATATTCGGCGAAATAAGGCGTTTGATAAGCACTCATGTGATTGATATGCTCTCAGGCACTGAGCACGAGCGTTGAGGCTGTGCACTTGCCGAACATAGGTTAGAAGTTGAACACCGAAGTTAATTTTAATCTGCCCAGATTCTATCCCGTATCCCCTCTTACTTTAACCAAAATATATGAAACCATAGAAATCTTAAAGCATTCGAATAAGAAGATTCAAAGGAGGTTCTTGAAATATTTTTCTTTCATAACTAGTGGAATACGATGTAGATTAGAATAGCCTTTTTAGGCGAGCATGGAATGGAGTCGTTGTTGGAACGGAGGAATCTCTCTAGTGTCAACTATTTAATTAAAATTTTACCTTGTACCACATTACGGCACACGTTCGAAGGCTACATTTTCGGTTCCTTGTGCGGAAACTAATATTTTCGCTATAGTCCCAATGGTTTATACCGGATGTCCTTGAAATAAAAAGACAACGTATGAAAAGTAGGAAGGTGTAATTACATACCTAGAGTATAAATTTAGAATATTTTACCAAAATTATCTCTTATAAGCGAGATAAACAATGGCAAAGTTATTTTAAAAAAAATTATCACGCCACTGTGCGATCGACTTTATTATAAAATACGATATCTTAAAGTTGACCGACAATAACAAAAAGAATAGTTTTGTTATTGTCCATCTCATCTAGCTGTTACGTATGTAAACATACGCTGTAGCGTATGTGTGTATGAGGTATTTATTATCTATACACATTCTGAATATTTTCAATTCATTGGCGTCACGTAATACAATTTTCGGGGATTTTAATTTCAGGGTTCGCCTCGCAATATTTTGGATTATGTTTTATATAATTACATCTTTCCATTTATCGTATATTGTCTTTTTATCTCAAGGACATCCTGTATATTGAAGGACAATGGATTAATTTTAATTTGTATATAGAATTAGTACTGTTATATGTTTCTGTATTTATATTTTTATATTATCCCCTAAGTGGATTTATATCTGTTGGATATTAAAATTATTATTATTATTGCTATTAAAACAATCGAAATGTGAACACTTGCTTTATACAGAGAAAAAGCACACGTTGCTTTTTTAAGTGGGGCTGTGGAGTTGAACTAAAATGAATGCATGATATTCACCTGTTATCGTTTTACCTTTTTAAGTATAAACAACAAAAATTCCACTGCGTCTCAAAAGATAGTTGCCACAATCTCTTCGGCCTAGTATACAGTCTTTGCCTTCTTCGGGACACTTATATCAGTCTCAGTCCATTGTTTCGATTGTTGTGTATAATGGTGTATCCAAGTTTCATCAACCGCTATTATTCGATGCCAAAAGTGCTTCGGATGATGTCTTATCTTCGCTAAATTGAAGGCCGAAATGTGTTCTTGTCCGTATTTGCGGTGACCCATTTTGTACATAAATTTTCCATAACATTTTGTTACACTTCGTATATACCGATTGGTCCAGCTCGGAACGGGCCATAGGCAACAATATATGTATGGAACGTAATGCGATGTGGCAACGTGTGTACGATGCCACTCCGATTGCCCGTCATTCGTATTTAGCTGTGCATACGTAAAGGTAGTTATCATGTCAGTGTATATAACCGCAGAGAAGGTACAAATAGTTTCGTAGTATCTTGCCGGCAATTCCTGTCGAACAACCGCTGATTTATTTGCTGTAGAGTACGTAAATCGGCCTATTCCTTCGCATTCGACGATTGAAAGGATCGTAAATGCGTTTAGGAAATATGGCTGTGTAGTCGGAAATTGCCGCAAATGCCAACAAATTGACGAACAGCCTGATATCCCTCTAATACCTGCCGATCGGGAGGAGAGAGACGTGAGGGTTTGTTAGTTAGTTGAAATGGGCGACCTTAAGTGTACACGGCAAATTGCAGACGAAATCGGTGTTAGTAGAAGTACAGTAAAGCGGATTCTAAAACGCAATAAATATAAAAATATTTTTTTTACTTTTATCTTTTAGAAAACGTTATTGTTATTTTATTACTTAAAATTACTTTTCCGTAGCAGCTAAGAATACAATAATAATAATAAATTGGACCTTATTATGTCTGAAACAAATGGGCAAATTACGTATACAGAACGAATATGCAAACGACTATATCCTTGCGCGGTTTAAGTCTTACTAAATTCTTAACTGCAATGTGCTGCAATTGAAGCTGGTGCGCGTAGAGGGGATGCGCTGTTGCCACTCATTGCTGACTATGGCCCGTTCCGAGCTGGACCAATCGGTATAAGAATGTTTTAATTTAATTTTAAATTATATTTCTTCAAATATATATCGAATTTAAAATATGAATTAAAATTTAGACATTTCTGTGTATAATCGTATTTTTTCTAGAGAAAGCCTTTCTCTTTTGTTATAGTACTAGCCGTCCGACCCTTCCATATCTACCTCAATGAGAACGGTCACCCAAGTATCTAACGTTCGCTTCGAATTTTTTAATACTATACATTTCGTTCTTAAACTTACTTATTTAATTAATCACGTATACGTCTTCATAGCTATATCATGTCGCATATCATTTTAAGGCTTCTTTCACAAGAAATATTTTAATGATATTTGTTTCATCGATATCGCAAATCTTAGCTCGCGCTTTTGATTAGTTCTTAATTCAAAACATCGCCAGCTTCCCTCTCCTAACTGCGCCATAAACCAAGAACTTTTATCAACTACCAGTGGTTTCTTACACCGAACTCATACTTCTTCTGTTTCTAACTCTAAGATACACATCGCTCAAACTCGATACGTGCTGTTCTAGCATCCAAGCGCTGTCGGCCATGTTTTACACATCTCCGATCGCGACATACTCGCAACACAAAGGTAATCTGTATTGTTCAAATATATATTATTCTTTTATTATTCACATTAATCTAATTAATTAATTTCTTTCCAGAGTAATTTTTGCATATCAATTTTTAATTACTTGTTCATCGTACTTTATATTGCTACTTTTATTTTATCACTTTAATACATTTTAAATAGCTCAATATAAATGTAAATGTTAAATAAAAATTTTGAAGACAACGTTGTTGTGTTTGATTTAGTTAATAAGCTGTAATATATTTATTTCAGCATTATTGCACGCGCCCTGGACCTTGGATGCAACTTCATCACGCAATTTATTATTTAAAAATTTACGGTATTGCTAGAACGTTTAGTAGAAACGCTAGAAATTGCAGTAGAATTGTAGTAGAAATTGTAGTAGAAATTGCTAGAAAATTTAGTAAGACTTAAACCGCGCAAGGATATAGTCGTTTGCATATTCGTTCTGTATACGTAATTTGCCCATTTGTTTCAGACATAATAAGGTCCACTTTAATTTGACAATTATCTAACACCTATCATTGTATGTATATACTTTTTGAATCATATCTGGAATACACACGACTTTTGGGTGTCCACTGTGTTGTTCATAAAATACGCAGGTTTACTAACGTTTAAACTTAGCTGTCCATCATTTTATGGTTACAATCGAAGGAGATTGGTCTCCGTAAACAGATTACAGATCAGTTTTCACTTCATATTTGTTTTATTCTTTAAAAATAAGAATTTAATCACTTTTTCCATGTTTCAAAACAAGCAAAAAGATTTTACTTTCTACTCAAATGAATCGTTACGATAGAAATCAACACAAGGATTACCAACTTGAAAAATGAATATTATTTTTTCTTAGTGCTGTCCTCTCGCGTCAGGCTTACTAAATACTGATACGTCCTCGTAGTATGAGTAAATTTTCTATTCGTAATAGTTACCATGATTTCTCAAAAAATGAGTAACACCCTTATTGGTCAATAGTTATCAAAACTCCTTTCAACTAATAAATATTAGCTTTTAAATTGAAGTAAAAGAATTATGTAATTTAATTTCAATTTCACGTTCATACAGATGAAATGTTTACCTACAAATTATTACTGTACCTATGACTTTATTTCATACAGTATATACAGTACACTGTACATACTGTATACTGAATTTGACAATATAAACTTACTATAATCTTTGTGTTTGGATTCCTACCTATTTTCCTCCGACATCTTCTGCATATACCTAATTAAAATTGACTTTAGTATTCCTTTTATCAGATTCCGCACGTTCAGGCGTTTCCTATATTGATGTACACATATAAACTTGCGCACGTACATAACGGGTGTTTAGTTTTGTAATGTGTATAGACAGCTTAGTGTGTATGTGTGTACAGAAGACTGAGCAGTGGCACTAAGTCGCATTTCGTATTAATTGCATTAGTTTCATGAGGTCTCTGTAAGCGCGAGGAGCGAGGAGAGGTTACTTGCAACAAGCGACAGCAACGGCAGCTGAGTGACAGCGAAGGAATCCGGACATGGGTAATACGGCTGCCCACACAATTGTGTGTTTTGTACGCTTCGATCTGACTACACTCGACGTCTCGACAAGCGTTTAACCAATAGATATATGTATGTGTATACGCAGTCTTAAATAAGAGAAGTATTATTGTTAAGTATGTGTAAGAAGATTAGTTTGAATGTATATTTGTACAAGTAGATATTTCTTATAAACCAGATTATCTATTAGTAGTTCCATAAATTATAATCAACCGTGGAAATATCTAAGTTACAGTTGAAAATGTAGAATAATTATTTTTTTTCTGTATTGGGATCTAATAATAACATCTAATTTTGAAGCACGCAACATTTTTTATTAGATTAATATATATTAAGTATTGGATTTGATATATAAAATCCAAAACTATTTAAACTCTGGAAATACATTCTTATCAAAATAATTTCATAATACCATTAAAAGATTTGAATTTCTGAGGCTGATGAAAGTTTCACTGGCATCTTTAACCTCTTCTCCTCTTTGAAATTATTTTCTCTTTCAGAAAGCATTTAGATAGTACAATATTTTGGAGAATAAACCTGACGAAAATGAGAGCTGATACCAAACTGTCATTAGAATTCTCTAAAGAATAAGCTTTGGAGCTTCATGTATATCTAACCATTGAAATCTTCTTTTACAATTTGCATATATTATTCGTGCTTGGCTTGACGAAATAATACTGTGATAAATCTTTTGTTTTGGTTCGATTAGTAAAACACTGTATTTAAGAATAACTATATTAATGAAATCTAAGTAACACTAAATAAGAACTAACAATAAATAACAAGTTTACGACATAAGTTCGCGACGATTATTGCTTGAATGGGTCATTCCTCCCTTGAATGCTTATATACTCCTCGGGTAGTTCTGGAACGTTCGTTTTCTAGAGGAACCGGGAGTTCCATGTCACAGTGCACAGTCAGTGACGTCATCGCTTAGGTCACCGACTGACGTAGCGTCGCTTGACGCACATCACAATACTAATTGGTCTAGAAAAACTTTATTTCTCATCAAAGGCATTTAATCGATCCAATTCGTCTTTCTGAGAACGTTTATTAGGAACCCAGTTATACAACTTTTTAACTTGCCCTATGATACGAATATGGATTTATATTGCATTGCGATCAACACTTAATCTATCTCTAAGTTGTTTTAAGGTTTGAGTTATCTTTCTGCATTAAAGTCCTTAAAACTTTTTTGACGATATTTCTTAGGTAGTTTCACCATAAACTCACTATCACCACGATATTTAATAGGTATGAGTGTATATTTTATTACATTTACTTAGACTTGGTTCCTTTGGACTCTACTGATAATTTAAGACAAACTTCAGTAAAGAATAAGAAGATAGCTTAGATTAAATTACTTAAGGTGGCAACAAATCCTGTTCCATTATGAACTCCCTAGATCTATTGTGGTCTTCATGTATCGTTAGAGTACTTTCTCCAGTCCTGCTCTTTCAACCAAGCTTAGCAACTTTGAGAGCGGTTCTTATAGATATAGACTCATTTTAGGATATTCATCTTGTATTTTGTCAGTACTTCACATTTGGCATACTACATGAATCGCGGCTTCTTCTTCACCATGGAAGAATTTACCTACCAAACCAATAATTTAAGACAAATTTCAGTAACGAATATGAAGGTAGATTAGATTATGTATTACTTAAGGTGGAAACAAAGTCTATTTCCCTAGATCTATTGTGTTTTTCATGTCTCGTTAGAATACTTGCTCCACCCTTGCTCTTTTAGCTAAGCTTAGCAGCATCGAGAGCGGTTCTTTTAAATATAGTTCCACTTTAGGATATCCGTCTTCTATTTTGTCAGTCCTTCACATTGGCAGAGTACATGAATCGCGGTTTCTTCTTCCGTTTGGAAGAATCTACATATCAAGTCCATATTATTCATATATTTATAGAGTCTATAGTGCCCCTTTAGAAAGTCCATTATAATTAGGGACCGGACACGAGATGCCGAAATTACGATGGACCATATAAATAGTAAGTATAACACGCAGTTATTGAATAGCACTATTCATTCGGTTAACCGCACATCTGTTTTTTGTCGTTGAATTGTGACGTAATTACTTCAATTTTATACTTCTTAAATTCCTTTCTTCAGGAGCATAGATAGAAGCGGGAGGAGTTTTTATAATTTGTTTTATATATTAGTTTATATTTCGTAAGATAAGTAAAGTACGGCGAGTTAGTTTTTTTTTCATTCTTTTAACTGTTAATTACATATATACGTAAGTGTTCAGTGAATTTAGTTAAGTTTTAATAACTTAATACATTTTTAATTTTCATTTATTTAGATCTAAAACATTGTTTAAGTTACTTTTTCAGATATGATATGGAACAACGTTGAGAATGGCATCGTGAAACAATGGCGAGTTGGATTAAGGGTCAAACTGATTGTAGGTTTTTTGCCAGTGATTCCCAAATATATTGCAAAGTCTTTAAGATATCGTTAAAAATTCCAAGAAATCGCACGTAAAACGTCACTTAGTATCGCAAACACATACACAGAAATTAGACCTGTTGGAAACTGACAATTTTAACGAAGAATTCTGTGAAACATTATGTATGTAAGTGCTAAACGAAAGCAGTAGAATGCATTAGAAGCCATTTTTCACATCAGTACCTATAATGGATAAGTACCGACGAAGCTGTTATATTAGGACGCTGTGTGGTAAATGTTGTAGCTGGTGTACTACATCCAACTATTCTATATTACCCATATGTAATAGCAATAAAAGTTATAAATGCAGTTGATGCGGAAACACTAAATAAAACCATTTACGAAAATAGGCACCAAATGCTTCATTCGGACGACAGGTACAAAGAAAAAATACTTTATTTGTCAATGACATGTTAAAAACAGGCAAACTATTAAAGGAAACATATCCTAATAGGCTGCATATTACTTGTGTAGCACATGGTCTCCACAGAATCTGTGAATATATCAGAGACACCTTTCCGGAAGTTGATAGACTTGTATCCGCTTTTGAAAAAGTTTTCAGAAAAGCACCATTGAGAGTGGCTCTTTACAGGTAAAAACTTCCATCTTTGTCACTGCCTCACTCTCCAGTAGTAACTAGTTGTGGATCATAGTTGGAAGCCACTAGTTTTTATGGAGAGAATTTCGATAGTTTACAAAATTTCATTACATATTTAAATGACGATGCTCGAATTATTTATGAATGCAAGTAACTAATACAAATTCAAAATTTAAAAAATCAGTTGTACTGTAAAACTAATCACTTATTTTGAAAATCTAAATCTCAAATTAATTGATGGATTAACCACATTAACCTATTAATAATTTGAAAAATATTCCAAATGACTACGGATGTGGCCGTCGGCAAAATCTGGACGCAGTTTTGAATAGAAATCCAGATTTAATAATATTGCGGCAATTGTGTATGGGTACAATACCTCAAAAGTTAACTCCTAAATACGCCGAAATAAAAGAATCTTTCCACTATGCACCTATAACCAGTTGCGATGTAGAAAGGATGTTTTCTATATACAAGGATGTATTTCATTCAAAGAGAACAAATTTTACAGAAGATAACCTTGAGAAAGTATTATGTACTAGTTAATATTAACAACTTGAACTGCAAAATGAACAAATAAAAATGAATTTCGTATTTTATAGATCACCACCCGTTTGTTTTCCAATTATATAAATAAAATTAAAAGCTCTTTAAAAATACAAAGTTTCAATAGTGCGCCCATGGGCGATGAGTCATGGGCCGCTCGTGTCCGGTCCCTATTTATAATTTTAAGCGACTTTCTGTCTCTATTAACTAGAGACAGAAGAAATGTAATTGTCTCTGACATTGGTAGTTTTTCCACCTCTGACATTGAGAGTTTTTCCACATTTCCCTAGATCTATTTTAAGCCCACTTTTAACTTTAACTTTTAATATAATTGATTTGCAGGTGATTAGCAATTTAAATCAAATCATTTTTAAATTTTTGACGAAATAGTTAAATCCGCTACAGTTGTAGCTCAGTTGTACTTTAATATCGATGCGACTCACATCAATGATATGAATGTATAAACTAAGCTAAAAAAATATATATATATATATATATATATATATATATATATATATAGGCTGTCCTTGAAAGAAAGAGACAATGTAAGAAAATTGGAGTGTAGCAATTATATAGAATATGAATCCAAAGAATTACGGCGCGAACTCCAGAATTTAAAAAAAATCCGCTCAAAATTGTAGTATCTGCCGCCTATGAATTCAGAATATATTATCTATTGAACACACACAAACACACACACGCGCTGTATGTGTGTGTGTTAAATACATAACAGCTGTTGGTGTTATGATTACATCAGCTTTGCGTACAACAGCTTTGTATGCTACGTGTACGATAGCTTCGTACGAAACGTCCGCTGTTAAGAATTTATTCTTGCGTGTGAAATATTATAAGAAGATGTACGATGTGTGCCTTACGGAGCATTTCACGTCCAATTTGGTAACAATCTATTTTTAATCGATGACGTAAATGTAAATAATATCGAACGTACACATATACACATGTAACGATCAACAGCTGACTGAATTGGAGACATAATTGTTTCGATACTTAAAGCCGACCGACTAACATAAAGAATTGGGGTACCTACTCTTTATGTTATAGCCAGTCGTACAGTGGCGTGACAAATATTTTATAAATATCTTTGTCATTTTTTTCTCGCGTATTGGAGGGAATTTTGGGAAAATATTTTAGATTCATATTCTATATAATTACATCTTTACATTTTTCATGCGGTGTCTCTTTCTTTCAATGACACCTGTATATTTGACGTTGACATGAAGTAAGACACCACAGCGTTGGTTTATAAGCCGTGCAATAGTAACATTTTTAACATTGCGTAATTGTGAAATAGCTGCTGGGACTGCAGATTTTGAAGCTTACAACTATCGTTGAATGAATTCTTGATGAGCTTGTTAGAAATCTGAATTTTATCATAAATTTATAGAAATTACATGGATTGTAATTAGTATATATCCGATAACAAGCCCCAGAAAGTATTCTCGATTTTTCATGACCTTATTATTTTCGTAATATACTTAGAATTACTAATTTTTAAATATAAACTATTTAAGTTACCGCTTTTGATAAATTAAATTAGAAGTATTGCATGTATCTAGGCAATGCAGATTGATAATTTTCATACAATTCAATAATATTAATTTAATTATCATTCTTCATGAATGAATGTGTTCTATCTAGAGATTGTTTTAGTTTGTATTTGCATCTCTATTTATTCTCTACCTTGAATATCATGCTTCTATGGTTCAATCTACTGAATCGTTTAAGGCCCTGGATCAGTTTCTTTTTCTTATATTTATAGAATTTTATTTTAATACGCGTACACCATATCACCTCGAGTTTTTATATTTAATTATTTTGAGAATGATATTGATTAGGAAAATCCTTTTTTGCTTTATTCTTGATTAGCAACATCATCTATAGCAATTCGTCCCGATAATTTGCATGATCATGTTTAAATCTTTAATCTTTAATCGAAAGTTCCACTACTTTAGAGACGCGCTAAAATAGCTGCTGTAGAAAGTAATTATTGACGAAAACGTTGCGACTTAATGCTACAAGATCATGTTAGAGACAAGATGAACGATCGAACAGATGAAAGTTATTTTGATAGGGCTATTGAAAACAAATAATGAGCAATATATCACTGAAATAAGTTTTGAATGAGTTTTAAAGAAACAAAAGAAGCGAGAACATTAAAAATAGAAAACAATATTCATAAATAATTATAGAAGTTATCCATGGTACCATGGTGCCCCATTAATATTGATTAAATATTCAATAAGTAATATTCAACAATTAATTTACACTTCGTTCTTAAAAAGGGAATTCAAATAACCTGTTAATAAAGTAGACAATAACAATAGCGAAATACGAAGGTGGGTTGACTTATTCGCGCGATTGTTTAGAATAGGCTGTGAAATAAAAAAATAAACATCACATTTTGACGACCGATATCTTGTCAGTTTACTCTTAGTGTTTGATAAATTTGTGACAAAGCGTGTTTAATAGGCAACCTTCTTAATTTTACTCAGTTACTAATTAAGTGTAAATGGATAATTTGAACTTCGTGCAGAGATTAAGTATCTTTTAAAGAAAGGCACGTTCTTTACCGAAGTCCATTGATGATATGCGAAATACACTGGATGAGGCTTGTCCTTCGTATACAACCGTCAGAAAATGGGGAAATGAATTTAAGCGTGGCAGGAACAGCTTAGAGACGATCCCTACAGTGGATAGCCGAAAATTGCTACAAGTCCAGAAACGGTGGATAAAGTCTAAGTGACGAATTTTGGACGACGAACTTAATATGAGCAAGCTTTCGATAAGATGATGTACCATGTTTATTGACGACGGAACAAAGGTCTGTTCGCTATCAAATATCGATGAATAATTTAGAAATTCTTAAACGCAACACAACAGATTTTTTGCACCGATTTGCTACTTGTGATAAAACATGAACTCTATTCATAAATCAAGGCGATAAAGAGAGACCATTGTGCTAAGTTCACAAGCGACATGGACCATGACCTATACGGAGCCTAAAGAAAGGTTTAGAAGATGCTTAAAAATAGAAAAAAGTCCGTAAACGAGTGTGTACAGGTTAAAGGTATCACTATGGATGTGGGAGGAATACGGTGGAAACACAGGAACCGGAAGAATAGTGTCTAACGTTACCGTTCCAGTAACGGAAACAGTAGCAACACTAAAAAGCTTAAAGAACAGAGAAACGTCTGGACCTGACGATATAACAAACAAACTCCTAAAATACGGCGGTCTAGAACTCGCAGCAAAACTGACAGTGCTGTTTAATAAAATAACAGCAAACAGTTCCCGTTCACAGGAAGGGGGAAAGAAAACACCCACAAAATTACAGAGGAATAATACTACTGCGTTTAACATTGAAGCTGTTTATAAGTCTGCTCGAGAAAGAATTATAGGAGCTAATAACAAACAGAGAGGAACAACTAGGGTTCAAAAAAACTCGATCGACAATTGATGCCATATCCATTATTAAACAAATTTAAAAAAAGCTATAGAGTTTAATACACCGACATTCGTATGCGTTGTAGACCTCACTAAAGGTAAATAGATTCCGACTAGCAGATGTCATCAAAATCCTAAAAGAAAAGGAGGTCCCTGCTAACATAGTAAGAGCAATACACAACTTCAATACGGCCAACAGAATACAGATCAAAGATGGAGAGAACCAACTCTAAAGAAAGGCAAGACAGTTTTATCGATCGATCGATCGATCGATCGAAAGGTGATGGCATCGGTATTTTGGTATTCAAAAGGAATATTGTTGATAAACTATCTTCAAAAACGCAAGACCATAAACGGAGAATATTAAGCAAATCTTCTAGATCGTTTGAAGACAGCTATCGCTGAAAAGTGACCAGGAATTACTAAGAAGAAAGTGCTGCTTCACCATGATTAATGCGCTTGTGCATTCCAAAACGGTTGCTGCAAAAAACGAAGAATTAATGTTCGAATTTGTACCGCACCCCCCATATTCGTCAGACTTGACACCATCTGACTATCATCTATACCCTAAACTAAAAGATTTTCTCGGATGCAACATATTCTGCACAAATGGAGAGCGAGCTTCAACGGTGGACGATTATTTTGCAGCGCTAGAAGAAAACTACTTTCAAAACGGAATAAATTAGCGTGAACACATATGAACCACATGTATCGAATTAAGATGAAATTATGTAGAAAAGCAAAGTTTGTTTATTTAAATTATTCCATTGTTTCTGTACGATCGAGCGAATTAATCAACTCTCCCTCGTAGGTAGAAATTGTACGAGCCAGAAGAGCTGCATAAACAATATTGCATACGTAAGTTTAGTATTTAATGAGTATTACTGGAAGGACTCTTTAGCAATAGAACAAATAGTGCGTCTTTGGTTAAAGTAAAACATTTGAAGATATGCCCTTCACCAAATCGCCAGTGGGATAACACTCCTTAGGCATCTTTAAGAATAATCGTGGCGGCGTGTTTTCATTTCTAGGTCTTAAAGGAACGTATTTTCTATAAAAAGATAAATAGTCAAATTTAATTTTTGTAGGTGTTATTTGTGACGAGTCCTTCTTGTTTTTCAATCAGGAATAGTAACTATTAAAAGACATTAGTCTTAGTCCTCGATATCTTTTACATTCAGTCATTTCTACTAACTCGTCACGCCTACAGGCACCCGCGATTCCAATAATTAGAACAACCTATAATATAGAAATCTCTATTAAACTATAATATTAAATAAACATATAAAATTTACCTTGTTTAATAAGTGTATTTCGTCAGGGGCTTTGCACAAAAATTTGCATATTTCGCTCTGTAAAAAGGTTTTTGACTTTTTGAGTTTGTATCCAATTCAATATGAAACAAACATGTAAATAATTTACATATCTGTAACTATGCACAAGGACAATACACCTCGTATTTTCAGCATTTACTTCTGCTTAATACATATGTTTCTGCCATCTAGGCGTCCTCAGTTAAGCTAGTGAAGCAATGTATACAAATTAATACAAACATGTTATAAACAACTGGTTTGTATCTGTATTTAAATTTACTGAAATAGCCCGCATAGATCAAGCAAGTTCCGTCCTATAAGAAGACAACTATTTAATAATTGACATCTTACGGGCGAAAGAGACTTTGTCTGGAAGGCTACCTATCGTTCGAACAGCTAAGCTGCTACGGGAAACGATAAAATACGTATGTAGATGTAGTCCATTAACAAACAGCCAGATGGCGCCATCTGGCTGGTTGTTAAGCAGCAGCTTAGCTGTTCGAACGATAGGTAGCCTTCCAGACAAAGTCTCTTTCGCCCGTAAGATGTCAATTATTAAATAGTTGTCTTCTTATAGGACGAACTTGCTTGATCTATGCGGGCTATTTCAGTAAATTTAAATACAGATACAAACCAGTTGTTTATAACAGGTTTGTATTAATTTGTATACATTGCTTCACTAGCTTAACTGAGGACGCCTAGATGGCAGAAACATATTGCAGTGGAATGTGCTTTTAATTGCTTATTAATTTTTTTATTCACACTACAACTTATGCTTCCGGCTGTTGAGTCTATTAGATTCCTCGAACTCACTTCTTACGGGTCGCTCTTCTCAGATGGGGCCAGGTTATGTTAGAAGTAAAACAATAAATGTTAATAAAAGACTCAGTTAGCTAATTTACAATTTTTAATACACAAAAGAAAAAAAAAATCCCTTTACCGAATGTATAGGGAGCTAAAGCACAATGAACAGTAGCATAAGGAGGAAAGACTCTTTATGAATATGACTCGCACAAAGAGAAAAACCCCCTGTGACTCTCGAACAAACATAAAATTAATAAATAATTGAGAAATTTGTCAAGTTTGACCTTTACTTTAACCCCTACAATTCCAAATGTCAATAACTACAAAGTTATTGAAACCGCGTAATAGTCTTACAGTCATGCGCAAATAAAACACGACAAAAATCAACCCACAACTAAAAAAATCCAACCTGAATTTAAAACGTTCTGGAATATTATCTTGAAGAAAAAAACTCCACTAAAAAAGAAACATGACAATTTTCTCTAATACTCATATACTACTTTAAATATCAAAATTATCACAAATAATACATAACATTAATTATAAGAAAATAATCGTAGCATCAATTATATAAATTAAATATTTTTTTATCAAACTTACATCGATCCAAGTACTGATAACACAAAAACTACATGAGAGATATCATACTTTATAATTCACAACGAGATCACCAACTCTCGTAAAAATCGAAATAACATTACATGCACATTTATAAATGCATAAACAAAATTAAAAACCCGATTTTACTTAAAACAGAGAATAAAAAATGAACTTCTTATCCTCTACAACCGGTCACTTTGGAAGTCTTGATATCTCTAACTAAATTTACCGCGAAAAATTCCTACATCTAATTCAATAGTACCACAACTGTCCGCATCCATACGTTTAAACTAATAAACATACAGAGTCAGTCAAAAATATAATTACAAATATAATAAATATTAATAAAATTCAAATGTTGTACAAAATTTAATTCTTCCATCTTTTTCTCTCTCTCTGGATAGAAAAATCCACTACAATATGTATTAAGCAGAAGTAAATGCTGAAGATACGAGGTGTATTGTCCATGTGCATAGTTACAGATATGTAAATTATTTACATGTTTGTTTCATATTGTACAAACGCTTTATACGTGCTTAACGTATTGTCATACTTAAACAAAACCTTTTTGTATCCAATTGTTTCTTTTTTAGAATATATTCGCAACGTACTTTACAATTACAAAATATTCAAAAATTGTGTTTTACTTATTTGCAATAAAGTGCGTCTTTACCAACTGGGTTTTAATTTAACGATAAATTCGAATAAATAATGTTTTGTTCTAATTTTGGACATCACTCTAAACCCAACGAATATTCAACAGATTAGAAAAATATTTATGTATTTTTGTTAGCATCTTCCCTATCAGCACAGCTTCTTTAAAAATGATATTAGTATATGCATGAATGCTTTTGTTGTTACCAGCTGGTTGCGACCGGCAGTACCGTATTGACTTTCATATATTCTATGAGATCACTTCCACCTTGCATCCACGCACGGATACGTTCACAAAGACATTACGCCTGAACTGACTGCACGACTTGCTAGTTTTATTATTAAGGACATTAATTGTTGTATTCCTTACGGTTCGTCGATGACCTTTTCAAGCACATCCGAGGAATATTTTAGTTACGTCTTCTGAATGCGTGGGTCACACGCACGAAATGGACGTGTGAGGAATATTACTCGAAACGTTTTGCTGTCTAATAGAGCTGTTGGAAATTCCGTATTCCGTTCACTCTAAATGTTTTTCCAAGTTACTGTACGTTGAACTCCAACAACAAGTTGATCATCTTTGTGCTGTGTTCTTTTCGAGGAAGACTGTTTCCAATGTCGTACAGTGAATTCAGAGTAAACGATTAATCATCGATGTACACCTAAATGAAATATTTAATTACCTTGAGGTTTCGAATAATAAGATTTTCCGTCGAGAAATTTTCAATGTCTTCGTAGTTGTTATACAACGGATTTCAAGAATTAATTAATTTTTATTGCTAATCACACACTGTAGTTTTCGAAAAATACAAAACCACAACGAAAATAGTTTAGGCATGACCCGGAGCTTTTACATAATATTTTATCGACGCAATATATTTACAAAATAATTATTTTTAACAGGCAGCATACTCTTTTTTAATTGTGTCTGTAATCAATCAAATAACATATGTCTATATTATTTGATTTGTTTTGCTTATACTTTTCATCTTCGTCTCCTCAAATTTCAAGCAGGTAGTAATCACAGTGAGAGTCTTTCGAAGATGTACTTTTACTATTAATTATGTTGACCTATGCTTTGTATTCTTTCTTGTACCACAAAATCTACAATCAATTTGTTTCGGGTCCAATGAAAAAAATCAGCATTATTTTCCAGAAGATTCCATGGTTTCTGACTTTAGTTTATCATACAATTTATCTTTAAAATAAAAGGTGTCTCCGAGACTTATACAAACTCTGGAAAACTTTTCCTTCTCTTACATTTAAAAATTTCAAAATTGCCTTAAATATACGAGCGCGGATTCATATATACGAGAGGGTATTGATATATTCTTAGCCTACTATTGAAACAATTTAAAGTTGGGAATACTTTATTATTCATCATAGTTTCCTCTTAAATTAATACATTGAATACAGCGATTCTGCAACGCTAGATAAAGCAGATTAGCTACAACATATAAACTTAGTAATACTAATAAACATCTATTTTCAAAACTTAAACCTAAAATAGAAAAAATCGAGAAACACATGTCATCTATAAAATACCATGTAGTTACTACATAGGCCAAACTAAACAAGATTTATACAAAAGAATACAAGCCCACAAATACTATAAAACAGACAAAACTGCTTTATCTACACACAAACTACAACGCAATCAACATTTCGATTTTGAAAACACACAGATAATTACTAAAGAATAACACACAATGAAAAGGGAAATTAAAGAAATGATTAGTATTAAACAGGAAAAAAATTCAATTAACAACAGAAGTGATATAAAAAATTTAAGCAGTATATACTAACGTGTTGATTTGAAAAGTCAATTTAGTAGCATGTGATTTACTGAGAACATTTTGAAGCATGTCGTAAATTAAAATTTACTACTTAACCTACGAAGTCGTATATTTTGACAGTTTCATATATACAGGGTCCGGCAACGAAGCGGAGACGGAAGATTACACGTATTTGAAAGTTAGTCAAATATTCGGATATCCTTCCGTACCATCAAGCGCACGTTTTAAAAATATTTTGTTTTATACAGGGTGTTCCAGATGGAAATGCTAGACTAAAGTTGCATTTTTTTAAATGGAACAGCCTGTATATTAATAGATAAAATGATCCGCGTTTGAAAGCTGGTTACATCGATATAATGTTGTATGGGTCTAAAGTTGATGTGTAAGTTTCTGTGTAAATAATTATTTTACTTGATAAATTGATACATTTCAGTAGGCTATTCTGCATAAGGAAAATCAAAAGATCCGAAACCAATAGAATAGAATATTTTTTACTAGTATGCACTTTCGTTGCTACGTGAAATAAATTCTGCAACTGCTCGCATTATACAGGGTGTTCACAATTTCGCAAAATCGAAGAAATCTCGTAATTTTTAAAAGGAACAGCCTGTATATTTTTAGCTCATTGAAAAGCCCTTTTACTACGCTTTCTATTGATACCTCATTTGATGCACCTAGGATGGATCATTTACTAATTATTTCTTTTTAGATTTGAATTAATGAAAAATACCTGTGTTTTTAGTAGCTAATTTGCGCTTTTAAACCTTCTGTAAGATCGGATATTCAACAAATTATCCATAAATGGTCTATAAAAGAAGAAACCCCATTAAGTACGAGAATCAGTTGATTTTCACTCAGCGGTGAAAGCAAACATTAAATTAATGTAAAGTAATATAGCATTTTCAATAGATTCATTGCCGATTAAGTTATCAGGTGTTAGTTTAATAAAAAAATTGCACTAATTAATTTGTACTTTAAAGAATTTTGTAAAATCAACAATTTTACGAATACCTAATATGAAACAATACATACCTAATTAGCTTAATATAAATCGAAATCATGTAGGAAAGAATCAAGTACGAGTAGTATTAAAAGTTTGCACTATTTTATATAAATACTCATTATTAACCACAACATGAAATTTAATTAACAAAAGTAGTAGCACAGTAAATAAAAATAAAGTAAATGTAAATAGTAAATGCAAATAAATCAAAGAAAACTTTCAAATGTCCTTCCTTGTCTTTCAATACATAAATGAAGCCGCCTGGTGAAATTCTGTTAAACATGCTGTAATGTTTCTTGGCGAACAATTCTAAATGCGTCTCTTATGCGTTCTATCATATTTTCCCTTGTTGTAGGAACTTCCACATAAACTTGAGCCTTGACATATCCCTAAAAGTAGAAGTCCAAGACAGTAAGATCTGGACTTCGTGGAGGCCAAGCGATTGGACCACCTCGTCCTATCCATTTGTCTTCCTTCCATCGCCCTAGAAACTCCCTAACTTTAAGGCTGTAATGAGCAGGTGCACCATCGTGTTGCAACCAGAAAATTTGTCGGGTGTTAGCATCCACATGCTCAAGTAAATTAGGCAGTTCGTTCTGCAAAAATGCCAAATACGTATCGCCTGTAACGGTTCCATCGAAAAAGTTGGGCCCAATGATATATGGACCAAGAATACCTCCCCAGACGTTAAGAGACCATCTATTCTGATTGTCTACATGACGCATCCAATGCGGGTTTTCTGTTGCATAATAATGCATGTTATGTTTATTTACCGCCCCATTACTTTTGAAAGTAGCCTCATCGCTAAACAAAATCTTTGTTAAAATATTTGGCATTTCTCGCATTTTATTTAACAACCAACCACAAAAGTCTGTTCTTTTAATGAAATCATCACCATGCAATTCCTGATTTAATTCCATATGGTACGGATGATACTTATGACTTCTTAAAATTCTTCATACGCTCCTATCTTCAATAGCTGTTACCTTTGATATACCGTCTATACTTATATGTGGATTTTCCTGTATTGTTAATAATACGGCCAATTCGCTTTTTTCATTGATTACCGGCTTATTTATTTCTCTCTTCTTGTAGGTTACACTACCAGTTTCTGTAAATCTCTTTAATAACCTTTCAAATGCTTCCAGTCTCGGCTTTCTTTCAAGGTTTGGAAATCTCTCTGCATATACTCAACAATTTCTTGTACACTCCCCAAGAATAAATATCATATTCACCATTTCTTGAATACTAAAATTAGTCATTATAGCAATTTCTTTTAAAGATTGAACGAAATACTGTCTAAGATGGAACGAAATTTTTGACAACTTGGTTATTAAGTACATATATAAGCTTAAAACTGACACCAGATAACTTGATCAGCAGTGAATCTATTGAAAATGCTTTATTACTTTATATTAATTTAATGTTTGCTTTCACCGCTGAGTGAAAATCAACTGTTTCTCGGACTTAATGGTGTTTCTTCTTGTTATAGACCATTTATGGATAATTTGTTGAATATCCGATCTTACAGAAGGTTTAAAAGCGCAAATTAGCTACTAAAATACAAGCATTTTTCATTAATTCAAATCTAAAAAGAAATAATTAGCAAATGATCCATCCTAGGTGCATCAAATGAGGTATCAATAGAAAGCGTAGTAAAAGGGCTTTTCAATGAGCTAAAAATATACAGGGTGTTCCATTTAAAAATTACGAGATTTCTTCGATTTTGCGAAATTGTGAACGCCCTGTATAACGCGAGCAGTTGCAGAATTTATTTCACGTAGCAACGAAAGTGCATACTAGTACAAAATATTCTATTCTATTGGTTTTGGATCTTTTGATTTTCCTTATGCAGAATAGCCTACTGAAATGTATCAATTTATCAAGTAAAATAATTATTTACACAGAAACTATCAACTTTAGACCCATACAACATTATATCGATGTAACCAGCTTTCAAGAGCGGATCATTTTATTTATTAATATACAATGTATTCCATTTAAAAAAATACAACTCTAGTCTAGCATTTCCATCTGGCACACCCTGTATAAAACAAAATATTTTTAAAACGTGCGCTTGATGGTACGGAAGGATATTCGATGACTAAATATTTGACTAACTTTCAAATACGCGTGTAATCTTCCGCCCCGCTTCGTTGCCGGACTTGTACAAATAAATAACAAATGTGATTGACATTATAAATGTCATTTGGATTTACGTTTACGGAACAACAAACACATACTTATATATGTGCTTCTTATTCTATCAAAATTTCAAAGTAACCTAGATTGACTTTTCAAATGAACACACGTTATAACTATAATTATATATCTTATGTTATTTAAATATCTAAATATCTGTACATTTGCTTATCATGCTGACAGTTCCGTGTTTTGATTCCTGTCTGGCTGTCCGAGTAGGTTTTTGTGGTTTTCCTTCTCGTTTAAGGCGAATGCCGACAGCTTAACATCTTAAGTCGCTCCACGGGCGCATACATAATAATAACTCATGTCTTGTGTTTCCCTGTTTTTGTTGTCTAATTATTTTAGAATACTAAGGCATGATTTATTATTATTAAATTCGAATATATCTTCGAATAATTTTATCCATAGCAACTACAAATGTATGACATTAATATACTGTCATTTATATTTTATATTCCTTGAAAAAGGCATCATTTGCCGAAACATGTAGGATTGTTTTAAATATATACATATTGAAGTAAAGCCAGACCTTAAATCGCCAACAAATTGAATTTACCATTACATACAAAGGTCACGAAATAATTATCTATATATATATGTATATATATATATATATATATGTACATATGAATACATATACATGTAGATATATGTATGTACATATATATGTAGATAATTTATTAGCCTTTCATTTAATATATCATTTGATAAATTCTTGGAGTTTTCGGCTTTCATATTAAATATTTTAAATATTTTCAAAATTAGTATGTTATTTTTGCGAGGTAAATGTGAATGTAAACATTACTGTCTATAAATTACAATACAAATCATACGGAATTTATTTGAAAATTTTTGTCTATGTTGGGACTTGAACTCAAGTCTACGGTTTGCCGGACTGTCGCTCTAACCAATTAAGCTACGATAGACCTTGGTTCAAGTTTATTAGAAACGCGACGGTCCGGCAAACGGTAGACTTGGGTTAAAGTCCAAGTTTCGTATGATTTGCGTTATAATTTGTAGACAGCAATGTTTATATTCACATTTACCTCGCAAAGTAACACACGGAATTGAAAATAATTTAAATATTTAATATAGAAGTCGAAAACTCCAAGAATTTATCAAATGATATATATACAGGGTCCGGCAACGAAGCGGGGACGGAAGATTACACGCGTATTTGAAAGTTAGTCAAATATTTAGTCATAGGATATCCTTCCGTACCATCAAGCGCACGTTTTAAAAATATTTTGTTTTATACAAGGTGTTCCAGATGGAAATGCCAGACTAAAGTTGCATTTTTTTAAATGGAACACCCTGTATATTAATAGATAAAATGATCCACGCTTAAAAGCTGGTTACATCGATATAATGTTGTATGGGCCTAAAGTTGATAGTTTCTGTGTAAATAATTATTTTACTTGATAAATTGATACATTTCAGTAGGCTATTCTGCATAAGGAAAATCAAAAGATCCGAAACCAATAGAATAGAATATTTTCTACTAGTATGCACTTTCGTTGCTACGTGAAATAAATTCTGCAACTGCTCGCGTTATACAGGGTGTTCACAATTTCGCAAAATCGAAGAAATCTCGTAATTTTTAAAAGGAACAGCCTGTATATTTTTAGCTCATTGAAAAGCCCTTTTACTACGCTTTCTATTGATACCTCATTTGATGCACCTAGGATGGATCATTTACTAATTATTTCTTTTTAGATTTGAATTAATGAGAAATGCTTGTATTTTTAGTAGCTAATTTGCGCTTTTAAACCTTCTGTAAGATCGGATATTCAACAAATTATCCATAAATGGTCTATAACAAGAAGAAACCCCTTAAGTACGAGAAACAGTTGATTTTCACTCAGCGGTGAAAGCAAACATTAAATTAATATAAAGCAATATAGCATTTTCAATAGATTCACTGCTGATCAAGTTATCTGGTGTTAGTTTAATAAAAAATTTGCACTAATTAATTTGTTTGTTAGAAATTTTTGTAAAACCAACTATTTTACGAATGCCTAATATGAAACAATACATTCCTAATTAGCTTAACATAAGTCGAAATCATGTAGGAAAGAATCAAGTACGAGTAGTATTAAAAGTTTACACTAATTTAAATAAATACTAATTATTAACCACATCAAATTTAATTATTATTATTCTGATTGTCTACATCACGTATTCAATGCGGGTTTTCTGTTGCATAATAATGCATGTTATGTTTATTTATCGCCCAATTACTTTTGAAAGTAGCCTCATCGCTAAACAAAATCTTTGGCATTTTTCGCATTTTATTTAACAACCAAGCACAAAAGTCTGTTCTTTTAATAAAATCATCACCATGCAATTCCTGATTTAATTCCATATGGTACGGATGATACTTATGACTTCTTAAAATTCTTCGTACGCTCCTATCTTCAATAGCTGTTACCTTTGAAATACCGTCTATACTTATATGTGGATTTTCCTGTATTGTTAATAATACGGCCATTTCGTTTTTTTCATTGATTACCGGCTTATTTATTTCTCTCTTCTTGTAGGTTACACTACCAGTTTCTGTAAATCTCTCTAATAACCTTTCAAATGCTTCCGGTTTTGGCTTTCTTTCAAGGTTTGGAAATCTCTCTGCATATACTCTACTTGCTAGAAGACAATTTCTTGTACACTCCCCAAGAATAAATACCATATTCACCATTTCTTGAATACTAAAATTAGTCATTATAGCAATTTCTTTTAAAGATTAAACGAAATTTTTGACAACTTGGTTATTAAGTATACAAGCTTAAAACTGACACCAGATAACTTGATCAGCAGTGAATCTATTGAAAATGCTATATTACTTTATATTAATTTAATGTTTGCTTTCACCGCTGAGTGAAAATCAACTGTTTCTCGCACTTAATGGAGTTTCTTCTTGTTATAGACCATTTATGGATAATTTGTTGAATATCCGATCTTACAGAAGGTTTAAAAGCCCAAATTAGCTACTAAAAATACAAGCATTTTTCATTAATTCAAATCTAAAAAGAAATAATTAGCAAATGATCCATCCTAGGTGCATCAAATGAGGTATCAATAGAAAGCGTAGTAAAAGGGCTTTTCAATGAGCTAAAAATATACAGGGTGTTCCATTTAAAAATTACGAGATTTCTTCGATTTTGCGAAATTGTGAACACCCTGTATAACGCGAGCAGTTGCAGAATTTATATCACGTAGCAACGAAAGTGCATACTAGTAGAAAATATTCTATTCTATTGGTTTCGGATCTTTTGATTTTCCTTATGCAGAATAGCCTACTGAAATGTATCAATTTATCAAGTAAAATAATTATTTACACAGAAACTATCAACTTTAGACCCATACAACATTATATCGATGTAACCAGCTTTCAAGCGCGGATCATTCTATTTATTAATATACAGGGTGTTCCATTTAAAAAAATGCAACTTTAGTCTGGCATTTCCATCTGGAACACCCTGTATAAAGCAAAATATTTTTAAAACGTGCGCTTGATGGTACGGAAGGATATCCGATGACTAAATATTTGACTAACTTTCAAATACGCGTGTAATCTTCCGTCCTCGCTTCGTTGCCGGACCCTGTATATATATATATGCTATATATATATATATATATATATATATATATATATATATATATATATATATATATACAAAAATTATTGTTCTCGCGCTCAACAGCCTCGTAATTGGAGAGTTATCAACCTAAAAAACCTAAAAACACATTTTTGCGAGAATATATGTATAAAAATAATACACCAAGGATACAAATAGGTACAACAAAGTTGCTCGATGAAATTAGGCCACATTTAATTTGATTCTCTAAATCCAGGACTTACTGGTACGTCATACCGCTGCATAAAAATAAAATAGCGATTTATACACATATACATACATACAATTGTAATGGCACATCTGTACATTATTTGTGCTCACAGTCCATCTTCTTTCCGTTTTCAATTTGCGTAACAGTATATTTAATTAAGATGGAGCCAGTTCAGTCAGTCATATCTCATTTAGACCGGCCGTTGCAGAAGGTCATTGATACACGTAGGAAGTTGAAATGTAGGTGTCTAAACAATAATATATTACTTCGTTTGATTTATACGCTCGTGACACTAATGTCTTTCTGTTTTCTGTTCGCGGTCCAATTCTATTCTCTCTTCCTTCGCGCCGTGATACATGCCGGAGGAAGGTGCGAATGACGCGATTCGAGGGCCGAGGCCGTAAAGAGTAAAGGAAATAGCAAAGGTGTATTGAAATTACGGAATTCTTGGCGTATTACCTGTGCTATGAACGTTCTACTCGAATATGGGATCGAGACTTGCAATAAGACTAATGTCTGTGGTTTTAGAACGTAAACTATTTCAAATCTTATTTTTTCAATGTACAGTCCTAGACATTAAATAAGGGCCACCGAAAATTACCAGTAATCCTTATTTGTATATATCACAATATTATTGCTATATTAACTACCTTTGACTAAAAAATATAAAATTAATATAATATGTATTGGTAGAAAACCAGATTTGTTATATATTTAGTTAAGTAATGCATAATGTAAAAGTCAAGTCCCCTTAATATACTGTATGCCATCAACAAATGAACAAACGTTCGTGTATTTTAGTGAAATTTTCAGGAAAGATATAGGAGGGTGGATTGATATGTAAGGTTTCCTTCTCTATTAAATAAAAATAAGAAAAGACAGACTAACGAAACCAGTCTCAAAATGAAGTAGATTTATTGTGCTACCAATGTACATAATAATTTTTTCACGTAATCACCATCTAGTGCAGGACATTTCTCCAAACGCTTATTACATTTCTTCATTCCATCCACGAAAAACTTCCTTGTTTACCCAATTGTGAACAGTAGCTCGAACTTCAGCGTCTGATCAAAAGTATTGACCTTTTAATACTTTCTTCAACTTTGAACCAAGGGTGCGAATCAACCGCGAATTTCAGGCTCGTCAGTGTCTTTATAATTTCGTTGCTGTAATGCGGTCTGTCGTCGCGGTGCAAGAAAAATTCCCTCTTTTGGGCCTTACTCTGCGGATACGATTCTTTAAAGATTACAAAGTTTTGTATCATACCATTGACTTTTACGGCAGATATTTGGTAAGAATGACTCCTTCTGCATCCCAAAAATGGCGAGCATGAATTTCTGCGCTGATGGAAGTCTTTTGAATTTTCGTGCATATGGAAAGGGCTTGTTTTCGGGGTCATAATGATCATAAGCAAAGGTTTTAAAGAGTTTTTCCGTAGTTAATGAAAACAATTTGGAACATACTCGAGTAGGTAAAACCTCACTATTTGTATAAAACAAACCATCAGGTATGGAGAACACACTACAGGTACATATTTGTGTGAAAATTGCTATCTAGACATATAGTCACGTGTTTCATCCTGCTTTAGACTTGTCAGTGTATGATAGTAAGATGAAAAACATATTTGCATATTTGGATAGAAATTTTCACAAATTCTCACACAAATATGTTCTTATATGTATTGTGTTCTCTAATGCTTAATTGCCGAGCAATTTGTTTTTGGGTAATCCGGCGACTTTCTTGAATCAGTACATTCAGATGTCTCTGATTCTTCTCATGCGTCACTGATACTGGTCGACCTAATCGCTTTTCGTCAAACACCTTCATTTCGTCTTTATGGTAAAGTTTTGCACGTCGAACCCATTGGCGAACATTCTTCACATCCGTACAATCGTTGTTATAAACAGCTTCAAAACGGCTGTAAATTTCGAGACGCGCAATCTTCCCGCGTTAAGAATTCTATCACAGATCGTTGCTTGGTACGCTTCTCAGAAATCATTAAACTTGCATGCTAGGACGATATTCTCAAAATTGCAGTTCCGAAATTACACTTCCTTGAATCGTACATTCACTTATCTCTGATTCTTTTCATGCGTCACTGATACTGGTCCACCTGATCGCTTTTCGTCAAACACCTTTATTTCGCCTCTGGCCAATGGCAGAGCTTTGCACGTCGAACAAACTGGTGAACTTTCTTCACATCCATACAATCGTTGTCATAAACAGCTTTCAAACGGTTGTAAATTTCGATGAACGCGCAATCTTCCAGCGTTAAGAATTCTATCACAGATCGTTGCTTGGCACGCTTCTCAGAAATCATTAAACTTTGCATGCTATGACGAGATACTCTAAATTACAGTTTGCAGGTTCGAACTTATTAGAGTGACTAAGTTCAAACAAAATTCATTAGAATTTTTTCGTTAATATGTCACCATAGATGAAACCTTGATATATTGCTATACTCCTGATAGCGGGCTTCGTGACTATTTACAGAAGCGAAATACAATAATTCACAAATATTATGCTATGATATAAATCAGAAAAAGGCACCTAGGTATGACCTAGTTACAGGAAGAATAATGAAGGAACTTCCACAAAAAAGGATTCTCATGCTAACCTATCTGGTTAGCATACATTCAATATTGTTTTTCGACTGAAATACTTTCCAGCACAATGGAAAATAAGTGAAATTATACTTATCCATAAGCAAAGAAGACCCTAAAATTCTCCACTGTCTACCGACCAATTAGCCTTCTGTCGGTAATATCTAAAATTATGGAAAAACTAATGGCAAAAAGATTAATGGACATTTTCACAGACAAAGGTAGCTTCAGGTATTAAAATCTTTATTCCTGAACATCAGTTCGGTTTTATAAACCACCATTGAATGGATTCACAGGATGGTGGATCAAATAAACAAAACATTCGAAAAGAGAAGCTACTGCGCAGCAATCTTTCTCGATGTGAACCAAGCCTTCGATAAGGTTCAGGGGGTGTTACATAAACTTAGAAATAACCTACAGTATGCTATGTATATTCTTCCTAGATCCTACGTTTAAGAAAGATATTTTAGAGTCAGAAACTAGTCAGAAATAACAGGACTACGTCCCATAAGGTTACATTATATCTAATCTTCCCAGCTTATCTTCCAACCAACGAAGAAGTAATTACCTGGACCTTTGCAGATGACACTACTATTTTGGTTGAAAACTATAACCCAAATGTAGCAGCAACAATTCTACAATAAAACGTAAACTAAATAGAAAAATGGGCGAAAACTTGGTGTATTAACATAAACGAATAATTATTCATATGCATAAAAGATTAGAAAACCTTAAACTTGCTAACGTACCAAGATTGTTTTGATAACTCGAATCAGAAAAAATATTGGAATAATATAGATTTTTACAACCTGGAATTTTATATTTGCGCATACTTGGAAAAGTCATTACAAAAATAAATTTTAAATATATTTTTATTTTTTATAATAACAAAACTTACCCAAAACTTGCATTTTTTCTTCATAGCCTCAGTCTTCTTCTCTCATAACCTCAACCAATTGTAGTTTTTAGTAGCATCAGCTACTAAAAATAATTTGTAAACACTAACGTCATTATGATTTGCATTTTTTTTTGTATCCTGGGCATAATACACTGTTGCCGTGTCGCATACTCTTATAGTTAGCCATATTTATATTTGTTCATAGATTTCTTAAGAATATGAGCAACAAAAAGACTTTTTGGTGAAAATAACGCTAAAAACACTCATTCCCATTCTTCATATTAAAACCTTCTTTGATGTTTGATTATAATCTTTTTAGATACAGAGACTATAAAGACTTGACAACAATACTATATTTAGTACGCCAAATGAAACCGAGATAGCGCGAACATCTTGCCCGAAATTTCAAATTTGAACGAAGCAGCCGTTGTATTAAGACATAAGAAACGGGGATCAGAAGTGTGCATTCGTTCCAAATTCTTCCAAGTGCGGATTCGTTATTTTGAACCTAATCTGGCCGGATCGACACATCTCTAATTGTTATTATTAAATAAATTACCTTAGTTTGTTGAGAAGTAATTTTCGTGTGAGATATATCATTCTCATTTTCTTTTATAGTTTTTCAATTGGCGTTCTTAGTTATTATTTGAAAAAAATTCTAAATAACAGTTTAAGACCTCTCAAGATATTAGAAAGTTCTAAGTTTAAAGTCCTTAGGCTACTAACAATTACTGTTATTAGCATTATTGCATTTCAGTCGTTATTACTAAAAAAGCAGAACAATTCGATCAAAACAATTGTATCTGGTGCAAGAAACCTTTACTAATCTA
This sequence comes from Melolontha melolontha, assembly GCA_935421215.2. Lineage (NCBI taxonomy): Eukaryota > Metazoa > Arthropoda > Insecta > Coleoptera > Scarabaeidae > Melolontha > Melolontha melolontha. The sequence goes on from CAKXYW020000001.1 coordinate 405,045, forward strand.
TATACATCCATTGTGATTTATTACGTCAATTTTATAATTTCATCTGAAATTTATAAATTACTTTGTGAATACTTAATTTAGTATTCTAAAATTATTGATGTGACTTATTTTCACCTATTATTCACCTATATCAACCTATTCTCAACCAGTTATTATCAACCAGTATTTTATTAATTAAAGAATATACACCTCATTGTCCATGAAGAAAATAATAAATACCTCGATAATTTCGACAAAACAACCTTTATACAGATTCGAGAACCGCTTAGCCTGTCACCTATGACAATTCATTTCCGGTTAAAAATAATGAACGACCGGAGAGGACTGTCACAAGAAAATAAATGTCCATGTTATTGACAATAACTTACAAACAGAAACAAAAAAGAAATGCAAACGAAAATAATTTCGTTTGTCAGATCAATGCACTCAATGACAATAGCCTTTTCTTCAGCGAATCGGATTAACAAACAGAAAAGGAGAAGTAAACAATAATTTATTACTGTATCCCGGAACTCACGACTCCGGTAATACTTTCAATGCGCGAACCAATGGCGTAAGACACTATTGGTAGGTTATTCAATAGAGCTAGGCGCATATATACATCATGAAAATTAAAAATGCATGCGCAAGTTATTGAAACTTAACGAAATTCACTATACACTTACGTCAAAATATTTGGGAGAAATTGATTCGATGAAACGATATTAAACAGAATCCATTACAAAAATTGCAAAGTATGTAATTAACGGTTGAAACAATGAAAAAAGAAGCTAATTTACTGTACTTTATTTATCTTTCGAAATATGAACTAACAAATGAAATAAATTATAAAAACTCCTCACGCTTTTATCTATGCCCACGAAGAAAGGAATTTAACTGTAATATTGAAGTAATTGCGTCACAATTCAACGACCAAAACAGATGTGCGATTAATCGAATGATTAGTGCTATTCATTAACTGCGTGTTGTACTTAGCGATGTTATAGGCTATTTATGTGGTCCATCGTAATTTCGGCTTGATGTGTCCGGTCTCTAGTAATTACATAAGATGCTAACGGACTGATAATAACGAATATCTGAACGATCATATTTCTTAAAGAAGGAAGTAATCTTGCTAACTTACAAATAAAAAAGCAAATATTAAAGTCATTATGTTCACAGTAGGAATCGGACTTGAATTATTGTTGAAACTACTGGAATATTTTGCTTTGAAAAAGAAGATATAAAACAATTAGAAGAAGTGGTGTATAAAAATGTTGATATACAGTGTGGTCATAAAGTTTGGAACCAAGCTTATAACCGCATTATTTTACATTTTTTGGAAAAACGCTCGGACAGGTAAATTTTCTTTTTAAAACGCCATCTTTTGACATACAATTTTTTTCTATGACGTCATTGGTTTTCGAGTGATGACGTTATCAACACTTTCTTTAAATGGCAACCATATTATTTTTTTCTCGTTTTTGGTAGATCTTTATATCCACCAAATAGTGATATAAAACAATTGGTATGTTGCGTCACAATTTTTTTGAAAATATGAAATAAATTTAGAAAAAAATACGAAAATTTTATTTTTGTACAAAATTAAAATAATTAAAAAAAAAATCTGAACTTAAATTTATTGTAACAGTTAACGTAAATTTTCAAAATGGACACCACCAACCAACTGACACTGTCCCAGCCGAGTGTAAATGCTTTGCGATCAATAGTAATCTGCGTTATTCGCTCCAGGTCAAAAGAAATTCGTCTTCCCAATCGGCCAATTACTTATTAAAAAAACTTATTTAACATTAAATAGTTTCACAAAAAAGGGCCAAAGAAGTTTAATTTATTTAAAAAATTGACATGATGTGGCGACCATTTCTTAATTAAAATTATCGCCCAAAAATTGAAGATTTCAAAAACTAATTAAGCTTACAAAATTTACTGAAATATGTAAGTAAGTTTTTTTCACATTTCCGTCTTATGTGAGGACTTAAATATTCTTCTTGAACAAACCGGATCGTCAAAAGCACATGTACTCATGTTACTATGCAAAAAATTTCCAAAAACAAAAACACGCACTTTTTTGCAAGATATTTCTTTATGACATTCTTGCTTCTTTTTATACAATTTCTGTACAAAAATTTTAGTTTGAAATTTTTTCTATGGCGACAACATTGTTGAATTATTTACTTCATTTTTGACGTTAAATTTTTGAGATATTGCGTAAAAATTGTTCATTTTCGCTAATATAAAAAATGGCACATTTATCTGAGCGAGAAAGAATCGAAATTTTAATTATGGTTGAGTATGGGGACAGACAAAGAACGCATGCAGAAGCATGCGATTTCTTTAACCCTGATAGACCTCCAATTACCAGGTCTACGGTGACAAAACTAGTTGGAACGTTTACCGAAACTGGATCCGTAAACGATCGACCACGGCAAGGTAGACCTCAAGTAGGAGAAGATGTGAAATTAAATGTGCTTCTAGAAGCAGAAGAAAGGCATCATGTTTCCACCAGACAACTTGCGTTAGCCAATCAGGTGGCTGACTCATTTGTCGTCAACTTATTTAAAAAAGAACACTATCGTCCTTACATAGTTCAACTTGTACAGGAATTACATGAGGATGACGAAGATCGTCGACTGCAGTTCTGTGAAGACGTAATGTTACGTTGTGACCAAAATCCAAATTTCTTGGAAAACATCGTCTTCTCAGATGAAGCTACGTTCTGCCTAAATGGATCTGTTCACCGCCATAATTGCAGATATTGGTCGCAGAACAATCCGCATTGGACTCAAGCGTGTCATACTCAGCGCAGAGGAAAAGTTAACGTATGGGTTGGAATGATTGGACGACGCATTTTAGGATCATATTTTTTTTAAGGAAATTTGACTGCTGCGCAATATTTAGAATTTTTAAGATTTGAACTGGTTCCAGCGCTCGCTGTTATTTTCCAAAATCACGAGGATGGTGATGTACCCCAATCCAAATATTTGGTTTCAACAAGATGGGGCGCCTCCCCATTATGGTGTAGAGGTTCGCCACTATCTTGACGAAATATTTCCCAATAAATGGATTGGACGGAGAGGCGCCATAGAATGGCCACCTCGTTCTCCTGACCTGACTCCGTTAGACTTTTTTTTTGTGGGGTTATTTGAAATCGAAAGTGTATTTTAACAAATCGAACAATTTAGAAGATTTAAAAGAACGAATTCGCGTAGAACTTACACAAATATCCCCAGACATAATTGAGGCGAGTATACGAAGTGTTTACACTCGGCTGGGACAGTGTCAGTTGGTTGGTGGGGTCCATTTTGAAAATTTACGTTAACTGTTACAATAAATTTAAGTTCAGATTTTTTTTTAATTTAATTTTAATTTTGTATAAAAATAAAATTTTCGTATTTTTTTCTAAATTTATATCATATTTTCAAAAAAATTGTGATGCAACATACCAATTGTTTTATATCACTATTTGGTGGATATAAAGTTCTACCAAAAACGAGAAGAAAATAATATGGTTGCTATTTAAAGAAAGTGTTGATAACGTCATCACTCGAAAACCAATGACGTCATAGAAAAAAATTGTATGTCAAAAGATGGCGTTTTAAAAAAGAAAATTTACCTGTCCGAGCGTTTTTCCAAAAATGTAAAATAATGCGGTTATAAGCTTGGTTCCAAACTTTATGACCACACTGTATTTTATTTAATACCTTTTTCATTGCAAAGTAACGGAGTAAGTTTTACTTAAATTTCAATTTTTGCCAAACTTAATATATTACTAATAATACCAAAAATAATAATTGAAATTCATAAACTGGTAACGAAATTGATAGCTAGTGTGTCAGAAATTGTATTTTTGAGTGAATATGTTGAGAATATACAAATAAAATACATAAATACCAAGTAAATTATCCACAAACACGTGTCTCTTTTATAGTTGTTTCGACATAACATAAATATGTAGATACTTCTCCTTACATTTATATACATTTTATAACGATTTTATATATTTTCCACGTACAAATGAATCAATTTTATACGTAATAGCATTGTTACAATGTTAATACTTTGTTAATTTTATTGATTCTATGACGGTTTGTCAACTGTAATAAACGCTACACAACTACTTATTTTTTCTTTATTACGTATGTTCCATTTTATGTTGTCTTATAGGTCCAATAATAAAGCGAAACAAATTTCTTCTAATACTTCAGCTTTCTGGGGACAAAAATTTAGAAATAATAAAAAGTATCACCTTTTATATTTTTACAAAATCTGGGAAGAAAACAACATTTTAGGGAACATACTATTTTATTGTTTTTTAAAATATTCGCCTTTATGCTGTATACATTTTTGCATGCGTACGAACCAGTTCTCAAAACATTATTTCCACTCTGAAGGTTGTATCTCAGAAACAATGGTTTTCAAAGGCTTCGACTGCTTCTTGAGGTGTTGAAAATCGGTGTTCACGCATTTCTTGTTTCACAGTTCAGGTGAATATGGACAATGAGATATTATTTCAACATTTTTCTCCTTCAAATAGTTATCTGTTAGACGTGATGTAAGGGAACTCGCATTGTCGTGATGAAGAATAATGCGACGTTTTCGGTTGTTCTTCCTGATTTCGTCTATAACTTTTGGCAAACAAATTACCGTATACCATTCAGCGTTCACAGTTTTTCAATGCTCTAAAGGAATTGTTGCGATGTGTTCTGTACAGCGGCAGAAACAATCGACCAGTTTCTTGGAATTGCTCCTTGCACACAACTTTTGTGGGGTACGGTTCGTCTTGGAACACCCATACAGTAGATTGTTGCTTGGTTTCCGGCTTATACGCATATATCCATGTTTCATCACCTGTGACGATGTTGTATATGGATTTTGCGGTTCCTACGTTGAATTTTTTGCGCATCTCTTTACACCAATTGACACGAGCTGCTTTCTGTGCTTCGGTCAATTTATGTGGAATCCATCTGGAGCATATTTTTTTTACAAATAAATGTTCATGTAAAATCCAATGAATTGCAGTCTGCGAAATACCAAGAGATGCCTCTACCTCACTGTAAGTCACATGTCGATGGTGTTCCGCATCATTTTCCGCAGAGCATCGATGTTTTTTGGAATCACAACAGTTTTTGGTCGACCTTTACGTGATTCATTACTGACTTGTTGAAATTCTGTAAACCAATTGCAAACTGTCTTCTCTGATGGTGCTTCATTACCAAAAGTTGTCCGAAGCGATATAATACATTCTTGTGGAGTTAGGCCTTTTTTATAATCGTAAAAAACATCCAACGAAAACCTTCACTAGCGATCTCCATTATTTTACAAACTCACTGTCTTAAAACTGTCACTGTCAACAAACTACTGACTAAATTTCTAAGCTATCGCGGATTTCTCATTGACAAATGTCAAACTTTAAGAATACAGTGATTATATATTGCTGTTCTCTTCTAACCGAGATAAATTGAATAATTAAGTAAAGTTGAAAACAATAATGAAAAATTTAAAACGAGTAAATTTTGAATTGAATGAGCATCGTCATAAAACAAAATCTCATGGTCATTTCATGAAGAGCTTCTTGCTATTTTATGTAAGAAGGTTTCAATATACAACAATACAGATCGTGTTAAGAAAAAACACATCTGTGTATACAGGATGACTGAAGTTTCCTTTTGTTACTTAAATAACATAAAACAAACTTAAAAACAATAACATTTTTTAATTTAAAAATTTAAAATAAAAATATAAATTAATAATAGTACCAAAAACGATATTTTTAGGATAGTTAATACGTACTTTACATGTCTACAACAGGTGTTCGAAGTTTCCCCCACCGACTCGCACACACAACTCCAAACGTCGAATGAGTGATTCGTTGACACGCTGAAGGACATTTTGCTCCCGTATTAAACACTTGCTTCATTCACACGATTTTGCAGTTCATCGATGGTATCTATTTCATTCACATACACCAGTTGTTTTAAATAGCCCCAGAAGAAAAAGTCCAGCGGATTTAAGTCAGGAGAACGCGGTGGCCATGCGACAGGACCCCCGCGTCCAATCCAATGATCTTGATACACAGTATTTAAATGTCTACGAACAGTATGTGTAAAATGTGCCGGAGCACCATCATGTTGAAACCACATCCAATATCTAATATTAAGGGGGACATCTTCTAACAGCGATTGTAAATTATGTTGAAAGAATTCTAAATAAGTTTGGCCATTAACACAAGCAGAGAGAATAAACCGGCCGACGATAAAGTTATCTATTATTCCCGCCCATAAATTTAGCGAAAATCTCTGTTGATTATGCACACGAAGGACCGCACGAGAATTGTCTATCGCCCACTGATGCAGATTATGCAGATTATAAGTCCCTTCACGTGTAAAAGTGGCTTCGTCTGTAAAGAGAATATTAAATACAAAGTTATCGTCCTCGCGATTTCTTTGAAGCAACCATTAACAAAATTGTACCCGAGCCGGATAATCACGAGGGTTTAATGTTTGCACTCGTCGGTAGTGAAAAGGATAAAGTTGAGCTTCTCCTAAGGTTCGCCAAACAACAAACTGTGATACGTTAAACCGATTAGCAAGGTATAGTGTGCTTAACGTTGGATCACTTTCTATTGCCTCCAAAATCTCTTCTTCAGCAGCTAAAACGTTTTCAGCAAGTCCTTGACCAGTATCTCGGCATCGAGGTTGTAATTCTCCGGTATCGCGAGCCCGTTGAACAACTGCTATAAACGTAGGTGCAGACGGTAAATGTCTATTCGGAAATAATTCCGAATATCTTCGACGCGCAGCATGACTATTCTGTTGACATTCACCGTAAATCAAAATAATATCAACTAACACACTATTGGTAAAGTGGTATGCCATTTTATGTTCATACAAAAATATTTTTCAACTAGCAATAAAGTAAAACTAACGTCTTATTACTACGAAAAATACCGTTGAAGTAATATTTTATCAGCGAAAAATTGCACGCATTGTTTCGCTTGACGTCACCAAGTATACAAATAAACCGAGCATTTCATTCTATCACATGTACCAAGTAAACTGCAGTCTCACATATTTAACTTGACCCTGACACAGTTTGGTATCGTTACGGCCACTCATCTGTTACTGACCTATTATGTATGAAATTTGTACACTGAAACTTGAAAACATTGGGCTGTTATAAATTTTTTTTTTGGCGTTACTAGACAACTTTTATTAGAAAAAATTTTTTACTATTTTATTTGTTGAAGTTTTTGGAATATATCAAAAAAAAAAACAAAATGAAACTTCAGTCATACTGTATTTAATAAAGTTATATTGTATGTAAAATGTCATGTAAATTAGTATACCTCTTTACGTTCTGGTTTATAATTGTTAATAACTTTTTAAAATTTAAATCGTGATATATATACCAATTTAAGTCATAGTAAACTTCATAAGAATTTAAAAATATGTTTTATTAATACATCAAAACAATTCAAAAGATTTTAGAATATACAAAATAGAATCAAATAGAAATTAATGTGTTTGTATATGTATTGTGAACAATGCAGTTTTCAAATTTAGTTCAGTACTACAGGTTTGATATGTTTTTAATCGGAAAGACACGGCAACGGACGGTAGAGAAGGACAGCAGTACAAGTGAGAAGAAGACAGAAGACATGCGGCCGGAAGAAGACCAAGGACACATTTAAAATATAAAACACTATTCGAAAAAATTATTAAGAAAACGTAAATCAATATAAGAACGAAAGTTTTTAAGTATAGGAGAACATTTAAAAGGTATTATAAATGTATTTGAAAAATAATTGACGTCACAGGGAATATATATATAAAATTTCTCAAGAAGAGGGGACTCTTACCGAAATATCGTTAAAAGCGATGGTTTAAAAATAAAATTTTTGCTTTTGATTAAATCTTTAGAATTTGATTATTTTAGTTATAAAAGAAAATAGAGTTATACTTAATTTCAATTTATCAATATATATATATATATATATATATATATATATATATATATCTATATATCTATCGTTTAGTTTATTTTATTTTATTTTAAGAAAGCTAAGAATGGATCAATATCACGAGGAATTTGATCACGTGTATAACAATGAATTCGACAGGTAAATTATGTAACAAAGATACTCAAGGCTTTGAATTACTAAAATTAAATTTATAAGTTTATTTATTTTATGTGTACATTTTTATTTGATCGTGTATAATTTCAATTTCTGTTTTAAAACAGAAAACACAACACAGCTATCTCTAAACTTGTAAGTAGGGAAAAATATCTCACGAAAATTTAAGGATATCTTGGTATTGAACTCGCAATTTTAAACTCTCGTTAAATATTTGAGATATTAATTAAAATATATAGTGTGTTATTGACTATTTTATGTAGCAGGGATAAAGTCTCACCACGTAAATATGAAATAACACATTTTTGTTTTGTAATATTATTAATCTATACTACTTTTAAATACACAAAATTTTACAATTTATTAAAAGTTTAAATAAAAACATTGTCATGCTTTAGCATCTTGTAGGGTATTAAAACTCACTGGTCTAAAGTAATACACAGCTGTATTTTGAAAGATTAATATTGGAATCTAACAAGATCTTCAAAGTTTTATTTGTATATATAAATGTGAATATTCTCTGACTAGACATAAGATTTTCATATTATATTTTATTAAAATTTGATGACATTTTAAACATATAAGAATTAATGTATAATTTAACAAAGTGCGAATAATAAGTGTGTTAAACTTAACATGCTATCGTATTGGGTTGTCCATTTAATGTTGCGGTTTTAAAAATCGCGCTATTCCCTTGTATATATAGAAATTAATATAATATATATTTTTTTACACTAGAGAGCCAAGCGCGGTTTACAATAAATATATGAAAAATTTGCCTTGTCAGTTTTCAAGATGGCGTCGTATCCAACGGAAGTGCGCGTGGAATTAATAAAATAGTATTATAGAAATGGGGAATCTTTTGCAGCTACGGCAAGACACTTGCGTACTCTATTCGGGAGAAATAACGCACTAACGGAAAACACTATAAAAGGTAAGGAAAAAAACATAAATTTAGAAAAGTAACAAAGTATTCGTTATCGTGTTTCCATGTCTACTAATCCGACAATATCTTAGGATTGTAGTGAAATTTGAAGCAACAGCATCTGCGGCTGACGAAAGATCAACTGTTAGAGAACATCAAAAGACCATCCGGGTACCGGAAACCATAGAACGAGTACGGGAGCACTTTACAGCTCAACCTTCAACATCGACCTCAAGAGCATCTCAAGAACTTGAAATACCCCGTACAACACTAAGGCGGATCCTAAAGCAAGATCTAAAGATGAAAGCATACAAAATCCAAATCGATCAGCCGTTGAGACCGTTTGATATGGAGCGACTCTACAATTTTGCGAACGAAATCATCGAACGCATTGAAAATGGCAGCATGTCATTGGAACGAGTGTGGTGGTCGGATGAGTCACATTTCGATGTATCCGGTTATGTGAATAAGCAAAATTGGAGACATTGGGGGACAGAAAATCCACATCTAGCAATTGTTCGTCCTCTTCACCCTCGACAGTTGACTGTATGGTGTGCTATCTCGTCGGCAGGAATTATCGGTCCCGTGATTGTCAATGGAACCGTTACTTCGCAAAAATATTGTGAAATGCTTAATGAGTCTTTTCTTCCCGTGGCGCATGGATTAAATATGGTGGAGAATGCATGGTTTATGCAAGACGGGGCTCGTCCGCATGGCACGGAAGAAGTTTTCAACATTCTTGAAGAACATTTCGGTAATAGAATCATTGGTCTTGACGCTCAACAGTTTACAGGCGGAGGGATAACATGGCCACCATATAGTCCAGACCTCAATCCTTGCGATTTCTACCTGTGGGGATCATTAAAAGATACGGTATATCGCGATGGTATAGACACCCTGGATGACCTTGAAATGGCAATACGGCAGCGAATAGAAGCGATACCGTACGCCACACTTCAGGCAGTTTGTGGAGAATTTGAGAAGAGGCAGCGAAATGTTATCGTTGCTCGAGGCTCTCACTTCGAAAACCTGATTTATTAAACCGCAGATCTTGTTGTTTAATTGCACAAATAAATCATTTTTTTAAATTAATGTTTTGTATGTTTAATATGACTTCAAAAATCGCAACCTTAAATGGCCAACCCTGTATATTATTTCTCTCCTTATTACATTAGATGCTAGGATTAGTTGCAAGAAACCCTTTTTGTAAAACAAAAACCCTGAGAGCAATTTAAAGCGTCTAAAATAAAAATATGTGTGTATGATGATTCATGTTTATCAATTAACGATTCATATTTAAATATCTGGCGCCCATTTTGAAAATCAAAGTACACAGCAATATTTCAAAAGCATCATCTAGTGGTCGATTGTACAAATATAAAAGGTGTCCCTCGTATTAATGATAAATTACATATGTTCCTAACACATATGCAGCTGTGGTGTGTAATTAAAAAAATTGTTCTCTTCACTTTTCTTTATATTGAAGTTTAGACTTTTCGTACATCAATGCCCAACAATAATCGGTGGCTTACTCCACTTGTCGTATTAATGTTTGTCAATTGTGGACATGTCTCAAGCAGATAATATTATCCCAATCTCTTATCGAATTAATGGCATCATACTTATTTAGAAGGCGCCTACATGATGAATATCGCAACATCAGATCTACTGTGTTTAGCTCATCGGGGCCCACAGGGATCAAATCTTGGTCCGTTATTATTTTTAATCTATATCAATGATATGTCATTGATTATTTCTTGCAAACAGCTTCTCTTTGTATTCCCTTTGTATTGGTTTCAAAAACACGATTTTTATTATTTTTACTTTTACAAATTCTTTAATAAGCCTAATTTCATTCCCGGTAGTAAGAATGTTTTATCAAGCTTCACCAATGGATTCAGAACTATGTTCTTTGGTCAGGTCTATATTATACTCTAAAGAGTCAACTATGAATAATGCAATTGCAATTTTCCCTGTGCTAATGAACAATAAATTTTTCTCATACAACAGAAGCTATTGGAATTATTTACACACGTGATATTGCTAATACAACCAACGTTCAGCGATCACGAAATGATTTAACTTGATATAAAGAGTTCGTGGGCAGCTTCTTATATACCCATATAGTACTTAACTATTAATTCTTTAATTTAATTGGTTATAAAAGAAACAGAGGCGTAGCTAAATGATGGCGTAATTTGTAAAAATAATACTAATCTAGGGGACAAGCTTTTGTTTGCTAATATTTTGCGAGCCATATATAACAAATGATTTGTAATGTCATTTTAAATGTCAATAGAGTTTGCTGCTGGTGTTTCGACAGTTGAAGTGACAATTAGGTCTTATTAATTGAAAAATCAGTGGAAATTAAAAAAAAAATGTAAGATTTGTTGATTTGTCATTCTGAGATTTTTGTGTATATTTTGCGATCAATTTTCTTTTCCAGTTTCCTTAGCATTAATTGAGGATGGAGAGGCATAATTTAGACCGTGTCATGCAATTAAAAGCTAGTGGAATGATTGAAAGTGGTTTAATTCAAAGGACCGTCGCAGGAGCTCTCAACACGTCAAAAAGTGTCATCAATCGCTTATGGTTGAGATATCAGTAAACCAATGATGTTCGTGAACGTTACACATAACACAAAAGAGTAACTCGACCAATTCATGACAGATACTTGAGACTTTGTGCATTACGAAACCGCAACATTACTACGACAGAATTAGTGATTCGACTTTACGACAATCATGATTTGTGAATAAGCGATAAAACAGGGAGAAATAGACTCCATGCTAATGGTCTTAATGCTCGTCGTCCTCTGAGAGTTCCTACTTTGTTGAGAGGAAATCTCGGAAGAATGGATGCAGCAACATTTAAATTGGGATCAATAAAATTGGCCATCCGTTTTATTTTCTGACGAATCCAGATTTGATTTGCGGCCAGATGTAAGAAGAATGAGAGTGTGGAGACTTTCCGGGAAGGCAGAATGATTAGCTACATCGCAAATTGTTCACAGCTTCCAAGGAGGTAGTGTAGTTGTATGGGGTGAAATATCTCTTAGTAAAGGAACTGACCTCGTTCTCTTGGATTGGTATTTAAACGTCATTGACTATTGGGACATTATCCTTGAAAACGTTGTGCTACCATATGCTGCAAGAATTGGTGAAAATTTTCAACTCATGCACGACAATGCGCGCCCGCATACTGCAGGTATCATTCGTGCATTTCTTCAAAACAACGAAGTTAATGTTTTGCCATGGCCAACGCAATCACCTGATTTAAATTCCATATATCTGCGTCAAAATATAGTCTTTGAAACAAAACAGCAGTTGTATCAGTGTCTTGTAGAACAGTGGAATGCCATCGATCAACAAGAGCTAGACCACTTGATTATGAGTATGCCAAACAGGTGCAGAAAGGTAGTCAACTGACATTGCACTCATTGTTACATACATGTTGTTGATTGTTTTTTTTTAATAAGTTTTGTAAAAACTTATTAATTTTGAAAATTATTTCTAAATAAACAGACATTTCTCATTAAGTATTCTTAACTGCCTCTCAAAGTAAATAACTAATGACGATCGACTTATACCTTCACATATAACAAACAATTGTTCACCTATATGGAGCAGAAATGAATTTCCTTGCTTGTCCCCTAGATTATTTTGATGTGTGTAGTATATTAAAACACAAGTTTTATTACGCTCCATTTTATCGCACGAGTTCAGTTTAGAAAACGAGCCCCGATAGCGGCGAGTTTTCTAAAGAACTAGTGCGTTATGAAACCTTATGAAACGAGTTTTTTATATTATTTTTTTTTTTCATTAATAAATTAAAATCAAAGTTTTATTTTTATATAAAGTATGCACATACATTGATACTTGACACTTTCAAATTAAAATGTTGCTATACGCGAAATATTATTTATTAATTTTCGTTAACATTACTTATTTTATTTAAAAATATAAACATGAGTGATATAGAAACGAATATATCTTCTTGTCAATTGTATACAATCTAGGTTGTTTGTGTAGCATTTCTCTTTTCTACGTATATCATTTCTGTTAATTGTACTTAAATTCTTAAAATAAAATGACAGCAATAAGATGTTTATTTCTTTATTCGAACAACGCCAACATTGAAAAATGAAAAAAAGCGTATTGAAATAAAAGCTCATTTCGACACTGTTTTGGGTATCATAATGAGTTCATTGCGAACGCAAAATAGAAAAAATAGTATATTAAAAAACGAGTTTCATAAGGCACCATTTTGCCGCACGAGATCAGTTTAGAAAACGAGCCGCTTGCGGCGAGTTTTCTAAAGAGCGAGTGCGGCAAAAGGCCTTATGAAACGAGTTTTTTATACTATTTTTTCTATTTTGCGTTTTTTACATTAATAAATTGCTTAAATTCGAATTATTTAATTTGAAAGTTCAGAGTTTAATTTTTATATAAAGCATGCAGTTGGTCACATTTATACTTGTACATTTTCAAATTTAAATCTTGCTATCCGCGAAGTATATTATATTACATATTATTTATTAATTTTCGTTAACATTACTTGATATTTCATTTAAAAATATAAACATGAGTGACATAGAAACATATATATGTTGTTGTCAATTGTATACAACATACGTTGTTTGTGTAAAATCCGAACATATATCATATCTGTCAAATGTACATAAATTCTTAAAATCATATGACAGCAATGATATTTATTTCTGTATTCGAACAACGCCAACATTGAAAAATGAAAAAAAGCGTATCGAAATAGAGCTCATTTCGATACTGTTTTGGGTTTCATAATGAGTTCATTTCGAACGCAAAATAGAAAAAATATTTAAAAATCCTAACTTGATGGAGAAATTTTGAAACAAATTTAAGAATCAGGATTCAAACAAGCAAAAGGTACACGTATTGTCGAGGAAAAAAACATGTTGACCAGTGTAATTATCAGAGAGGCCAGAAATATTTACAGTCATTCATTTTAATTAGTTATTCAACGAATATTGCCGATACTTTAATGTAATCAGCGGATGTTTGTTTATTATATAGATCTGGCCTACCAATGTCTTAAACAATTAGTGCATCCCACGTAAGTGTTTCTTAATAAACGTAACATTTCGTTAAGAGGTTATATTGTTGTGGTGTTGCAAAAAAAAATTCGTGGTATGATACTACATTAAAGTTAATAAAAATTATGATAACGAAAATATGACTTAAGATATTGCTGCGACAAGACACTGAGTTGCAACAAAAATAGATGTAAGTACGGTTATGATTATCCAAAGGTGTATGCTAAATTTTTTTTGTAACTGCCTTTTAATCATGAATAAAAAATTACATTTATTATTTTAGATTTCATAAAAAATCTAACTTCAAAGATGAATCGAAAATTACAATTAGAACAAAAGGCTAGAGCAATAGATTAGAAGAAGGATGGTCTTTATGGGAATTTACTGAAGATTTTAACGTTAGTAAGAGCAGCATTTTTTAAATTTAAAAAATTTATTGGAACAGCAGCGACTGAAGCGTTCTTTAAGACGAAATGTTGGAATGATTTCTCTTGCTGCACAGGATGAGGCTCTTGTAAATTATTTAGGGGAAAATCCTTTCGACCCGACAATAAGAGCCAAATAGGAATCAAATTTTTCTGGTTCTGAGATCACTGCTCGTCGTAGGGTGAGAGTGTCAGAACTGAGAAATTGTTCCGCAGCAAGAAAACCTTTTTTAATTAATGAAAACAAACAGATCCGGAAAGAATATGCAAATTTATTGTAAAATCTTCTTCTTTTTCCTTGACCTACTCCTTATGCATTTTCAGGCATCGGATTGGACGTACCAGCCCTCCTCTACCAATTTCTTCCATTTCTTTCTATCTCTTGCCATCATTCTCATTTCTTCTATCGTCTTCCCTTTCTTCTTTCTTATTTCCTCTATTTGGTTTATCCATTTTATTCTTGGCCTCCCTCGTTGACTTTTGCATATTTTTCCCACCTTTGTAATTCTTTCTTGGTTCATTCTTACTATATATCCATACCGCTTCAGCTGTTTCTTTCTTATTCTTCCCAATATTGATGTTTATTTTGTCATTTCTCTTATCTCTTCGTTTCTGCACTTGTCCAATATCCTTTTCCCTGATATTTTGTGTTTGTGTTTCATCTCTATTCTCCACTCGTGCTTTCTCTGTATTACCCAACTCTCCGCCGCATAAGTTATTATTGGTACTAGTATTATATTATGTCGCTAAGAAATAAGTAATTAAACTTCTAGTTTCAAAAATTCTTTTATTGTAAATACCACTACAATATTGTTTCGCCATACAATGGCTTCATCAGGTGGATGAAATACAGTATTTCATCCACCTGATGAAGCCATTGTATGGCGAAACAATATTGTAGTGGTATTTACAATAACAGAATTTTTGAAACTAGAAGTTTAATTACGTATTTCTTTGCGTTATAATGAAGTTTCGACAAGTATCTCCTTCGGCAATAACTATTATATTATGTACTATTCTTTTAACTTCCAGATCTATATTTTTATGACCCAATATTGTTTTATTTATTGAGTAATACAGTCTTGTTGCTTTAATAATAATTATAATGTTAAATC
The DNA here is from genome assembly GCA_935421215.2 of Melolontha melolontha. NCBI lineage: Eukaryota > Metazoa > Arthropoda > Insecta > Coleoptera > Scarabaeidae > Melolontha > Melolontha melolontha. Next base: position 420,718 of record CAKXYW020000001.1, read on the forward strand.
AAAACGATGAATATTAGGAATCTGTTGTGTTTTCGGACGAAAAGACTTTTCAGTAGGTTACGAGAATATCGACTAAGAAATCAGAGACTTTCCGAAAACTATATTCAGCCATGTCATGCGAAGTGGTCGGTTTCCTGTTAATGTGTGGGCATGGATAAATGTTCATGCTGGAGAATTAACGGGAGATTTAACTATCAAAACTACACACATCAACATAATCTAAATATATCAATTTTTATTTTATTTGCTTGATTTTACTTCCGTTAATATTGTCTTTTGTTATTTAGTTTGGTTGCTAGGTAACTTATAAACAACTATCTGTCAAAAGTATCCATTAAACAAGTACAGTTAATGATAAATCTTAAAATGTTTTGAATTTTAACTTTAGTGTGTTACTTCTCCCACCATTTCTGCGTTGTTTCACAAAAATTAAGACCCATTGATAAGTGTAAGCATAAATTGCGTTAAAAGCAAACATGAATGAACAAAATAGACGTCGTCATTTGCATCCTGACGAAATGAATAGGGCCGTTGGAATGCTGGAAGTTGGAGTAAGACAAGTTGAAGTAGCAGAGCGGCTAGGTACAACACAGAGCGTAATTAGCCGACTATGGCGAAGTTACAGAGATACAGGTAATCCCAGGGAACAACATCTTGGAAGAAGACGCGCCACCACTGCTATTCAGGACCGGTACATCACTCTTCAGGCTCGCCGACAGAGTTCACTAACTGCTTCTGAGTTAAAATCGCGGCTCCAGGCAGTGCATAACGTGACAGTCCACAGCCAAACCATCAGGCGTCGTTTAAGAGAAGTCAATCTTCACTCCAGACGCCCCCTTAGGGTTCCACCATTAACCAGGGGAAATCGAGGACATCGAGTAAACTGGGCTCGAGAACCCTTAAACTGGACTCGAGAACAATGGTCGACTATACTTTCTTCTGACGAGTCGCGATTCGGATTAAGACCAGATACTCGCAGATTAAGAGTCTGGCGTCAACCTGGTAATGCAGCAAGGCTACAGGATGCCCAAGAAGTGCACAGCTACCGAGGTGGTACTGTAATGATATGGGCGGGAATTATGCTGGGTAGGAAAACGGATCTAGTTTTTCTAGATCAATTCTTAAATGCTGAGCAATATATCGAGAATATTCTTGAACCTGTTGTTCAGCCATTTGCAGAAGCGTTGGGCCGAAATTTAACCCTTATGCATGACAATGCACGACCACATGTGGCAAGAGTTGTTACCGATTGGCTCAATGAAGCAAGAATTGAGGTTTTGCCATGGCCAGCTCAATCCCCAGACCTCAATCCCATTGAGCATGCATGGGATATGCTTCAGAGAAGATGCCTGCCACATATCGACGCTATACAAAATCGACGGCAACTGCAAGAACTTCTTTCACAACAGTGGAATCTTCTTCCACAAGAAGACTTGGACAATCTTATTCTGTCTATGCCAAGAAGATGTAGGGCGGTTTTAAACTCCAGAGGAGGTCCCACACTTTATTAATTCCTTAATCTTCAATTTTTTTAATTCAATATAAGATTAATTTTGAATTGTTGTTTAGTTTCATTTTGTAGAATTTCTAATTTCTAATTAGTAAATTATTATTAAAATTGTGTTAAATATTAATTTAAGTTAATTTCACTCATAGCTTATTTTACATTTAACTTTCAAGACAAAAATGGGTAAAAAGATGCACTAAATTATTTTTTTAAAGCAAATAAGACATATCCTTAGATTATGTTGATGTGTGTATTTACAAATATTAGAGTTAAGTTCATGCTAATCATTTTATTTTTTAATACGTTATTAATAATTCATTATTGAACTATAATAACTTATGCCTTATTTTATAACTTACAAGACATTTGTCGTGTATACACTGCAAGTGTTGTGCATGAATGGATGGCTGAGAATGATATTGGGCTCTTATCATGGGTGTCGAAAAGTTAGGATTTGAATCCAAATCAAAACATTTGGGGCTATCTCGTTAAAAAATTAATAATCGAAATTTCCAACTAAGAAATGCAGAAGATTTGTGGGGATGTATGCAAGAGGCATGGCAAAATTTACAAAATAATTACGATATTTCATATTTAATTTTGTCTATGAGACATAGACTTGAAAGTGTAGTCGCAGCAAATGGTGCGCCTATAAAGTATTGATAGGTTTCTAAAATTCTGATGTTAAATATAAATATCTTCTAGTTAATTATTGGATTATTTATTTTTAAACGATTTGAAAAAAAGCAATGCCACTGACAATAGCTAGTTATTCAAAAAGGTATAAAACCCCTTCCCACAATTAATAATCGTATCCTAAATACGTATTTCGACAACTAAGTTGTCATCATCAGTGGGTAAAACCACTAATAAAAAGTGTTGCACATGGGGAACAGTAAAGCTATCACACAGAATCGCACACAACTTTACACGGCGTCCACGGCGTATGCACTGAAGTACGAGGTGCATTCAAGTTCTAATGCCTCCGATTTTTTTTCTAACTAACTACTCACCCGAAAACTATGAAACTGGTGTTACTTCTCGACGTAATCTCCCTGCAGACGTACACATTTTTCACAACGTCGACGCCATGATTCCATGGCCGCGGCGAAGGCCTCTTTAGGAGTCTGTTTCGACCACTGGAAAATCGCTGAAGCAATAGCAGCACGGCTGGTGAATGTGCTGCCACGGACAGTGTCATTCATTGTTGGAAACAGCCAAAAGTCACTAGGAGCCAGGTCAGGTGAGTAGGGAGCATGAGAAATTGCTTCAAAGTTGTTTTCACGAAGAAACTGTTGCGTAACTTTAGCCCGATGTGCGGGTGCGTTGTCTTGGTGAAACAGCACACGCGCAGCCTTTCCCGGACGTTTTTGTTGCGGTGCAGGAACATTGCTTGACAACATGCCACACGAGCAGCCTTTTGGTCGTCCGTCAGCATTCGTGGCGCCCACCTGGAGGGCACTTTTCGCATTTTCAGGTCGTCATGCAGGATTGTGTGCACAGAACCCACGAAAATGCTAACACTGGAGGCGATCTGTTCAACTGTCATTCGGCGATCCCCAAAACAAGTCTCTCCACTTTCTCGATCATGTTGTCAGACCGGCTTGTGCGAGCCCGAGGTTTTTTCGGTTTGTTGTCACACGATGTTCTGCCTTCATTAAACTGTCGCACCCACGAACGCACTTTCGACACATCCATAACTCCATCACCCCACGTCTCCTTCAACTGTCGATGAATTTCAATTGGTGTCACACCACGCAAATTCAGAAAACGAATGATTGCACGCTGTTCAACTAAGGAAAACGTAGCCATTTTAAGTATCTAAAACAGTTTTCATTCTCGACGCTGCCGCTACAATTCCATCTGCCTTACAGTGCTGCCATCTCTGTGACGTATTGACAACGAACGCACGCTCATTTTAAAACAATGCACATGCTTCTATCTCTTTCCAGTCTGGAGAAAAAAAAAATCGGAGGCCTTAGAACTTGAACGCACCTCGTATATGTGCATTTATTGACATTTGCCAAGTCCAAAATGGTTTTCAAAATAAATCTCACCTTTTGATTTGGTCTTATACATACATACTTTGTAACGACCAACTATTAACGAAGGCACGTACTACTTATAAGAACTTCCAGGGGGGTCGAGGAATATTAATTTTACTTACATTTACTATTTGGTGTCGCGGAGTTAAGAAGGTTGAGAATACCGCTGTATTAGAGGTTACAGCTAAGCTGGACTCCGCCAAATAAAATGCTTTATAATAATTATTATTATTTTTGAAATATTAGTTTTTTTTTTAAATTTTACTACTGTTTTTTGTTTTCTTTAACAACGGTTCGGATATTTTATCGTTATTATACGGTTAAATATATAAGGAAATAATCATGTAGAATACCAAAGGGAACGGGCAATATTGGAAAGAAGGAAAAACAAAATGACTGAACGTCAAGTAATAACAGAATTATGAATCTAACAGACGCTTAATTATATATAAACACTAGAATAATTACAAAAACAGTCTTTTAGTGTTAACATAAATGGAAAATGCATATATTTACAGCCATTACAGTAAATTATTCTAAAATAAGACTCTAAAGGAACCTGTTAATAATATTGACTTATAGTGATTTATGCATTAAAGCCATTTTACTCTCTGAGCTAAGATCAAATTAATACGGTTTTAATGATTTACGACATGGACTTAACGTACACATATGTAATTTGTTTGTAGGCGGCAAAAAGTTTAGAATCTATCTCTATGATCAGGTAAATGAAGTACTGTTTATATTTTCAAAAGAGTTCCTTTACGACTCCTTTCTGAAGTGCGGAATTTCTGCTTTATTATTTCTATATGAGATCGAGTTAATTACTAATTTGTTGCATTTGCTTTGTAAGAAATGTATTCTAGAGACAACATTCCGATTTATCCAAGGAAGGAAGTATAACAAATTTAGCATATATCGCCTAATTTATAAGCAAAGTCTTGAACAGTAGAAGGTCAAGTGGCTGTTATACGAAGGCGACAATGGAAATTTTTAGAAAATCAAACAAGGATTAATTTAAAAAAATTATTTTATTGTTTTTCGAAATATTCCCCATTAATATAAATAAATTTTTGATATAGGATTGTTTCAGCCCTTACTTAATGAAATTCCATTATAACTGTTATTAAATAGTTGACTGAAGGAGCTGATATTTGTTGAAAATCCATTTTATTTTATTACTTTATAACCGTTAACGGGACAAAATAAAACAAATTTTAATGAATTTCACTACTTCTTACTTTACAAAGTTACGATCGTTTCACTCCCAAAGTAGCTTTGTCAGACATACCTATAACTAACTTATGGACATATCTTTACATAAATATCTATACATAAATATACCGTAACAAACACAAGTCTTCGATAGTTGAAGGAATGGGTCATTACACAGGTCTACAGTGATTTTAATGTTTGAAAGCTGTTTGCTAATTTATATATGTTTGGGGGCCCTTATTCCAAACAAACGCCATATTTTTGCTCTATCACGTAAATTTTTTTTATAGCGCTCTATATCTTAAAAATGTTAATTTATTAATATACATACCTATGACAAGAATATGCTTGTTCCATGTTAGGCATGATTTTTAAATGAATTGATTTTTATGAAATTAAATGTGATTTGGCAACACTGGTTAATATTAGATTTCTCAGCAAAGCAACAGAGTCGGCGCAGAAGCGTCAATACAACGTTGAAACCTGCTTATGTGCAGTTTGGTTGTGTTAGTCGTCGTGCTACTGTGTCCGCGCGCTTGTTGTCTTCGTTGTTGCGTATTTTAAGTGTTCTAGAACGTATAAATATGGAAAGAAGACATTGTGTGAACAATCCGAATAACTTTTGTTATATCTGTGGTAGTCATGTCGTAGTAAAGCAGAGGCAAACTATAACTTCGTTTGTGAAAAATTCATATTTTGGTGTAAAAATTGTCGACCAAGACAAGTCCTGGGCTCCTCATACTGTTTGTTCCGTTTGAGTTGAAGCATTAAGAAATTGGCAAAGAGGTAGGAAGAAATGTTTAAGCTTTGGTGTTCCTATGGTATGGCGAGAGCCTAGAAATCACAGTGATGATTGTTATTTTTGTTCGTGTGATGTTCAAGGATTGAACAGAAAAAATAAGAAACAAATTGTGTATCCCAATCTTGACTCTGCTATTCGACCAGTTCCTCATGGACCAGATGTACCGATACCTACCGCCCCAAAAGCACTAGAAAACGTCATATCGTCAGAATCAGAGGAATCTAATTGCGACCCAGATGACTCAGATTTCACAAAAGATTTCAGAGAGCCCGAAGTGTTTAACCAGAGTGAACTAAATGATTTAATTAGAGATTTGCACCTTCCAAAGGATGCATCCGAATTGTTAGCCTCCCGACTTCGTGAGAAACATTTACTGGCACTTGGTGTCACAACAAGCTTTTACCGGGATCGCGAAAAAGAGTCATGTCAATATTTTACTCAAGACTAGTGTATTGCAACAATATTCCTGACTTAATTTCAAAATTAGGAAATGTGCCGTATGTAAAAGAAGAATGGCGCCTGCTTATTGACTCAAGTAAGCGTAGTTTAAAAGGCGTTTTATTGCACAATGGTAACGAGCTGGCCTCGGTTCCCGTTGCCCATTCGGTACATTTAATGGAAACGTATGAAGATTTGGAACTTCTTTTAAAGAAAATAAACTACCAAGAACATCAGTCGATGCTTTGTGGTGACCTTAAAGTGCTGTGCATGCTACTAGGACAACAAGGAGGTTATACAAAATTTCCATGCTTTGTTTGTGAGTGGGATAGTCGAGCAAGGGATAGACATTGGACTCAAATAGAATGGCCCTCTAGAACAAGCCTTACACCTGGTGGCAAAAATGTATTAAGAGATAGCTTGGTTGACCCCAAGAAAGTGTTACTGCCTCCTCTCCATATCAGACTTGGCTTGATGAAGCAGTTTGTTAAAGCCCTAGACAAAAATGGACAGTGTTTTAAATATTTGTACGAGACATTTCCAGCCTTATCCGATGCCAAGTTAAAAGAAGGTATTTTTGTTGGGCCGCAGATAAGAACATTATGCAAAGACAAGGATTTTCAAAACACAATGACCAATGTCGAGAAAAACGCCTGGGTTTCATTTAAAGAAGTAATTGATAAGTTTCTTGTGAACTCTAAGGACGAAAACTACGAAAATATTGTTCAAAATATGTTACAACACTTTCATCGTCTAGGTTGTAATATGAGTTTGAAAGTGCATTTCCTGTTTTCACACTTGAACTATTTTCCTGAAAATCTTAGAGCAGTTAGCGAAGAACAGGGAGAGAGGTTTCACCAAGACATTAAGGAAATGGAACGGCGATACCAAGGCAGATGGAGCATAACGATGATGGCGGACTACTGCTGGATGTTAAAACGGGATATGCCCTTAAAAACATACAACCGAATGTCCGGACAGCGCAGCTTTCTGGCAAAAAGACAAAGATTTCACTTAAAAAAGACCGAGTAAAGTATTTTTTTCCACTTTTTTAACTTGTATTCCACCTTTTTACTCAATAAACAAATATTTTTTTTTAGAAATATCGTTTTTTTTTTCATTTAATATTTGCAAAAAAAATCTTACGTCATACAAATAAATGCATAGAATTTTTGAAATCAGCCTACCAAAATTATATAAAATCAGTTTTCAAAATAAAAACATCTGTCAAAAAGTTTAATTTTGTAGACCTGTGTTATTAATTAAATGTCTATGAACAAAAACTTTCACAAAAATATTGCACTACGGTTTATATGGGTGCACACAAATTGCGGTCCACGTACGGACAGGTAAAAATGTCATTAAAGGGTATAATCTTCTCCCGAACTGCGGTCAAGTACAATTTAAGTAAGTAAGTACGCAAGTGAAGGAAATTCCCGGGTTGATGTATCTAATTAGCGAATGTAATAATAAATGTCTTCTGTATTATGTAAGGGTAAAACGTTGACGAAGAGTGGGGAGTAACATAGGTGTCTGGTTAAATAAAGCAAGTTTATACGCATTTCATCACATTCTCACTGCGACTTCTGTTCCAGCAGTATTCAATTTGAGAAAACCGATGACGACATATCGTCCAGCGAAGCCGGAAGCAATGGCCGGGCGAATTATCACAATTACGAACATCAAACTGAATCCCAACTTCGTTAGCAACTGGCCACCCGAATTACTTCAAGAAACACAGGCAATAATTGATGAAACTCACAGCGAAAGTGACATTCAAGATTTTCTACGGACATCACCGAGCTTATTCGTGGTAAACCCAGATCAACCGAAGGCACAAGTAGAGTTAACAGACAAAAATCCCGAACCGACCAAAGAAGAAAAACATCACAGAAAACAGAACAAAAAACATCCTGAAAAGAAAATTGAAGACTTCATATACCCTAAATTTACAAAGAAGCTGAAAACCGACCAATCAACCAAGCCACTCGAAATCAAAAATTCCTACAGTGCCCTCGAAAGCAACACCGAAGAAAAAATGGAACACGACGCAACCGAATCCACTCCACAACCGTCAAATTCAGACAGCACACCCAGGGTAAGTGACAAACCAAACACTATACAAAACACAAACACCGAAACACGCAAAACACACAAAATCGCACCAATCATAATGACAGAGAAAGACAAATGGGCACAAATACGACAAATACTTAAGACACACAACATTAATACCGTACAAAACAAACTTGTAAATCCTGGTATACACATCGAACCTAAAATTGACGAAGATTACCGCACACTTAAACACATACTACACAGAACACATACAATTTTACACGTTTCAATTACGAAGCGAAAAGACACTAAAGGTAGCTATGCGAGGCATTCCTATCTTTATCACTGACACAGACAGAACAGACGATCTGACTGACCAAGGCTACCCGACACTAAAAATCAAACGGATGAACGGAAAACACGGCAAACCAACACCGCTTGTACTAATCGAGCTGACGAGACAATATAAATCGATTTATAACATATACGACTGCTGCGGACTTACGATTAAAATCGAACCACTTACACACGGACAGACATAATACAATGCCACAAATGCCAGACTTTTGGACACCAACAAAGCCAGTGCAACGTACACTACAAATGTATGAAATGTGGAGACTCACTCAACACACTTATGCACAAAACCAAAAACAACGCCACCAAAGTGTGCAAACTGCGGTAGCCCTCACTTATTAACATTCCTTAACTGTCTCAACAACCCTGAATACAAAACCACACCCAAATACATACCAGCCCAGCCCCAACAACTAACCCCTGTGCACAAAAACGAAACAACACAACGTCAAACACAAATGACGAACTAGCACTTGCCTTAGGCAAAATGCTAATAACATTACACTCTACAAATGCGACAACACAACAGATACAATACTTCGTAACGCTAACTGAGAAAATAATCACACTTTTCAACAACAAACAGTAAACACACACATGACTTAAACGCAAAAAAGCGACGAAAACACAGACTACACACACGCAACACAGGACCGTACAAAAAACACAACAACACACTATTATTTATTAATCAGACACAAACACGTCACAACCCTGGGAAATACGAAACAATGGAGTGGAAATGGAGGTAACTTCGACCACAGGACAAATCTAAACGACTCATGAAAACGCATTTCATCTTTAGTTCAAAATATTTTTAGTTATATTAACCCAGATATGCCCACTGTACTACAGAATAGTACAATTAGTAACTTGTTCGAACCTGTCTAATCTCGCGTGCGATGGTGATTTGTGCTGCGTACATGCATTCAATAAGAAGCAGTCGTTGTGAACGGTTGCAAAAATTTGCGATTGTAAGTTAGTGGTGTTGAATATTATTATTTTAATATTATTAAATTGTGATTATGGCGGAATATGGCATACGCTTTGCAAAGGTAAGTAATTTACGAATGTATAGAGATAATTTATTATTTCTTTGTGCACAATAAGAAATAAAAAACACATTGAATTTTGAATATATGATTTTATAAATAATCTAGAAAACTTATAGAATGTATTTTGGACCCTTATTTTTCATGTGTACAGTGGACATTTACACAGCTATAAGCTTTTTTATTTCAGAGGGTTCTCTCTGAATGAGGCTTTGGCAATGTTGGATGATGAAGAGAATTTAGTTGAAAACATCGATTCGTTAACCATTTTTCCACCAGAGAATGTTTGTGGAAATAAAACTGATGAAGATTCTGGCGAGGAGAATTTGGTTAACCTAAATAATTTACCTCGTACACAACTTCAAGCTCCAGTAGAAATTAATTTACATCATGCGGATGATGGAAGAGACGGATGACGACGAGAACTTTTTGGGAAGATGAAATTCCTCTCTCACTTTTGAAAAAAAAAAAATTTAAAAAATCCGACAATAAGAAAAAAAAATTATAAATGGACAAATGATGACATGGTACCGGATAATACAATTTTCAGTGGTCAAAATAATGGAGAAGTTCATCTCAAAAACCATTTAGAATTATATTCTCTTTTCTTTGACGAGGAAATTCTGGAGCTAATAGTAACATAATCTAATTGTTATGCGAGTCAAAAATACCACCACAACAGGATAGAAGAATCTGAAATAAAAGCATAAAAAAATTGCTACTTAGTGGATACATGCAGGTGCCAAAATGACGATTGTATTGGGAGTATGAGAGAGACAGTCAAAATCAGTTGGTGTCTGAGGCATTATTACGAAATAAATTTGAATATATTCTGTCACACTTTTATCTTTTAATCAATAACACAATAGATCCGACTGATAAATTCGCGAAACTTAGACCCTTGTTTGAAGACCTAAACAAAAAATTTTTGGAAAATAGCATAAGTGAAGAAATATACTGCGTTGACGAAGCCATGGTACCATATTTTGGCCGACATAGCTGCCATGGTAAGCCCATTCGATACGGCTATAAGTTATGGGTAGGAGCGACGAAACTGGGCTATGTTAACTGGTGTGTCAAGGTGCGTATCACGGTGCATATCAAGGTGCAGCCACAAATATCAGTACTCAATATACTGCCTACAATGTGGGCCGTCTGTGGTTTTTGGAATACGCTGACGTTTTGAAGAAAAATGGCCTAATGCAAAAATGCGTATATTTTTCGACAATTCCTTTTCCACCTTACCACTATTGGAACTATTGTCCGAGAAAGGCACCGGCACTATTCGTGAAAACCGTATACCCAGCAGTCCTCTAATGGATTCCAAGAAAATGAAAAAAGCAACGAGGGGGCATTTTGACTACAAGAAATCTGACGGCAAAAATATATGTATCGCAAAATGGCACGACAATAGCATTGTCACTTTATGTTCAAATTCAGCTGGAGTGAATCCAGTTCATTCTGTAAAGAGATTTTCTCGAAAGGAAATGAAACTCATACAGGTAAATTTTGTTCGTTATTTTGAGGTTTACTATGATTTACTTTAGGTATCCCAGCAGCACTTGGTTAATTTATACAACGCGACTATGGGTGGTGTGGACAGATGCGAACAGAATTTTGCCGTATATCTGTCAGAGGCAAAAATGGTATTTCTCACTCGTAACGCACTGTATTGACATGGCGGTACATAATGCTTGGCAAATACATAGGCAAAGTGGTGGGTAAATAGCAAACTACTTCGAGGGGACACATGTTAAGTAATAAAGGCATTGATATTCGCGTTGACCGTATGGTGATTTCGTGATACCGCAGAATAAACCAACTCGATGTAGCTGCTGTCATGAGAGGACTACCATAAGATGCATGAAGTGCAACAAAGGCTTGCATGTAAAGTGTTTCTTGACATATCATACACAAAATAATATTTAATTTCGTTACCGTCCTTTTCCCCCCCGGACCTGAGTTAGCCGGACAGAATACCTTGACAAACGACGTACGACAAGTAGACAGTGTTACAAATGTCATAGATTGTTCTTCTTCGATTTTGCAGGATAGCGTCTTTTGTCAGATTTTGTTGCGTGTTTTCCGTTGATGGATGACCGGAACGCTTATCATCACAACCGATGCATTTCCATTTTAGAACGGTTATACCAATAAGCGTCTGGCCTAAAGCATGCCCACCAAACGTTTGTTTAAGCATTTAAGCAACGTTTTACCAAGTTCGAAACAGCATTTGTTGAATGTTCTTTCTTCTTTCACATCAGACATTGTAGTGCCGCAGAATAACTCAAACACAATTCAACAAATATGAACACAAAACTGTTTGTCATAACCTAGCAAAGTACTTTTTGACAGAGTAACTTAGTATAGACATAGCTAACACTATCTAGCGCTATAGAGCTGTACTACCATCACTTCACGCGCGACATTCAAATTTCGGGTATTTCTGGGTAGTACCTCGTATATTTACCTTTCGTTTATTGTGCTGTAATCATATATCGTTTAGTCTCCTATTAGTCTCTCGTCCGTGTCGCATCTTCAGAATATGTCGATCTCCTTTCCGTTTCATCCCATACAAATATAAATCACAGTATATTTAACAATAGCTGGTGAACTAACAATAGCGGTTAATCTATAATTGAAAGATTTAAATGTACGTTACTCATTTCAAGCAAGGAGTGCCTCTCCCTCCTAACGCGTGGGATGCAATTAATCCTTTAATATCTTTAGAGAAATACCATTTTTGTTATTCATTGCTATTAATTGACAAACAGACCTACAATAGATCATACAGATATTTCGAACAATGTTTATCATTTACGAGTATGAAAATTATGTGATTACATGCATGCTTAGAAACGGGGACTCGATAAATAAATTCCAGACTTAAATAGAATGAAAAACCATTAGTGTACAGAGCGTTTGGTATGAAAGGGTATCATTACTATACTTTAAAAATATTTTTTCCCTGTGGTAATTTAAATTATTGTCGCTATAAACATGAGCAATTGTTAATTCAATAAAATTCTGCACCTTGGCTATGTTAGTGATAAGAGTACAAGAAAACAAACGAACTTGGCAACTGTACTTTACGAGTATTACAAATCACTACGTTCCCTTAATTAAATATGAGTTATCTAACGTTTGGCAATTGCAATTTATAGCAACGATATTATGCCAATGACAGAGACGGTGACATAAGCGTCTGTTTATGCTGACTGAGCACGTGAATTGTGTTGCATTCACCTTTACTTTTTCTTAAAAAAAGCATACGTTTTATTGCAGAAGTTCAAATGTTCATCAGCATATATTAGTTATCAGGGTCATTTTGATAGCCTGAACACTAGGCTGGGTCAAAAATTTTTTTTCTTCATTACTTGAGAGGCTCAGTGATAAAAAAGGGCTAAATAGTATAGGAAATCTGCATATAAAATTTTATTGCATTATTTAAAGTTTTACTGCCTTCGGACACCGATAGAAATTTCAGAAAAAGTAGATTTTTGACATCACTTTAATAATACTTTTTGAGTTACATATCTATACAAGTTTTATGCAAAATAATTCTAAGTATCGGTATATAGAGGTAATCCCGATATAAAACTGTACTTTTACAATGTGGATTCACACTGTTAAATTTCCCCAGAACACGCATTTACATATCGCAACCTTAATATAGAAAGTCCCTAACTCAATTTTTTCAAATCGAGTTTTTTTTTTGGATATTTCGATATATTAGAAAATCATCTATCGAAACATGCAAAAACCTCGATTTAAAAAATGAGTTAGGGCATTTCTATATTAAGGTAGCGATATACAGCACTGATTCAGTCTAAAGGTTCAATTAGACGTGCAACAGCCGTAACCATATAAAACCAATCGTATGTGCTACAATGTTTTCGATTTTGGTAACATGCCGTAACGCCATAGCCGTAACCGTAGATGTTAATTGAATTTTGGTTACGGCTATGGCACGTCCAATTGAACCTTAATACGGACAAATAAGTCATTAAAAGGAACAATAATATAAAATTATGCTTTTTTATATATTACAAAAACTAAAAAACGTGCTGCTTTTGTATATGTTATCTAAACGGTTCAAGGCAAAAACAAAATAGGCAAATCCCCGTACAATCTTTATTTCTTACAACACGGAGTTAGATGAGACAAGCGTGCCGCGATCGTTAAAATAATTAGTGTTGCGTTATAAAGTGCTGTCATTTATTTGTTTATTTTATCATTTGAGAAATGGAGCGTACCAGAAATAGTTGGAGGTGTCCTTTGTTTGGTGTTTTATGTGATTTGAAAGATAATATATTACCAACTTATGAAGATGTGATGAAATTTTATGAGTGGACCCGTCATAGCTTAAAATATGAGAGGGAAACTAAAATGGTTTCAATGGTTGGCAAATAAATCACCCGGCAAATGTCTCATGCTCGATGGCTAACACGTGCTAACAGAATTCTTCGTCTATATATTTCAGTTGAGAACCCTTCTGCAAACCTTACCGCTCTTGCAATATATATTGTCAAGGTTTACGCTCCAGTGTGGTTTTCTATAAAAACTCTCCCCAGTTGTAAAGACGGACCACGACACCTTTTTAAACTAATTAAACTAAGCAGATATTTACCAACAACTTTGAAAGCCGTTGTTGACCCAGTAATTCAAAGAAACAGTTATTTTGCACACCCTGAAAACTTATTACTTGCAATGTTGACAGATCCCCAGCAACACATTCGTGAATTAGCTGTCCATCAAATTTTGAAAAATTAAACCAGCAACATCAAAGCAATTACGGCTTTTTCAGATACCAACGATAAACTTTAATGCATCATCATATTTTGACCTTTTGAATTGGGAAGAAACTATCACTGAACCACCTATATTAAAATCTGTAAATGAAGAAAATCTTCGACTGTTTATTGAAGAAGAAAACAATGGAGGAATTGAGCTATTACACCATCCCTGTCAGACCCAAGCGGTAGAAAGAGCAGTCAAAGCTGTGAGTGAAGCATCATCAACTTTGTGCAACAAAACAACAAGAGAAGGTTTCATCAAAACGCAGATAGAATCAAGAAAATTAATGCCGAAATTCGATAGCAAAAAGGATTTTGTCACAAAATAAACTCATTATATTCATTATTTTTATGATTATCCTTTCTTGCACTTTTATAAAAAAAATTTTGACATGCTTTTTTTCTCGAAATAAATAAAATTACAATTGATTTCTAACTTTTTCAAATAAATAAACTTAATTAGAGTAATTTTATATATCACGCTTTATGTTCTTTTTTAAGTACATTTTTGAAAGATTCAACATTAAACCGGAGGCAGAAGATTAACTCCGATTGCTACCAAACTTCGTAACCTAATAACACATAATTTGGCATCTTTTTGCCAACGTGCCCATAAAAAAAATTAATATTTTTTTTCTCCATACATATTGCAGTGGAATTTTCTAGCACCACGTTGGGTTAGCCAATTGTGCAGTGGAATTTGCTTTGAAATTGCTTTATTTAATTTTAATTCACACTACAGCTTATTTTTTTCATCGGCTATTCAGTCTAGTAGAATCCTTGAGCTTACGTCTCTGGGTCGATCCTCGCGGATGTTGGTAATATCAAAAATAAAACACAAGGTATCAGATAAATTATACACGCATTTTCCCTTTACATTGATATATTAAAAATAAAAAAAAAAGAAAAATCCCTCTACAAAGTGTATAGGGTGCTAAAGCATCATTAAACAGTAGCAATGAGGAAACACTCTTTGTGAACATTGACTCGCACACAGAGAAAAACCTCTTGTGAAACACGATCAAATATAAAACTAATAAATATTAGTGAAATCTGTCAAGTTTAACCTTTACTGTGACCCCTACAATCAAATATCAAAAACAAATTAGTTTTCAAAACTCACGCTAGTTGAAAATTTATTCATGCAACAAATAACATGATTAGATCCATCCCCACTACAATCTCTCCAACCTTAAATTCCAAAAAAAAAATGTTCTCGAAGTATAATATTAAGAAAAACAACTTCCCTTAAACAAAAAACATGACAAGGTTTCGCTAATATCCATATACTACTTTCAAACACATTATTATTACAATAAATACAAAATTTATAGCACTGAAAATAATCCTAATATCTAATAAATAAATAATATAATTTTTATCAACTTACATTAAGTTTTTTGTGTGATTTCGAAATACACGAGAGGCATCTTTTTACACAAGATTTCAAATAACTATGAAAAACTTCGCAAAAATCGAATTAAGGTTTTCTTGCACCTTATACTAAATGCAAAACAAAGTACAGACCGACTTTATAAAACAAAGAATAAAATTTATTATTTTATCCTTTTTTAACTAAACACATTAACAGTCAAGATACCTCTGAATCAAAAATGAAAAATTCTTCATATCCGCCTGGCTATCCCTTCCATCTATCAAATCAAAATATACAGACAATACATCTTATCAAATACAATATCCGAAAAAGCGGCAAATTCAATTCCTTTGGTCCACCTAAATATACGAGGGCTAATCACAATTTCATATATTAAATATTTTATTTATACAACATTAGATATATCGATCCCCATCTGAAATAAATAAATATACAAGTGAAATAGCTAATTTTTTTATAAATTGTCCCTAGTAAAGAGTTCACTAATAGTTCAATCTTTTTCCTTGCTTGTTCATGGAAAATCCATGGCATAATTCCCCGAGATTATCCGAGAACAAAGTCAGAACATCACTGAGCTTTTTTCAAGGATAATCTTCAGCACAGCACTCGAGACAGTACCGCACCCTGTCTTGGTTCTCGGCACTCACTTGTTGTATTAGTGTTGAACAGGATCCACGTCGTTCTGATGCTGTAGTGTGATAAACGGTTTCAACATCTCCATATAAAAACAACATCTCCAACATCTTCAACATTTCCATATAAAATTTTTGAATATTTAAATGTCTTATTTGACTTAAAACATTTTATCTTTTATGTCGTTTTACTTGACATAATTCATCTTAATGTCATATTGCTTGACATTTTCGAATGGGCTTCGTTACAAACATCACAGACGAAGGAACACGCCGAAGCAGCAGTCATCCCCGTCGAATCTTCGAGCATTCTCTCGATCACATCATCACAGCATCAAAATCTCATATATCAAATCATCATCATAAACAAATTCATAACACCATTAGTTCCCAAGCAATTTCAATAATAATAATAATAATCATAATAATCAACAATAATATCATGAGCTCAATTTCTTCCTATATTTATATAGTTTTAATTTTTTCAACGCAATTCCCTTTAATCAATAATTTTTTTATACGCAGATAAATTTTAATTATTTAATTATGTCAACAATAAATTTTATTTTATAACTCATCCTGTATATATATCCATTTGCTTAATCCAATTTATTACCAGGTCAGTTAAATCAGCATATCGTAAACCATCCTATTCAAATATTTTTATTCATTAACCTTTTTTCACATGCCAATAATTCTTTTTATATATTCATAAATACCATAATTTTATTTCAACAATATATATATATATCTCTCTATTATCATAATAATTTTTTTCATATATCGACGAAAATTCTATTTAATAAATACATTTTCATTTTCATATAAATATTTCCTATATTTATTTCATATATTACCGACGAAAATTTTTTTTATATATTCAATATCATATACTTTTTATCCCGACGAAATTCAGTAAACATCTTTTTATTTTACTGCTGCATCCTCTTCTTATACTAATAATCTAATCCTAATTATCTATTACATTAAATCCATTTCAGTATCATTTATCAAATCCTATTTACTTTTCCAAATTTTATTTATATATATCCTTTTGTTACAACACATTCCAATTAGTTATTTCAAAAGCAAAAATCCTTATATCTCGCATATACATCTAAATAGTTTACAACAAAATTTATTATTAAGTTGGGCCTATTTGAAAATATCCGACAGTAAATCATTTGTAGTTTCATTTTTACTTTTACCTTACTATAAAATGTGGGTCTATTTAATTTAAATTTAGTACCCCTATACTTCCTAATTTTCAGAGTATCATATTTTAAAATTTTATTATTGACATGGGTTTGACTTATATTATTTGAAAAACAGTTGATTTTAAAATTAGCATTACGGAAATTTTTGCGTTTACTTTCAAGATAATTATTCAAATTATATTTATACATGATATTTCTAGAAATCAATTTCTTTTTAATTTTATTTCGTCTATCGTTAATTTTATTAACGCCAACTGCTTGTTTATTTACTTTATTGCTCATTTTATCGTGAATACTTTCTTCCATCCTACTTTCTAATTTATCATTTGTTTTTATTATATTGAATTCTTTTTTCTCATTAGTTTCAAACTTAATTTTATTTAATATAATTTCTTCGCTTACCCTGATTTGATTATTTCTTCTTCCCATTTCTGTATCCATATCATTTCCTTCTTCCTGTGGCATAGATTCCTCCCCATGCACGTCCTCTAAACTTTCTTTTGTAATTGTTGATTCGTTTTCTTCTTGTTGCATTATTATTGATTCCTTTTCTTCTTGTTCCAATATTATTGATTCCTGTTCTGTTATTGCTTGTTTTTCCTCGGTGTGTATTATTTTACTTTCACTTATTGTGTTTTCCTTGTTTATACGAATGTTACTGTTTCTTGATACCCTTTTTTCCATTATCTCTTCTATTTTACTATCCATATCTACTTGTCGTTGTTCCATCCTATTCATTTGTTGTTTCGTTTCATTATGATTTTGTTGTATCATATTCATTTGTTGTTTCGTTTCATTATGATTTTGTTGTATCATATTCATTTGTTGTTTCATTTCCCATATCGTTTTCATCATAACATGCATCATATCCATCATCTGTTGACTGCTTTCTTCATTGTGTCCTCCTTCATGTATGTAACCAGCATTGCCCATTCTTTGTTTCAAATTTTCCATTATATTTTCCATATTTGAATTATATCGTTTTATTTCTTCCAATTATACGTTGGACTCGCCAAAATTGTAATATCGGTCCCACGTTGGATTGCGCCAATTGTGCAATCCAATTATTAAATTATTTACTTATCTTCAAATCGCCGACACGTTGGGCTGCCAATTGTGCAGTGGAATTTTCTAGCACCACGTTGGGTTAGCCAATTGTGCAGTGGAATTTGCTTTGAAATTGCTTTATTTAATTTTAATTCACACTACAGCTTATTTTTTTCATCGGCTATTCAGTCTAGTAGAATCCTTGAGCTTACGTCTCTGGGTCGATCCTCGCGGATGTTGGTAATATCAAAAATAAAACACAAGGTATCAGATAAATTATACACGCATTTTCCCTTTACATTGATATATTAAAAATAAAAAAAAAAGAAAAATCCCTCTACAAAGTGTATAGGGTGCTAAAGCATCATTAAACAGTAGCAATGAGGAAACACTCTTTGTGAACATTGACTCGCACACAGAGAAAAACCTCTTGTGAAACACGATCAAATATAAAACTAATAAATATTAGTGAAATCTGTCAAGTTTAACCTTTACTGTGACCCCTACAATCAAATATCAAAAACAAATTAGTTTTCAAAACTCACGCTAGTTGAAAATTTATTCATGCAACAAATAACATGATTAGATCCATCCCCACTACAATCTCTCCAACCTTAAATTCCAAAAAAAAAATGTTCTCGAAGTATAATATTAAGAAAAACAACTTCCCTTAAACAAAAAACATGACAAGGTTTCGCTAATATCCATATACTACTTTCAAACACATTATTATTACAATAAATACAAAATTTATAGCACTGAAAATAATCCTAATATCTAATAAATAAATAATATAATTTTTATCAACTTACATTAAGTTTTTTGTGTGATTTCGAAATACACGAGAGGCATCTTTTTACACAAGATTTCAAATAACTATGAAAAACTTCGCAAAAATCGAATTAAGGTTTTCTTGCACCTTATACTAAATGCAAAACAAAGTACAGACCGACTTTATAAAACAAAGAATAAAATTTATTATTTTATCCTTTTTTAACTAAACACATTAACAGTCAAGATACCTCTGAATCAAAAATGAAAAATTCTTCATATCCGCCTGGCTATCCCTTCCATCTATCAAATCAAAATATACAGACAATACATCTTATCAAATACAATATCCGAAAAAGCGGCAAATTCAATTCCTTTGGTCCACCTAAATATACGAGGGCTAATCACAATTTCATATATTAAATATTTTATTTATACAACATTAGATATATCGATCCCCATCTGAAATAAATAAATATACAAGTGAAATAGCTAATTTTTTTATAAATTGTCCCTAGTAAAGAGTTCACTAATAGTTCAATCTTTTTCCTTGCTTGTTCATGGAAAATCCATGGCAATATGTGACCCAGCCTACTGAACACTAACATTTAATATTGTTGATATTCTAGTGTGTAAAGTCTCTATTTGGTGACTGTGGCTAAGTGAAAACTTAAAAAAAAAGAATGAAGCTCCTTACTGCAATGGGGTACGAATATTAATGTGTAAGGAGTTTTATGCCTTCTTTAAGGTTTAAGTGTGTGCTAATATTGGTTTTTTTACAGAGTTTCGTTACACATAACTTAAATCTTAAAGTTAAAAGATGAGTAGCGATAATAACGTTAGATTTGAATGCAATGTATTACAGCATATTATACTGACTTTCAAAAAAATCCGAACAACCAGTAGGAGTTGATCAATTTTAATAAAATTACTACATACTGTTTGTTTAATTAAACTTAAGAAATTATTACATTTTTAAACTAAACTATAAAAAAATAACAATGATATTTAATAATGAATGGGTACACCGCGGTTTCTTATGCATTCGATAGCTCTTCGAGGTATGCTTGAAATAATTCATGGTATCCTGGGGAATGTCATCCCAGGCTTCTTGAATTAGGTGACGAAGATCAAGTAGGTTATGTGGTGGTTGGAGTAAATTACTCAGTCCAATAGCGATCATACCGCACACGTTCTATTGGTGGCAAATCTGGCAAGCGAGAAGGTCAGGCTAGCAGGGTTCCGTTATTTTCTTGTAAGAACTTTATAGTAACTCTTGCTGTATGAAGACGTGCGTTGTCTTGTTGGAGAAGGGGTTGAATTAACCATCGTAGGTATGGTAGTGCAACAGGCTGCAGCACGTTTCAAATGTAATCATTTGCATTCAAATTTCTGTCAATAAAAACTAGAGGTGGCCTGCTACCGTATGCTATCGTACCTCATATCATCACCCCCGGTGTAAGGGCGGTATGCCGTTCTACAACAAATTCTAAATTTCTGCGTTCTCCACGAAATCGTCTTACTCTTCTGCGACCATCATGGATCACAACACGATTCCAATTTGATCTGGTATTACACGACTTAGTCCGAGCAGCAGGATGTCTAGGTGTTAGTGGGAGAAAAATGGTCAATACGAACGAAGCCCAAAAGTGAGTATTCTGCAATATATCGTTACTATAAAGACTTTTTGTTGTAAAACTCTCAATCAAGCGTTTCCTATCGACCGGGTTGCGGAAACTCTGTTTTGTAACGCCTCAAGTCTCAAATGGCGATCTTCCCTTGTTGTAGTTGCCGAAGTCGTCCGGAACCATGATGACGATTATGGACTCCATCTTCAGACCACCTGGATCAACACTGTAACACTGTTGACACACTGCGTCTCATGCAGTCGAAAATTTGTCCGCATACCAACAATGCGCCCCCTTTCGAATTCACTTAAATGATTGCAATTGTTCCGTAAACGACATCTAGGGATAATGTCTTAATGACTGTAAACTGGGAACAAATCGCTACAAAATATTGCTTCAATTTGAAGGAAACACAAATTTAAAAACGTAATTTTTAGATAAAACAAAATAAAAAAATTGTAGACTTGCTAAATGTTTTTGTCCTTATGGTTATCATGTCTTATTAGAGACAAAGCAGAGTACTATAACAAATTTTATTGCAATTGGTCGACTCTTTTTAGATGTTCGCGATTTTTTTGAAAATATAAGATCTATGAAATAGGTACGAGATAGTTTTCTATGAATGAATTTTATCTTGACCAATATTCAATTCATCGACTATATCGATAAAATGCTATATTTCGAGGGGAGATTTTAATATTGTCTACCTAGCCATGAGGAAACTTAAGTCGGCATGATAGATTCTCGGATTGCTTACATCCGAACAAAAATTGTGTCGGTAACACTTTTGTGAGGAGTTTAGTTAACGATAAAAACCTTTTTTCGAAAATTATAACGGGTGATAAGATGTGTCTGTATCACTGAAACTCATCGACCAAACAAAAATCCATGCAGTGGGTTCATAAGGAATCTCCACCACAGAAAAGGTAAGGACACAAAATTTATCTGGAACTGACGGCGGTGTTTTGGGATACAGAAGCAATTTTGTTAATCGAATAGAGTAATCCCTTATCATTCGCGGGGGTTCCGTTACAGAAAAATTTCGCGAATGTCGAATTCGCGAATGTTGAGTCCATCTTTCTGTGTAAATGTTGGGGGGGGGGGTTACGTTCCATAATGGTAGATAAAAGTACAAAACATATGGGATTTGTTCTACGGTTTAATAATAATATGTATGTATATATGTTATTTTTTTCATTACACAACGTTTTTAAACTTATATTTTAATCTAGTTGTATATGTAATTATAGTTTAGTCAATTGTTGCTTGTTGAAGGCAGAATATAACGAGTAATTTGGAATTGCTTGGCCGATTGTGTCTGTAACTTTTCAAGTTCGACGTAAAGGGCCATCGCAGCCTCGATTTCTCTCTTAAACTTCAAACTTCGGATAAGTAACGGATCAAATTCAAGAGCTTTTTCAGATTAAAATTTCTGTTAGGTGTTTCAACGAGAACTTCTTGGCTTGGAGTAAAAAACTCGTGTTAAAAAAAATATAAAGAAATGAAATGCCGTAACGCTTGTCTGAGATTTCATCCCCCTCCTTTTCGTCTTCACCATCTTCGAAGTCTTGTTGTTTGTCTTCCGTCATTTCCAATCTTCGGTTAGCTCGTTTCCGTGACATTCTATTAGATCATGAATTTCATCTTGCCTGATATCCTCAAATCCATCACCCCCGATTTGATGGGCAAAAATACTTCCAACATGCATAGATAGAGCTTGTCTTTAACTCTCTCAGTGAGGCGTCGATATGTGCGATGCAATCTTCTATGTTAAATTTTTTCCAACTGGAAATCACTGTTTCTTCTGAATTAAGCTCAATCGAATAATCCAAAATTCGCTTGAAGCATCGCCTTGTGTAAAAGGCTTTAAAAGCTGCAATTATTCCTTGATGCAGGGGTTGAATTAAAGACGTCGTATTTGGGGGCAAAAATATCACATTAACATTAGGATGAGCTCCTACCAGAGTAGAGGGATGTCCAGGTGCGTTATGGATTATTAAAAGAATTTTGAAGTCAAGGTTTTGAGACGCAAGATAGTTCTTCTTCAGGGATAAAACAACCATTAAACCACTACTGGAATAAAACATCGGTGACCTACGACTTTTTAGTAGCTCGCCAAAAAACGGGTAACTGATTTTTATTTTTTCCCTTCAATGCTCGCAGATTTAGGGACCGATATATCAGCATCTGCTTTATCTGAATATCACCTGAGGCATTTGCACACAATAGAAGAAAAACTCGACCTTTTGCCACCTTGAAACCTGGAGCTAACCGTTCTGTTTTGGAAAGGAAAGTCCTACTCGGCATTCTCTTCCAGAACAGTATCGTCTCATCCGCATTAAATACCTTGTAATAGAATTGCTTACACCTGCAGTCAGCCAAAAACAATATTTCTATTTAGTTGTGAGAGAATTCTGTTTACATATTTTTTATTCTCTTATCTACTAAAGCGGATAGGATGAATATACAAATTATTTTTAGAGGATTTTTTTACCGGCTAAACTTGCCATTTACTAAAATATAACGTACCTATTTTTTACAAATTTATTATATTTATTACATACTTCATCTTTACATTTTTTATTGTTTGTTCGCGAATAATCAAATCGAAAGGTCGCGAATGTGGAATTCGTCCGCATTTTAATTATCGGAAATTATCAAAACTCGCGGATGTCAAAACCGCAAATGTTGAGGGATTACTGTACATGAAGAAAGGCTTTACGATTACAGGAGTTTTTTGAAGTCTTACTAAAAGAATTTTTTTGTAATGTTAAAAACCGCTGGAATAAGTGTGTAACCGTTAGTAAATCATATCTTGAAAAATAAAGTATAGCTTCTCTCAACGCCTCTCATTCGTAGCAAGGTAGATAATATAAAAATGTTCCCTCGTATTTAAGTTATCATTCGTTTCTTTTCCTTTATTATTCGTTTTAGCAATCTTCTTGTTTAGAGAATCAGTCAAGACTTTTACTTTTAGTTTAAGGCAATGGCAGTCTTACACTTGATACCTACGAATACAGTGACGAAAGATCAATCGTTATAAATTATGAAGAAATAGGAATTTTATAGAAATAAAGTGAAAGAATTAATTAAAATTATTGTCGTAATATAACATCAAGTACTGAACCTCTTCTGCTGAGCGAAACTAAACTCGTAAAACTGTATTAACTTTGCAAGAAAACTGTTATTAACATTAACCCTAGGACTACAAGGAAAACGGCCTATCGCTACTTACCGTGCGGGTCCATTGGACCCGTATTACTATATGCTGGGTTTGAGCTAATATTCGGAGATTATTTTGAATTCAATATAGCGTAAGCATTATTTTATTTGACTATATATTTTATTCAACATAAGAAAAGACCATTAGAATAAACCGAAGCAGTAATAGTAATAAGACAAATATTGTAAAATAAAGTGACTTAAATAAAAGTAAAAGTGGGTTAAACACATTTCTTACATATAACTACTGAGTGTTTACCACATACATTGGTTTTACAACGTGCATAAGTTGTTCTTGTTTTTCTGTCTTTTGAAGATGGACAAACATCACATTTCTTTTTCTTTCTTGGAATCTCAGAACTAGTAGATGCTTCAGCTTCTTCTTCTGTTTCTGGTTTTTCGTGGTCCTTGTATTCTGCTAGCTCCTTTCATAGCTCAATTAGAAAGTTTCTTCTCTTTTTCAAACCAAAAGCTGAATTATGTTTCAAAAGCTTCCATAGTATGTCTGCGTTCATGGCGCTGATGTCTGCCATGTTATAAAAAAGTACAAGAGGCCATCTCTTTGTTATCCTTTTCACCGTGTATGATCGTGTCATTTTGTCCATGTTGTCTACGCCACCTTTCGTTTTATTGTAGTCCAGGATTACCTGAGGTTTCTCAACATTTTTGTCACTGTGCAGAGTATTCAGCAACGTTACAAGCTTTCGTTTCTTTGGCAATACGAAATAATCATCACATCTTCTGTAAAACCAAAACACTTGACGATTTATTGGATCAACAAATGAAGATGGAAATTCAGGCTTATTTTTACGGATCGTACCAACTAATGTTAAGTTTTTTGATAACAAATACTTTGCAAGATTGTACGAAGTAAAGAAATTGTCGCAGGTGACATTCCTTCCAGAGTTTTCAATTTCTTCTACTAAATGTTTTACAACCTTTTCGCCTTGGTTCTTGTCTCTTTCCTCTCCCTGCTTTCCAGGATAAATTTCCAGTTTCTATGCATAGGTTGTTACAATATCACAAATGGCCCAAAATTTTATTCCATATCGACCAGGCTTTGATGGAATATATTGTCTACATCTGCCTCTGAAAGTTACAAGCTGTTCATTAACCGTCATACACCAATTTGGTACATACGCATCTCGCAAATAAGTATTCTATAACTCAAAGCATTCCTGTATTGGTACTGTTTTGTAGCCATTTCCTTTTCTTCGTCCTTCCGTTGCATCGTCGAATCTAAGTACACGAAGTATATTTTGAAATCTATTTCGAGCGATAATAGTACCAAAGTTTTTTCGACCATTGCTTTTCTTCCAAAGTTGTGTTACGTCCTCGTTATAAGATGTGTATACACCTATTTGTATCAAAACTCCAATAAATATCTTAAATTCTTGGAAATCAACCTCTCCTTCTTCATTCGTCCACTTGAGGATAATTTCAAGAAGAGGTTTACGAAAATAAATCAGAAAAGAAGAAGCAGTGTATCGATCTCGCGATTTCCAAAACGTGTTGAGCTTGAACGTTCTCGTAAAATATTGTGTCGTAGTTGTGTTCCGTGATGAGGTAAAATAGAATCTTGGTACCAAACAACTTGTTTGTTCTTTGATATAAAAGAATTAGCTCTAGCCGAATTTCTATTGTGGTCATCATCGCTGCTCTCAGCAGATTCTTCGCTATCTGATTCTTCTGCTGTGCTTGTATCACCTCCACCGATGAGGCTTTCGACTGTATCTACCTCTCCATCGCCGTCTGAAGCTTCATATCCGCTATTGGATTCAACATCACTCATTTCGGCTACTATTGCCTCTAGCTGTTGTTGTGTAATGTATTCTTTATTTCTACGATCCATTTTCCGTAATAATAATCCATAATAATAATAATCCATGCCTTGGCATCCCCCAACAGCTTGCGCCAATTACAGGGGGCATCGGCTGGCCATGAGTTATTATGGGTGTTTGCATTTTCGTTACCAAGGTAAGAAAAGTGATAATCGGACATGCATTTTCGTCACTGTCCTGAAAAGCAGACGTTACTTACACATGCATTTTCGTCACCGACCATTTTCTTATCTTATTAAGTAGGTACTTAGCAATTGAAAATGAACGAAACAATTTATATAAAACAAGGTTGTTTATTCAAATATATATATACATAGGTACAGAGCTATATAAAAAATATGTAAAACATCATTTTATGTAAAATAACAATGATATGAGAGACATTTAACTAGATGTAACCTGCTTATTTCATTGTTTTGGTATTGTGTAGGCATAGACTCAATAAATTGCTGCCTTTTTTTAACTTTACGGTTGTGAATTTTTGTAGGCATATGCAAACTTTGTATTTTAATATAGGTATCTATTTGAAATTCCTTCAATTTTTCTATAAAAACAAATAAATTTGGATGATCCTTGTATAACGACTCGTTAAAATGTTTATGGAAGGATTCACACGCATTTGTTGTTCGAGTTAAGCTAGCTAAATGCTCTACCCAGATTGAAGGCGGAAAAAGTGATTCGTCAGAGATATACGTATCAACCAAATAATCAGCATATTTAACTAGTCGGTCGTCTTGTGGCATATTTGGTATTAAATGAAAGGCAAATTTGGTGACGAAAATGCATGTGTCATAAATGCCCCAACTATTGCGCACGCTTTATCTACCTGGTCGGTGACGAAAATGCATGTACCCGTTATTATTACGCCTACGGCTGTAGACCGACTTAAGATGTTACCTTTCCGCATTTGCAGTGGAATTTGGAAAACTACAGAAAACCAAACTCAGAAAGGAAGCACCGGGGTTCGAATCCGGTACTGCCAGACTACGAGGCAAGTGTGCAAGCCACCAAGCCACTAGCGACCAAGCGACTAGCCCAACAAAGTAACACTATACGGCAAGCACTAATGCATTGATCACGATATGCGGCTATAAATATGCTGAAATACGGAAAGTCCCCAAAATCCGCATGATAAAGGGATTTCCCCTTTCTGTGTACATCGGGGAATGCCAAGAAAGGTTTATCAGCAGCGGGGAAGTCCGCAATTTATAAGCGAACCACTACCTTTGTAAAATACACTCGCTTTACCTACATTTATACAGTAAACGACATATGGGTCCAACGGACCCGGTTGGTAAATCGCCAGAGTATTTTTATACTGCCTAAACCATTCTTTCTAAAATAATTTTTAGCTATAATTTGTACTTAAAAAGTCTATTAATACCAGTAAATTAGCCCAACCGTAAGTACGATAAAACAATGGTTAGAAATCGTTTCGGTTCATTGTACCTGCTCCGTAGTCCTAGGTTTAAATAAATATTATGTTTCATTGAAGTACAAAGAACTCGGAATTTTCAAATTACAGAGGTATGTATAATCCTTTGTTATATGAACTTTGTTAGTGGTGAAAATTCTGCCGAATTACGAGATTACGTTATCCATGGGGGTAAAGGGCAACATTTGGTGATGAGATTACCGTTGTCACCTAGCACCATCTATCTAAAGGCCACGGCATCGTCAAACGGACCTCGTAAACAAGAATCGTTAAAAAAGCGTTGTCGATATAAGTAAATAAATCCAAACAAAGTAGAGGATAACATTGTAGAACAACTATTGACAAATGTAATTTATTTCAATTTCAATAAATAGAATTTATTTATTAGGTTGATTCTATAAATACACGAAATTAGCAATAAGCGTTTAGAGTTTATAACTACTTTTGATCATTTACAACAAATTATATAATTGCTATACATGCGCACTATTCATTGCACGTACATTTGCACTAATTATTTTTGAAAGGAATTTCTATTTTCAACTATTTACATATTACCGCATAAATTGCTAAGGATTCTTCGGTGCGCATTTAAAAACCAATAATACCAACCTTTCCAATGCCGATGGTCCCATTTGTTCCCCATATTTCCAATCCTAATCTTTAGACGACTTTTAAGATAGGGTAATAAAACTACCAAGTTGAAGAGTGGCAATAAAAGAGTCGTAAATTTGTAATTGCAGTAGTTAGTCACCCTGGGCTATTTAAAATCTCGACATAAAAAAGACATAACATTGCCAGATAATTATTTGCACGAAACCATTATATGCATTTTTGTTAATACTTTCCTTTTTTTGTACAAGAGATCTTAATAATAAGAACGATTTTCATATATTTTTCTTGCGGTAACACCATGATATATTATTCGAAATAAAAACAGATTGTTTACATTTGACTGCAGTAACAGCCTATCAGAACACAGTTCACTATTTATAACTAGAGCTGAGGATGTTTGCGGTACGGCAGGACCGTATGTAGTGCATCCCCACATTTAACTATTTATCTAAATATTCTCTGAAATGATTTGCCGGATCTCATAAATTAATAGAGTGATATTTTAGTATGCACTGGATATTGTTATTATACAAAATCATAATAGCCATTTGTATTTATGGATCATAAATAATAATACGCATGTATTTGTATTTGGTTGTGAATTCAATTTAAACTTAAAACGAATCGTAATATTTTAACGACAAGCCGTCCTTACAATACATGCATTCGAGACAAAGT
This sequence comes from Melolontha melolontha, assembly GCA_935421215.2. Lineage (NCBI taxonomy): Eukaryota > Metazoa > Arthropoda > Insecta > Coleoptera > Scarabaeidae > Melolontha > Melolontha melolontha. Next base: position 449,470 of record CAKXYW020000001.1, read on the forward strand.
GTGCAACTCTACGAATAACTTCCATAATTGATCGAAAATGGACATTTTGGAGCTGAAGTAAAGCCCCTATTCTTAGAAAATTTTATTACTGTCGTTAAGAACTATTATTATAAACAACAAAGGCCTTTTATTAGTGTTGAAGTTTTAGTTTCATTGAATTTCCATGTTGTAAGTAGTCAATTGTAAAGTGTTCATTCACAATATTCTAAAACAAGATGTAAATTTAACTAAAATCCAGAAAAACACATTCTGATAATATATTACTAGATTAGAAGCTGCGTTTATTACTATTTATTATATTATTTTTATAACCAAATGCAATAAAAGCTACGAAAACAAAAGAAACCTCGATTTATTAAAATCTTATCACACAGCCTTTCAAAGCCTGGCAGCACATATTTTGCATAAATTTTATATATACTACCTACTTGAACTAGGTGAATGAAGTTAGAAGTTATAACTTCATTCACCTAGTTCAAGTAGGTAGTATATATAAAATATATGCAAAATATGTGCTGCCAGGCTTTGAAAGGCTGTGTGACAAGATTTTAATAAATCGAGGTTTCTTTTGTTTTCGTAGCTTTTATTGCATTTGGTTATAAAAATAATATAATAAATAGTAATAAACACAGCTTCTAATCTAGTAATATATTATCAGAATGTGTTTTTCTGGATTTTAGTTAAATTTACACCTTGTTTTAGAATATTGTGAATGAACACTTTACAATTGACTACTTGCAACTTGGAAATTCAATGAAACTAAAACTTCAACACTAATAAAAGGCCTTTGTTGTTTATAATAATAGTTCTTAACGACAGTAATAAAATTTTCTAAGAATAGGGGCTTTACTTCAGCTCCAAAATGTCCAAATGTCCAAAATGTGGGGATGCACTACATACGGTCCTGCCGTACCGCAAACATCCTCAGCTCTATTTATAACTTTGAACACTTTCAAATTGACTTCCCTGTTGTGTTCTTGTATTAATTTTGGAAAAAAACGTACTGCTTTTTAATGGGATAATTGGTCTTGGTGTTAAAAGAAATAAAAGAAATATGGTAATGAAATATTTATCGAGAGAGTGAATGACTTTATTCACTACTCTGATTTTTAGATTATGCTGTAAATAATTTGCGTTTCAGTAAAATAATTTTATTTATTAATGAAGCAACTATAACATAAAGTATTTGGGGTTAATAACACAGTACAACACATGTTTTTGTGACTCAATTCTGAGAATTGCACGTGAAAGTAGCCCCAAAAAGAAGAACTTCTGCATCATTCGTTTTGTCAAGTTGGCTGCATTAATAATTTAATGGCCATACGAATTTTTTTGGTGGATTTTGATCACTTTTTCTATATTTTAACACGGTTATATCTCGGTATACCGTACGGAATATCTCTTTTGTGTCTGAAGCAAAGTTGTAGATATTGAATTGGAGAAAAAAAAAGCGGAACAAACCTACTCGAAAAAAGTGCATCCAGTGCCTTAAAAATCGCAAAAATGCCCATTCTTTCCCCATTTTTCACCTTTTTTGCTCAATAACTGGATTACAAATCCACAAATATGCTTTTTTTTTCTTTATAAACTTTATTTTGCATGAAAATAAAAATTCCGGTTCATATTACAGCTATTCTTACACAGAAAATATGAGATTTTTATTTGTTATCTATGCATGGAAACAAAATTCAGAACATTTTCAATTATTGTCAATATCCATCCTCGTTGAAGTTGACGCTTGTGGTTCTGATAATCTTGTTTTCTTCGTAGGTTGTTCATATTCATGTTCTGAGTCTGCATCATCATCCGAGTTAGACATAATATTCAAGGGCATGTTTTCTTCAGTGTGTCCACCAATTTCGGTGTCATCTTCATCTACAAACTGCATAATTTTAGAACTCCACCAACAAACCTCCGCAAGCAATGCATCTAATTTTTTGCCTTTGAATCGCTTTTCCATTGGCATGATCACTTGGTGGAACCTCTCTCCTTGTTCGTCCGATTCCTGAGGTAATTGTGCCAAAAAGGTATCAAGGTGGAAATGCATGAAATGTAATTTTAACGTCATGGATGCATTGATTTTTTCAAAATAATACAGTAACTTGTCCACTCGTGTCTGTATGTCATCTCGCTGTACACGGTTCTTTCCGAAACGCCTTCAATGACTTGTTTCTAGGCGCCCCATGCACATAGGTGGTTATAATGGTCCGAAAGCATATTTGTGAAGGATTCGCATTTCATTAATTTTCGTATATCCGGTCCATTCAGAGTACCTGTTTGAAATTTTAAAAAAATCAGTTGCGAAAAAATTATTGGTAATTATAATGCGAATATATCGAAGTGAACAAATTTAGATATGACAATATTTAAATACAGACAACGATACGTACCTTTGCTAATTTTAGCGTCACTGAGTTTTGGAAAGATGGATTTCAAACAGTCATAGGCGTCCTCAATATCTTTGACTACCATTTCAACGAATTTCCCAGCTATTCCTAATTTCATGTGGAGCGATGGCAACAAAATATCATCTACATCCTTTATCAAAGGTTCATTACGTAATTTTAATTATTTCTCGAGCTCGGGAGTTCTTGCTTTCCAATCTTTACATTGATATTGATTCCCTGTGTATCGCGAATCCCAATTACAAAGAAAGCAGAAGTATTTTGGAAAACCGCCCTTTAATATAATGCCTTGTATTATGTTGACAACTTTTAGATCACAACAAATCTTCCATTTGTGTACATTGTATTTGATTTTCTCTAAAATTTCGCCCAATGTTTCATACGTTTCCTTCATAGTTGTGCTGAATCCAAATGGAATGGGCGGTTTTTTGTTTGTTTTGTGCAACGGCACAGCCTTCAAACTTGAAACTGAACCGTCGATGAATAAACGCAAGTCGCCAGCGATATAATCCATTCCCATATTTTTCACTAAACCTGGGATATCATGGCAGTAAGTGAACGTATTTGCTTCGTCAACGGAATAAAATTTCAGAAAATGAGCTTGGCGTTTTCGGTATGATGTTGCTCTGTCAGTTATTTACGCTTCAAAAAAGATGTCAAAAATTCTGAATTTTTTTGTGATAGTCCCATCTTAGCCACAATGTAATCCATTTCGATTTGTGTTATCGGTTGTGGTGCATTATTTTCAATATCGGGTGACCAATCTGCATCATTCACATTGGTCGGATTGGTGAAAACGGTTTCGGCTTGCAGGGACACAGTATCCAGACTCAGAGGTTTAGGTGGACCGGTAACAGCAGCGCGTTGTACTGGAAGTGTCGCAGTAAAAGCGGGAATGTATACTTTTGTTTTCAATTTTTTTTTGTTCAATCCGTAACCGGAATTTATGCATGCGTAGCACCTGGATTCATCATGTCCAGTTAGGTCTTGCACCCAAATTACTGGCTTCATAAAAGAAAACTGTACACCTTTTCCATGTATCCACATTATAAGGGTATTATAACAACTTTTGCACACTGTGTTCGGCGTAAAATTTGCACCACTTAAATCTGTTTCATCAAAATAATGACAATACGCTGTTTTAAATTCCTCAGTAAAAAAGTTTTTTCGATCCTTTTTGCCTATTTTTGGGACGATATGACCACAAACGTAACAAAAATAATCCAATTAGGGCACTTGTTCTTCTGGTTTTAAAATGTAATTCACTCTGAACAAAAGGGTTGTTTATTCCAAAGCCATTAAATTATTAATGCAGCCAACTTGACAAAACGAATGATGCAGATGTTCTTCTTTGTGGGGCTACTTTCACGTGCAATTCTCAGAATTGAGTCCCAAATCAATGACCTGAAAAATATTGTACTGTGTAATATGCGGTTCGCGTGTAGCGTTAGCCATGGTACCACCTTACTTTTATTGAATGGATCCAGTCAATACAAACCTACAATATTATAAATCCTATCAGCCTTCAAGGCCTGTTTTAGAGAACACTTATACAATATTTCTATTCATTTACAGTACTGAAACTGTAGGCCTTCTAGTGGTTAAGCCTCTAACAATTGACACAGTTATTTGGCATAAGCATAGACGTTTGGTTTTGGTTAGATGTACTGATATGTTTGCAAGTCGATTTTTGCGATGTCGAAGTTTGCGATAATGTTATCTACTAAAGAAGAAGCCTTTTTAGTTGAGCACTATTTTCGTTCATGCGGTTTAGGTAGACAAAATGGTCTAAGCATTAAATTCGTCAGCGATCAATTTTCGTAGCATTTCGGTAAACAGGCGACAAGTAATACTATTCTACTGAACATTATAACCAAATTTAGACGAACTGAAACTTCACCAAGGAAAAGGTAAAGCTGGACGAAGCAAAATAGTAGATACATATGAAAGTCATGAACGAGTATTCAATCAAATTATGGACTCATCACGTCGTAGTTAACGGAGGTCGGCTGAAAAATTGAATTTAAACTGGAAATTTTGTGATGACGAATACTCTCCGCAGAGTAGATTCACGTATTTTACGGTTAAAGTAATACGATTTGCGGGATAGAATCTGGGTAGATTTAAATTTAATTTGGTATTCAGTTTTCAACCTATGTTCAGCAAGTATAGATTCAGTTACGAGCAGTGCTATATTACAACCATCTTAATAGAAAAGGGGGCCGATAATGTGGTGTGGGATTTAAATATGATTATATTGTAAAGTTTGTCTTTTCGGGTTCTTAAATAAAACTAACAATAACTTTAGACACACACACTATATTAATATTAAAACGTATAACAATATAAAACTAACTATTAACAACAATAAGTACATTTATGTATTTTATATTTATGTAACTATATTTATGTTTACTTCGCGAGACTCGGTATCGAATGAATGTCCATCCCTTCTTCGACGCGGCTTTTATATCGGTGAATACTTTTCTAGAGCCTTCACGTAGGCCTCGAGTAAACATCCAGAGGGATGACGCGCCTCGCGTCATCGGATGAGTCATTACAATATTTTATAAGGATTTTGCTGATATGGTTAGTGGCACCTTGTATATAAGGTTAATGGTCTCTAGAAGTGGCAGAAGTGTGCTGAGAAATGGAACTAAACGGTCTAGGGATAAGGTGTTGGATTGGCTTTGTCTTGTCAGTATTAACTTATTTCTTTATACGGAACCCTCCAGGTGTATCGACCGATTCTTCACCATTTTGAACTTATTTGTTAGGGATTTAGATCCAGGTATTGATATTGTTGCTGTACAAATTGATATTTCAATTTTTGTTTTTATTTTCATTGCAGATACCATGCGATAAAAAATATCAAATATACCAACACGTGAAAACTTCTGTACATATTCCTAAATTGGTTAAGATGAAATCTGGAGACGTGTCATAACTAGAGCAGACCAATTTCCGTGCGCGCCATGTGCGCCGATGTGAGGATGTTTGTATTGCATCAGAACTAATAAAAAGCATTCAGTATGTGTTTGGTACTTGCTTAGACTGCATGCAAGTGTAAGCATACGTAATAAAATGTCGTCGACACATAAATCGAGAAAACGACCGTTGTCAGACGAAGTGAATAAGTTTATTATGGATTTCCCGGACTTAATATACGATGGCTCAAAAATTAAATGTTTAGTGTGCAATACATATCTAATGTGTTGATCAAAAACACATTGTAAAGAACACGTAAACAGTTCGAATCACAATAATAATAAAATTAATCGACAACAGTTTATACATGAACGATGTGTAACTATGATTGTGTGTACACTGCCGTTTGGGGTAGTCCCATAACTGACCGTCTTATTACCGACCGCAACAAAATTTTACCTGTTTCGGTGCCATAACTGACCGCGATCATTTAATTTTGTGAAACGAACCCAATCTATTTAGGTAATAGTCTCATTACTGACCGTAAGATGAATTGACCCATGATATATTTAAAAATTCATTTAATAAAGTCGTATGGAAAATTACTCCATTAGATTCACATTTTTGGATATGTTACTAGCATACCTAGTATATTTTATTAGACCGAAGAATCGAAGAGACTATGAAGCAGTTAGAGCAGACAAACAGAATTGATATTGCGCTACGACAGATAGTACATATAATTCCATTATAAGGTAAACTTAAGATTAGATTGTAAATATTCTGTAAATATCATTTTTGATTGACGAATGGCTTATGCTGAATACTGTAAATACTGTAAATACTTTATAAAAATTATGTACTACAGATGAATGCAAAATGCAGAATTTTTAACCACGCCGAAATTTGTTACAAATTCTGCCAGTCCTAAACCTGGATAAAGTGGGAAGGAATTTTCTTATTTTTACATTTTAACATTGAATTTCTTACTAAAAGCTTGCCTCACCTCTATAATTAAACTCTTATTAATATTGACGGTCAGTAATGTAACTATTTAATCTTCCGCAACCCCTATACAAATTTAACCAAATTACCGCGGTTAGTAACGACACTCGGATACTCGACGGTCAGTAATGCGACGGTCAGTGATGGCCCTAAGTCCTGCCGTTTACCTTGTTAAGTAATGATTAATTTATTTAATTTTGGAATATATACGCGAATCAAACATTACCGAGCACGACAACGTTACGAAGGAATTTATCATCGGTGCGTAAACAGGTTGAAAATAAAATGAAAGCCGCACTGAAAAATAAAAAACTGTGGTTATGTGTGGACGAAACTGACAGCAAAAAACAATCTGTAGTTAATGTGATGGCGCGTAATATGGAACCACATCAACCAACGTCTTCAATTTTATTAGCATCCAGACGACTAGAACAATGTAATGCCGAAAAAATTTCAGAGGTGCTATTAGATACTTTGGAAAAATTTAAACTTTCGAAAGACCAAGTATTAATGTTTATGACCGATGGTGCCGCAACCATGTGTTCTGTAGGCCGGTCTCTTAGAAAATATTGTCCTAACTTGTTACATATTACTTGTAAACTCCATGCTCTACACCTTGTGGCAGAACATGTTCGTAGATGTTATCCAGCGCTAGATGCTTTAATATCGAGTACAAAGGCAGTATTCCTGAAATCTCCAAAACGTATTCGGAAATTTCACGAATTGTGTCCCCATACCCCGAGCCACCACAGCCGATTCTGACACGTTAGGGTACATGGATACGGGCGGGGTTTTACTATCATGAACATTTTGAAAAAATTAAGGTCGTGATTTTATCATTCGATCCGAAAGAAAGTTCAGCTATCAATACAAGCCAGAAAAAAATTCAAGATGCCCAGATTAAAATGGATTTACAAAGTATTCGTGAGATTTACTTGGGACTAGAAGAACCAATAACAAAATTAGAAAATTCGTCGCTGTCGTTAGAGGAATCACTGTAAATCGTTAATGATGTTCACGCACAACTGTGTGCTGTAGAAGACGCAAAAAGTGAAAGTGTTCTAATTAAATTTGAAAGTGTTTTAGACAGAAATGCAGATTTTGACACCTTAACACGTATTTGTGAAGACACGTCTACAGATGCGTTAAGTTGCTTAAAAAAGTTTTTTGATTATGCGAATATAACATCACTAGATGTAGAACGCTCGTTTAATATCGAATATAAATATATTTTTTCCTCACGGCGGACATGTTTTTCAGAAATAACGTTAGAAACGCACCTGATGTTGAAAATATACAATCGAGTTTCTCCAATTTGTCAATCCTTGGAAGACGCTTAAAACGGTAAGTGTTTTTTTTAAATACTCTGTCGTGCAAACAATCACTGATTTCATACATTTTCCATTTTATTTATAGGTACATACAACGCTGCTATAATATCTACTATTCTTATTTTTCGTGTGTTTATGCATATTACTTTAATAGCAGAAAACCAAATGTATTTTTAATTATTTCTGATAGAATAAATGTCTCTACTTCTATACTTATGGTAACAAGCTCATGTTGCGTCCTTATTCTATCGCATATTCTAATATATTACGAATTACACTCCCATACCGGCACTCATGGCGCGCACGGAAATTGGTCTGCTCTAGTCATAACCCACATTAACGCAATTTTTCCAACCAATGTCCAAAAAGCTAAAGGAACAAGACATCTTTAACTGAGACCTACGTCATGCAATGATGACGTCAAAATTGCCCTTGCCAAAATAAAAGAAATTTAATAAAGTGTATCTGCACATTTTTATTTTATAATAAGTATGCTGCATCTGACAACTTTTGCTAATTCCAAAATTCATGTAAGTTGAAATTAGAACATAACATACTTATTCGGTTAGTTAAAAAGCTAAATCTAATCTTATTTTGTATCTAAATAACTCGTAATGTACGTGCTCTCCTTCCTATGTTCCCACAATTACAGAAACCAATAAATTTAATCGACAATTAAGACGTTCGTCCTCAATAAAATTAACATTAATCACCCATCAACCACGTACGCAATAAATTTTTAAACTTTATAAGTGCACCTTTAAGGATTTATTTATTTATATGTGAATTTCTTTTTATCAACCTGTCTCTTTCTCTCTTTATATATGTATATACATATATATATATATATATATATAATAATTGAGCGTATGTCTGTATGTGTGTGTTCGCGCGTATGACTGTGATAAAATATTAACTGGAAGTTACTAATATCGATCCAGTCAGCACCGTGAGAACATTATTAATCTCTAATGCAGGTAATTTTCAGATTACACGAAGAGGATATCCCGTTTCTTGTTGAATCGTCGGCACCGATTCCGTTAAATCACCTCTCCTAGTCTAAAACAAAAAGAGCAAACCGTCAGTTCCATCGTTCAAGATGTGCGCGCACTTCAGTGCTATACAAACCGTGCCTGTGCGGCCGGTGTTTCACCAGTTATGATGTGGATGTGGCCCTCTGAGGCAACAGGAAGCGATTCTTTACCGCTTCGGGCGATCTTTTCCGTTAACTGACATCCGAGCCGGAGCATCTATATACACACGTACACATACAGACATTCCTTGACAAAATTATAGGATTCATCGAGATATATGAAAGGCAGTTCCTTGGTTTTAAATAAATATTTTAGTCAAACGAACGATGTCGAACTCGTTAATTTCTATTTGTATTATTCTGTTCTATATACATGTGGGTAATTTATAATAATAATAATGAAACAAGAGCAAATAAATTAGGAGGCAGTATAGAAATATTTAAGACAATTTTCCGTCGAGGAATTAATTTTTAAAATCGATTAAAAATGAATGAATTTTTTAATTAAAAAATTTTTCGATGTGGTTTTTACAAATTCTGAATTTTTTGTTGAATTAATGGATTGACTGGCACTTGAGTTATATCAGTCCCTTAAGTTTATTTATAGTTTCCTAAGCTTCACCAAGGTAAATTGATGTGGGCTGTCAATATTGCGTAAACCCATAACTGAACATACACTTTCAGCGAATGAAATGTACCAATAATCAAAAGAAGTGGAACTCAGCAAGTTCTAAGGTTAAGTGTATGAAGAAGATGATCAAAAGCTTCCCAGTTTACAACAAATTGTTTTCAAAAGCTTTCACAGTTTACAATTGAATGTCGGATATTTTTCGTTATGCCGTTATCAAAAGATAAAGAAGTGGACAAAATAACAACCAAATTTTTTAAATAACGAGTGATCATTAAAATTTTCGCTCAAGTAAGCCATGTACACAAAAAGTATGTCCTAACTTAAGTTATTAGAGGAGATCTGTCATTATAATTTCAAACGTCATGATTGTTAAAAAATAATTTGAAATGCTGACTTTTATATTAAATATATTTATAATTTTTATACAAAGTAATAGAATATTATAAAAAAATGTGTAAAATGTTGACCATTCTCCACCAAGCATAATCGCACTCTATTTCGTAGAGCATTGAAAACATTGATCAGTATTTGCGGTGAGTTATTGATGTGTTCACATTTTCCTATGATTTTATGTCTTAACTCTTGTAGATCATTAATTGGTGTTTCATAAGTAATATTCTTTATATATGGCCACACAAAAAAATCCATGACTGTTAAATCACACGATCGTGGTGGATATGGAATCACTGTATTTCTACTTATTATCCTATCGCCATAAAATTGTTGCAAAAACTGAATATTTTCAAGTGTAACGTGAGATGTAGCCCCATCCTGTTGAAAATATCCGACCTGGAGTTCATCATTAGTCAATTGATTAGTAAAAACACTGAGAATTTCGTTACGATATTTCTCCGATGTTATCGTGCCCTCAAAGAATATTGGTCCTATTAATCGGTGACGACTCATACCTACCCATACGCCTATTTTTTCTGGATGTAGAGGAACTTCTCTGTAGAAATGAGGATTTTCACTGGACCACATACGCATATTTTGCGAATTAACATAACCTTTCAAATAAAACCAAGCTTCATCGGTGAAAAACGTATGACTTAAAATATTGTCTGTCATTGTTTGCATAAACCATTGGCAAAAATTGTGTTCTCTTTTCATAATCCGTAGGTAATAGATTTTGTACAGAAGTTAATTTATATGGATACATGTGCAAGTCCTTTTTTAAAATTTTTCGACATGTTCCATACGAAAACCCTACTTGTTGCGAAACTCTGCGAATAGATGTTTGAGGAGATTCGTTAGTAATTTGTCTGACATTTTCAATTACGCCGCGACTTCTCTTGAGAGGAGGACCGCTTCCTTTTTTCCTTAAAATACTGCCTGTTTGACGAAAAGGATTTACACAATGCATTAGCGTATCACGGAAAGTTTTATGGCTAGGAACAGTATTTGGATATCTCTCTTCAAACTCCGCAAGGCAATTTTCTATTGAATGCTGCCATATACCATTAATTTTTTGAGATATCAGGAAGTAACATTCTACCATAAACGCTTTATGCATATCATTAAAGGCCATTACTTTTTCTTTTGAAGAAACTTTAAAATATATATTTGACGCTGACAGATGTTTGAAATCACATCTTAATGACTAAAGCTACGACATAATTTTTATATACACGGCCAGTTACGAGTGAAAATTTTAATGATCGCTCGTTATAACAACTAATAGTAAAACGACAATTGTTTCGCTAACACAGTGACTTTGTCAGGTACATGCCAGAGTAAGTTACAAACATCAGGATACATAAATGCAAAAAAGCTAATATTATTTTACATTGTCTTTAAAATGTGAGAATTTAAAAAAACTTTTTGAAAGGCCAGATGTTTTGGGTTGTGGTTTTACTTCATAGTATTAGTTAGAAGTACCAAAGAGCGAATCAATCTAACTGTTGAAAGAAGTTCAAACAAGCTTTTTCGCTGTTTGGTATTTCAAACTAATTTACAAAGCAAAACCGTAAAACAAAACATTTGGTCTTTCAGGAAGCATTTCTAAAGCCTTACATTTTAAAGACGGCGTAACTTTTGTGCCATTACTAGGTGTTACCCAGAAATCCCCGGAATGTGAAAAAAAACAAGGAATTGTTCTTACAACTTATTCACTACCATCCCCTTCGAAGTACTCTCCTTCCGCATGAATACACACATCTCAGCGACTTGCCCATGACTGGAAACAATGCTGGAAGTGTTTGAGTGTTAACATCTTCAACACTGCCTACGATTCGTTCTGCATCTCCTCAGTCGCCTCAATATGGCGTCCCTTAAGCTTTAGTTTCAACTAAAGAAACAAGAAAAAGTAACAAGGGGCAAGATCTGGGGAGTAGGGAGGGTAGTATTGCCGTCTTCTGACGCACAACAAGTGACGTGTGGGTTGGTGCATTGTGGGATGTGTAGGATTCACGAACTGTTTCGCCACTTGGCAAGCCGCTTGCATCGTACGACAAGCCGACAGTGTTACAAATATAATGGATTTACCACATTTTGTGACGTGTTTTCCGTCGGTGGACGACCGGAACGCTCATTATTATTAACCGATACGCGTCTATTTTTAAAACCGCTGTACCACTCATAAGTTTGCGCCTGACCTAAAGCATCCTCACCAAATCATAGTTTAAGCATTTTCAGAGCTTCCGCTGCCGTTTTACAAAGTTTGAAGCAGTATTTGATACACGTTCTTTGCTCTTTTTCATCAGACGTTGTAGTCTTGCAAAATAGCTTAAACACACCTCAACAAATATAAACACAAAAACTGTTTGTCACCACCTAGCAAAGTACCATATGACAGACTGACTTAGTATAGACGTAGTTCACACCATCTAGCGCTATAGAGCTGTACTACCGTCTCTTCGCTCGTCATATTCAACATACCAATGTTAGTTTGTAACTTACTCTGTTATATACTTGACAAAGCCACGGTGTAGGCGAAACACAATTACATATTATTACGATTATATATTTATAAAGTGAAGGTTTAACTATTAGTTTTATTTCTATTTGAAATTATGTATCTTCATCAAGTAATAGCTGAATCAATTAAAGATTAATTATTTTATGCCGTCATAGAGTATCTATTAAAGGTAATTTTAATAGAAACTATAATACATTTAAGTTTGTGTAGTTTGGAATATATAACATAACAATACACACAAAAATATAAAATAAAATAAAATGGTATCCAATAAAATTGATCACAGCCATAAAAAAATATAATAGTAATGAAAAATGTATATAAATTCTTATATAAATGTAATGTAGATAAAATAAGTTGACGGAATATGGGTAACCCTCAATATTATTCTTTAGTGCAGTAACCATTATAGGAAACTGATCAACATAGTAGCTACGAACATATGCAAGGTCAGATACAAGTGCTACCAACGTCGCACTTGTGTCTTGTCAACAATTCCAGTCATATACTTTCCAAACCATATTATTAATCAAAATAACCAATCATATCATGAATCAAAACTATCAACCTTTTCCAGTCACATCTCAACCTTTTCTCATTTGAACTTTTCTTGACTGATCAGACGTAGGTCAATGAATTGTACAAATTCTACAAAGCAAATTACATAGACAGATTGATAGTAAATGGAGTTATAAAAAAACAACCATTTACTGCAGTACAGAACTAGTTTGAAGTACAAAAGAGCGAATCAATCCAATTATTGAAAGAAGTTCAAACAGTTGTTTGTAAGTTTTCAGATTTTAAAGACACCGTAAAGTAATACTAACCTTTTTGCATTTATGTGTACCGATGTTAATTTGTAACTTACTCTTGTATATCAAGCGCCAAATAAGATGGCGAGCGGTGGGGATGCGCCGTAGTCGTTTTTAAGTCGATTTTAAAAACGCGCACGCCCAGTTACCCACTTACTTGCAACTTTAAGGTGCGTCTTAGTGAACTTGTTTGCATAGCTCGTTCAGCTCAGCTCGCAAAGCTGATAATAATTTATTTCCATGCATGGACTTAGCGCATTTTCTATTTGACAGTTCTGGTTATTCATTTCTATTTGATAGCTGACGTTGCTGGCTATTAATATACCACCAAAAATTCTTTCAAACTAAGTTTGTGATGGATCAATAACGGAGAAGAAATTTAATTTATTGTTATCTTTACTGTTAAGTTGCTGAAGATGCAAAACCATAAGAATTTTATTACAAAGAGACAAATTGATGGTGCATTTCACAATTTAAGTTTAGAAATGCACCAACACTTGTCCGATTCATATTATGTGCTATATCCTGGCACAGTTTTTCCTTATATGTACGTTTTTGCAATTGGTTAGCCGCACATTATACAATTCCTCCTTAGCTTGTACTAAATTGATAAAATTTTCTACTTCGCCCAGGAATGAACAACAACCAAAAAACGGTACACAATCTTAAAAGTCAGGTAAAGTTTGACAAATTTAATTTGACAGTTAAAGTGAACGCTTGTCTCGTTCGGCTATAAAAATTGAAATTGACCAAGTTTTGTCGCCGTTCTGTGGTGATTACTTTGCGCGAGAAGATTGGATAATTGTTTATTCCAAAGTCGCGCTGAGTTAAACGAGCTATGCAAATCAGTTCGCTAAGACGCACTTTTATGTAAAACCGTATACAAAGTTTCCCACTATTTCTAATGCTCTAATGCCCACCGCTCGCCATCTTATTTGGCGCTTACTGCTGAGCGGGCTTACTCCCACCGCTTGCCATCTTATGTGGCACTTGCTATACGTATCTGACGAAGTTGGCGAAACAACTGTCGTTTTACAATCATTTATTAATAAAGTGAAGATTTACCTGTTAGTTTGATTTCCATTTCAAATTATGGATCTTTTGTTAAGTAAAAACCGATTAAATTCAATTAAAGAAATCTTTTCTTTTGCGTTTTGATAAATTTCTGTATTCTTATTATCGCTACGTGAGATAACTTGCCTTCTTTGGATCAAATTTATTTAATTACTGGTAATTGTTTGAATTACATCAAAAACGTGACAATTCCTTGTTGAATTCCCTTTTAACTTTAAAGTTCGCAGGACGGAGGTTTTGGTTTGTAATAAACTATAGAAACATTTTAATGTTTCTTCACTGTTATGATACTGTTAATTTAGTAATTAGTTTCGTTGTTTATATATATATATATATATATATATATATATATATATATATATACTAATACCTTGATATGAAAAAACTGCACATAGCATTCAACGAGTCCTTCAACAGAAATAGCTTTTGATATTTCAAAGTGTTTCAGATTAAATTACATTTCTGTTAAAAATAAAATTTATGGACACTGAAATTAATTAGAGACAAATTAAATGGAATTAAGACATAATTGGAGCTGGTGTTACATGATACTTAATTACAAAGTGTCTAGTAGTGGAAAATTTGAATAAATTCCTAAACAAATTGCTACAAATGTTTAATGAGAATAAACTGCTATAAACTTATTAAACTGAATACTCAATAAAAATGAGCCACTTTTTTTACTTATTGTGATTAATACTTAGGAAGTTAGTTATGTTAAATATATCAAATTTTACAGATTTGGATAGTGAAGATGCATGATTTGACATTTCGGTGATCATATTCTATTTATCACTTGACAATAAAATCGTGAATTTTTGACATCTAATGTTATGCATTATAAATAGAGCCGACCAATTTCCGCGCGCGCCATGAGCGCCGGTATGGGAGTGTAATTCGTAATATATTAGAATATGCGCTAGAATAGGGACGCAACATGAGCTTGTTACCGATATAAGTATAGTAGTAGAAACATTTATTCTATCATAAATAATTAAATATACATTTGGTTTTCTGCTATTAAAGTAATATGTATAAACACACGAAAATAATAATACATATTATAATATATAATAGTACATATTATAGCAGTATGTACTTATAAATAAAATGGAAAATGTATGAAATCAGTGATTGTGTGCACGACAGAGGATTTAAAAAAAACACTTACCGTTTTAAGCGTCTTCCAAGGATTGACAAACTGTATATTTTCAACATTAGGTGCGATTCTAAGGTTATTTCTGAAAAGCCGTGAAGAAAATATATGTTTATATTCGGAAAACGAGCGTTTTACATCTAGTGATGTTATATTCGCATAATCAAAATACTTATTTAAACAACTTAGCGCATCTGTAGACGGTCTGCCCTCACAAATACGTGTTAAGGTGTCAAAATCTGCATTTCTGTCTAAAACACTTTCAAATTTAATTAGAACACTTTCACTTTTTGCGTCTTCTACAGCACACAGTTGTGCGTGAACATCTTTAACGATTTGCAGTGATTCCTCTAACGACAGTGACGAATTTTCTAATTTTGTTATTGCTTCTTCTAGCCCCAAGTAATTCTCACGAATACTTTGTAAATCCATTTTAATCTGGGCATCTTGAAATTTTTTCTGGCTTGTATTGATAGCTGCACTTTCTTTCGAATCGAATGATAAAACCACGTCCTTAATGTTTTCAAAATGTTCATGATAGTAAAACTCCGCCCGTAACTATGTACCCCATCGTGTCAGAATCGGCTGTGGTGGCTCAGGGGTATGGGGACACAATTCGTGAAATTTCCGAATGCGTTTTGGAGATTTCAGGAATACTGCCTTTGTACTGGATATTAAAGCATCTACCTCTGGATAACATCTACGAACCTGTGCTGCCACAAGGTGTAGAGCATGGAGTTTACAAATAATATGTAACAAGTTAGGACAATATTTTCTAAGAGACCGGCCTACAGAACACATGGTTGCGGCACCATCGGTCATAAACATTAATACTTGGTCTTTCGAAAGTTTAAATTTTTCCAAAGTATCTAATAGCACCTCTGAATTTTTTTCAGCATTACATTGTTCTAGTCGTCTGGATGCTAATAAAATTGAAGACGTTGGTTGATATGGTTCCATATTATGCGCCATCACATTAACTACAGATTGTTTTTTTTTTCTGGCAGTTGTTTCGTCCACACATAACCACAGTTTTTTATATTTCAGTTCGGCTTTGATTTTATTTTCAACCTGTTTACGCACCGATGATAAATTCCTTCGTAACGTTGTCGTGCTCGGTAATGTTTGATTCGCGTATTTATTCCAAAATGAAATAAATGAATCATTACTTAACAAGGTAAACGGCAGTGTACACACAATTATAGTTACACATAGTTCATGTATAAACTGTTGTCGATTAATTTTGTTATTATTGTGCTTCGAACTGCTTACGTGTTCTTTACAATGTGTTTTTGACCAACACATTAGATATGTATTGCACACTAAACATTTAATTTTTAAGTCATCGTATATTAAGTCCGGGAAATCCATAATAAACTTATTCACTTCGTCTGACAACAGTCGTTTTCTCGATTTATGTGTCGATGACATTTTATTACGTATGCTTACACTTACATGCAGTCTTAGCAAGTACCAAACACATACTGAATGCTTTTTATTAGTTCTCATGCAGTACAATCATCCTCACATCGGCGCACATGGCGTGCACGGAAATTGGTCTGCTCTAATTATAAATATAAATTTAAAGACAAGCAACTGTTTGTTTCAATCTTGAATTTAATAGTTAATGTAAATACGACATGTGTTGAAACATTTATTGCAATAGGAAAATTAAAATTTAATTAATATTTTGTAACTGCACCTCCTGCATTAATAACAGCGTCAATTCTACTAGGCATCAATGTAATATAGTTTATGATAAATTCTTGCGATAGTTCCTCCCAAACTTCAAGAACGGCATCCAATAGTTGCTGTTTATTGTGAAATTGTATGTTCTTCTTTTAGATATTTCTGACCATTAAACCCCATAAATTTTGAGTGGGATTCAGATCCGCGCTATAACATGGAAAATTCAATACCTGAATATTGTTGATACGGAACCATTCCATAGTAGTTTTAGCTACATGGACTGGACAGTTATCCTGTTAAAAACTGAAATATAACTCGGGGTATAATTCCGTAACCTAATGTTTTCCATAATGTTAACTTATTGAACACTATTCAATCGTCCCTTATCGTTTCACGAGACACCCAGCTCACGTGCTGACATCCA
This sequence comes from Melolontha melolontha, assembly GCA_935421215.2. Classification (NCBI taxonomy): domain Eukaryota; kingdom Metazoa; phylum Arthropoda; class Insecta; order Coleoptera; family Scarabaeidae; genus Melolontha; species Melolontha melolontha. Next base: position 466,875 of record CAKXYW020000001.1, read on the forward strand.
TCCCCACATATTCACAGAGAAACGGGGGTTTGTTCTAAAAGCATTAACGTAAATACTATTATATCTTGCGCGTCTTGACCTATACGCTTTAATTCGTCCGGTATAAGATGATAGTGATAAAAATTTTTTCATCAGTGAAAATTATTTTATCCCATATAGTATTGCCAATATATTCTAAACAAAATCCCATTCTTTGTTCCTTGCAAGCGTTTAAAAGGAGTGTTTAACTTGCTGCGGAAAAAGAATATAGTCCTTTATTTTGTCCTACGACTCCCAAGATAATTCCTGTTTCTTATAGCAGTAATTATACTTAGAAATTAATGATCAGTAATTTTATTAATGAAATTGTCATCTTCCTGTTGTGTCGACCTGAACTAATTTCTTTACACACGGTGGTCTTGCTAATGCGGAATTTTTCTGCAACACGTCTTTTCGACCAACCTTCGTCTATTTTTGGGCAGAACCTTGCTTTGTCTATTAAACTTAGCAAAATACTTACTAAAGTAATAAAAATATATTATAACTTTAACAAAAATAGTACTAAAGCATACAATAACAGTTCATTGCTATAGTAATTTAGGAGGTTAAAGCAAGTACTAATTAATAACAAGTGTTCATTTGAAAAGTCAATCTAGGTTACTTTGAATTTTTGATAGAATAAGACGCAAATGTATTAGTATGTGTTTGTTGTTCCGTAAACGTAAATTCAAATGACATTTGATAATGTCAATCACAAGTATCAGTTAGTGCATAAAATAATCGTGCGTCGATTCTGGTTTAAATAAATTGCTTCTCAGTTTTAAAATGGCTTTCACTTTAGAATATAAAATTTTTTTAGTCCAGGCTTATTTTCGAAGTGGTAATAAAATTGATGGTTTATGGGTTTATTCAGTGCAAGATTGCATGGTAGAATTTCAAGTTGAGTTTCCACATTTTGTAATAGATTATATACAATTTAATAATACTTTGGATAGAACTTTAAAACTTTTTTCTGAAACTGGTAGTCTCTTAAGAAATTCAGGCAGCGGAGCAGTTAAGAAACGTGCACCTCAAGTTGCCAATCGTGTTGAAGAAATAATGGAAAATGAACCACAAACATCTGTTCGACATTTGAGTCAACAAATAAACCTTTCAGTTGGTACAACTCACAAGTTATTAAAAAAAGATATGCAACTTTATCCATACCGTGTCACAGCAGTACAAGAATTGTTAGAAATTGATTACCCACGTAGACTACAGTTTTGTAATTGGTTTGTAAATATGAACAATAATGGGGAACTTTCGCAAAGAGTCATCTTTACTGATGAAGCATGATTTTATAAAACGGGATACCTAAATTCACAAAATACAAGAATTTGGAGTAGTGAAAATCCACATGTAATTAATGAAGAATCGCTACATCCAGAGAAAATTGGTGTTTTAGCAGCGATAAGCCAAAGGCGAATCATTGGACCAATATTTTTTCAGGGAACGTTAACTGCTCTAAGGTACCGTACGGAAATTTTACAACCATTTGTCAATTAGTTGCATGATGATGAACTTCAAAATGAATATTTCCAACAAGACGGAGCACCTTGTCACTGTACTGCAGAATCTTTGGATTATTTAAGAGAATTTTTTGATGAGCGTATAATTGTTCGAATAACTGAAATTGCCTGGCCTGCACGTTCATGCGATTTAACACCTTGCGACTTCTTTTTGTGGCCTTATCTAAAAAATAACATATTTCGAACACCTAAATTGAATTTAAATGATATGCTACAGAGAATCGAACAGAAATGCATGGAAATTAATAACAATCCAGTATTGTTGCAGAATATCATCAGAAATTTTGAACGGAGGATTTTAAAGTGCATTGATCTTGAAGGACAACATTTTCAACATTTGTTATAGTTTTCAATAAATACCTATTATTTGTTATTTATTTGTATATATGAAACTGTCAAAATATACGACTTTGTAGGTTAGGTAGTAAATTTTAATTTAAGACATACTTCAAAATGTTCTCAGCAAATCACATGCTACTAGATTGACTTTTCAAATGAACATTTGTTATATGTAAATTAAGCCAAAATCGCAATAAGATAGGGCCCATTATTTTTTAACACGACAGTATATAATCCATAATTTGTGAAGCACGCCTCAATAATGCTAGTTTTAGAGGTAAATTACTGACAGAGACTCTAAACTATAATAATATTATCCAACAGATAACACATTTGCAGGGTAATAATTATTTATACTGTGATAAATTTGTTTTTCGGGTTCCTTTAAATCAAACTAAGGGTAATTAAAAACATTGTATTAATAATAAATACACTAAAAACACTTAAGAACTAATAATAGTATTTATTTCGCATTTATATATCAGTATTCTAACGCGACGGTCGCTTCTTCAATGGATGCCAATCTCTCGAGGGCTTAAATAGGTCTGTAGTTCTTTTGGGAATATTCCGGACTCTGTCTGATGTTTTCCAGGCCTTTGCGTACGGCGGGTGACGTCATCGCCAGATTATCGTCTAACGTACTTGCGAAAACTTACATCACAATACTTACTTCTGGTTGTTCTCTTCTACAAATTCATTGTAAAAGAAAATTAATTCTTCTACTTGTGAGTGCAAACAATGTTCATCCTGCAAATAGTATAATCCGTTCCACGCTCAGGATAAACGCAACCTCACTAAAAGCTGAGAGTGAAGTCAAACAAATTTTCAACTGAAAGGTTATGGCTACCGTGTTTTGGGACCAAAAAGTGTTGCTTTTGCAGTTCATGCAGCCGAGAACTACGACTACTGCAGATGTTTATTGCAAAATTTTACTACGTCTGGGGTAAGCCATTAAAAACAAAAGAAGAGGCATACTGAATTTTAGAGTTTTTCGGATCGATAACAACGTCCGTCCTCACACTACTGCTGCCACCCAATGGCTCTTTGAGCAATTTCAATGATATTTTCGATTACCCGGCAGTCCCTACCTAGCCCCGAGTGACTTCTATGTTTTCCCTCGTATAATTTATTTAAGAATGTATTTAGTATGTGTTAGTGTTACAAAAGCAGACAAACAAAACTAAATTGTTTAGTTGTGAAAAAACCCTTAACACAATAGACTGGAGTAGAGAAAAGTTAACGCGGTCGAGAGTTTTGACGGTACTGCCCTATCTGCGCGCCCAAATTAATAAAGAAACCTCGGTAGGTGCTAACAATTTACGGACCTTTTAGCAAGCAGGTAATAGATACAAGATATACACTTTCATAGAATTGTATTATCTTTCCGTGTTATCAGTTATCAGATAGGGCTAATAAAATATTGTCAACTACCTGATTACAAATTGGAAATTCCAGCAATATAAATGATGCGATATCAGTCCAATACAAAATTGCATTGAATTCCCCTTAGCTAGGTAATAATGACAAGCAATAAACCAATTTAGGGATTAAAATAAAATGAATCGCCTTACAATGATAGATACAATAAGATTGATAGAATTTCCACTTAAAATGCAAATGAATAAAAATTAGAATTATGTACCGTATACACCGCAAGATTATATACGAGGTGCAAACATAAATTTTCTAAATTTATAAAAAAAAAAAGGTACGTAAAATATGTTCTGCAAATGTGTAATATAAATAATTATTAGTTCCAATAACATGATTATTTTATTATTTAGGTGAATATCTCGAGAATATAGAAAGTTGTACTTTTTATTAGTTTCGATGATTCGTGTGCTGGTTAATCACTCGTATTCTAGATAGATAATAATTAGTAAGGGCATAACTAGAAGATTATAACGCGAAGACGTCTTCAAAGCATGACGAAGGAGGGCTTTTAATTTCCCGGGGCCATTGATAATTATATCCACGGCACATACAACCTTTTATTCGATTTTAGTTTCTTAAATATTAGAAAAAATATTTAATATTTACAGAGTTATTGGCATTTGCCGTAAATACTAAACATTTTAATTCTGTTAATTCACCACCAGTTGCGTGTGAATTATTAGTAGCAAGTACAATTCGCAGTCGGTAGTGAAAAAGTCTCGGGGAAAATGCCAGAATAATTGCTGAATTTCTGACATTACCAAGTGGTAGAATATTGTCTCCGTATAAGTGATGTAACCATACTGTTATTCCTCCTGGTTTGAAGGAATTTTCGGAATGTGTTTGACTGAAATATGTTTTGAATAATACACTAGTTTGAATTAACACTAATATACATATTTACAAAATAATTATTAATAAATTGAATCTTGGAGTTCCATTTTAATATAAATATATGAATCTGGCCTTAATAGTAAAGACCAAGAAGCTGTCTAACACATAAATATATTTTTGAAACAAGATCTCTGAGATCTGGATTGGAATTGATTATTGTTTTTATTTATTTTTACAATGAATACCTATTATATATATACAACTAAATAATTATAATGAAATTGCGATGCAAATATTTTACCTTTCTTCAAGGAAAGATATACAGTGTGTATAAGCCAAATGGAATAAATTCATTATTTCGGTCTGTACATATTTATAAAAAATCCCGAAACATGTCATATTTAATTTATAAATTAACATTCTTCAACCTGAAAATGCGATCCCTACCTTCAACCCCCTTCGAATGACAGGTACAACCCCGATTTTTTTAAATGGGAAGTATAGGCTTGTGATATATCGTTGTAAAGGTCTCTTTATTCTCTATTCAAAAATGTTATAATTTTCATGTTTGTTGCAACAATTAAGATAGAATAAAATAAAATCATGTTGTTATCGAAATTCGCTACAATATAATCAAAAAATAAAATTTAATGCAAAATGTAAAGAAAAATTTAAAACTCCAAAAAAAATATGAATGTCAATGAAGTAGATGTTCAAAATGTTCACCATGAACGTCTTGGCAACATCCTAATCTTAAATAAAACTGTCTTCTAACATTATTTAACATATCAGGCGTGATCGACCTAATCGCAAGCGTTATTCGTTCTCTTAAGTCATTTAAATCCAAAGGTTTAGTTTTGTACACAATGCTCTTCAAATATCCCCATAAAAAAAAAATCAAGTAAGGTCAGATCAGGTGATCGCGCTGGCCATTCTATCGATCCTCGCCTTCCTATCCACCGATTGGGAAATATTGCATCGAGGTACTGCCGGACATTGCGTTGGTAATGTGGTGGTGCTCCATCCTGCTGAAACCATATCGTATTCATTGGAACTTGAGGGTTTTCTGCATCAGGATATAAATTTGCCAAAGTTGGAATGACATCATTTTGAAGTAGTGCCAAATAACGATCGCCATTCAAATTGCCCTTAATGAAAAAGGGACCAATGATATGGTTTCCAACAATACCTGCCCAAACATTAACTTTTACTGGGTATTGTGTGTGTTCTTCCCTCATCCAGTGAGGATTTTCCGTAGACCAATAGCGGCAATTTTGCCGATTAGCATGACCGCTAAGAGAAAAAGTGCACTCATCAGAAAACATAACGTCTTCTAAATTGATAATATAGTTATCCAGCATGTCCATCATTCGCTCACAAAAATAAGTTCTTCTATCAAAATCGTCTTCCATAAGCTCCTGAGTAGATATCATTTTATAGGGATGCATTTTATTTTCTTTTAATATGTTTACTATCGATGTATGGCTAACATTTAATGTAGTGGATGCATGTCTACTCGATGTATGTGGGTTTTCCATAAACTCAAGCATCACATCTACTTTGATTTCATCACTCAGTGCATTGGCAGCTGGTTTTTTTATCTGCCTTACATGACCAAACTCTAGAAACTGCTTCTCTATCTTACTTATTGTTCCTTGAGCTATAGGCGGTAAATCAGGAAATTTCTCATGAAATAGGCGGGTTACTTCTTGTTGTGTTCGGGTTCTATCTCCGTAACCAATCATTTGTATGACTGTTATTTTATGCATTTCCGTTAATCTAACCATTTCCCAGAATTGTATTTTACGAAATTCAAACTAAAATGATCAAACTGTCAATTTAAATGACAATTTTTAAATACAAAACAATTTACTAAGGCGTTTTAAACAAACTAATGTTGCCACGGAAACTTTTTAAAGTATTTTTAATGGATACCATCTAAAAAGCACATTGGTATGGTTTTTACTCACTTTCTTATTATGAAGACCTAAACGGGAAGTAAGTAATGCAATGATGCCTTTGATGTATGTATTAAATCTTTATAAACGCAAATGAGCATCTACTTCATTGACATTCATATTTTTTTCTGGCGTTTTAAATTTTTCTTTACATTTTTGCATTAAATTTTATTTTTTGAGTATATTGTAGCGAATTTCGATAACAACATGATTTTATTTTATTCTATCTTAATTGTTGCAACAAACATGAAAATTATAACATTTTTGAATAGAGAATAAAGAGACCTTTACCACGATATATCACAAGCCTATAGTTCCCATTTAAAAAAATGGGGGTTGTACCTGTCATTCGAAGGGGGTTGAAGGTAGGGATCGCATTTTCACGTTGAAGAATGTTAATTTATAAATTAAATATGACATGTTTCGGGATTTTTTATAAATATGTACAGTAACCGAAATAATGAATTTATTCCATTTGGCTTATACACACTGTATATTATAGTTTACTAACGTCATAAATGGACTAAATAAACAATATGTAATTTTCCTTGATATTAATAGATGTTTCATAATGATGTTTGTTTGTATTATTAAATCAATTGTTGCTTAGTATTTTTCTTATTAATCTGTGCTATAAAGACCAATTTATTATGACCGCATTTGGGAGTTTCTAAACAAGATTGTGATTCTAAAATAAAATCTTATATTAGATTTCACATATATTATTACTTATTTATAATATATAGTGCATTCGTAAAGTAGCGGAGAAATTTTAAAAAAATTAAAAGGGAAGTTTTTCAAAAAGCCCTTGGACTCGTCGACTTTTATTTTTAGTTTAGAGTTCTTACGTGAAACTGAAATATATGGGATATATCCAAAAACCCATATGACGTCATAATTTTCTTTTTAATGTAAACACCCATTTTTTTTTACAGAATTAGAAAGGCCGGATTTTTCGTATATAAGGAAATTTTTAAATAACATTATCGTGAACATTAAAAATGAATACATAATCATCTAAGTTAAATGTTCGAATTGAGTACCGCTAACAATAACAATAGTCAAGGCGATTAAGAAATTCTTTTTGACGTTTGTTGGATTTAATTGATTAGAATGAAGTAAAGATGTATCCTTTATGATCCAAAGCAACTGAGATGTCACGTGTTTATAAACACCCGTTATATAACGGGTTCATCGGTAAACTCTTTTTTCGAATTTTTGTCTTCTTCACAATACTTCCTGTGGTAGTGAACTGTTGTACAACACGACGAAAGGTCGTACGACTCAGCTGGTGTCTATCAGGGTATCTTACAGCATACAAACGACACGCTGCGCGAATATTTCTTCCCGCTTCACCATAAACGAAAATCATATCAATTTTTGCACGTGTTGCTGGATCCATTCTTGATATTCAAACACTGGTAGTTTTATCACAACGACACAAGTAACATTAAGTCAGTTACCTAGCTTGTGAGGTATTTATGCAGCTTCAAGGGATTACGAATAGAAAGTTAATTGGCTTTTGCGATGGTATTCCCGGATTAAGGGGCAACAAATAACCCATTATTACAACAAGCAACTAATTTATACGACCTATTAATATCCAATTATAAAGAACAAACTTATACCCATATTTATGCAGCTGCAAGGGATTACAAATAGAAAGTTAATTGGCTTTTGCGATGGTATTCCCGGATTAAGGGGCAACAAATAACCCATTATTACAACAAGCAACTAATACATACGACCTATTAATATCCAATTATAAAGAACAAACTTATACGTAGGTAATTACTTTCTAATTACCTAGAACCGCTATTTCAAATATGACTTATCTGTTATGTAAATCTGTTATTAATTATTTTGTAATACGTCCACATTATTGCTTTGAAAATACTATGTTTTTCATGTATTGTTTCCAATTTATATTTTGTTTTTCTTGAATATTTCGCTGAATCTTAATTTTAGGCCACATGAGTTTTAGTACTTTCCTACTCGCAATTTCATCCTTTTTAAGAATTTGTAAAAAATAATGCCATGTTCTATTTAAAAAAAAAACTTGACCTTCGTACCTTCATACGTTCTCCTTGGTGTACGACTGCTTAACCATCAGATAGGACACTTCTTGTAGTAAAACTTTTACTTGAACCTTTTTTTCATAAAACTGACTGTTTCCAAATTTTTGGGGGAGCCACGATAAATGGACCACCGGTATACATATACAGTGGACCCCTGCTATTCGCGCCTCCTGCATTTACGAATTCGCTTATTAGCGATGCCGCTTTTACTGCCATTTCTCGTTATCCGGGCTCCGTATTCGCGGTTCAGTATGGGTAGTTCCCTTAAAGTTTCGGTATTTCCCTTTTTCATTTATTTCACAAACCGTATTTGGCGCTTATACGCAATATGTATGTGTGTATATCTATTTCTGTTGATTACATACATAGATACCTGCAGTTTATACGTATGTACTGTAAACGCCAAATAAGATGGCGAGCGGTGGGAGTAAGTCCGCGCAGATATTAGAAGTAGTGGCAAGCTTCGTATTTGGTTTTACATAGAGTTGCAAGTAAGCGGGCGTGCGCGTTTTTAAAAAACGATTAAAAATTACTACAAGGCATCCCCACCGCTCGCCATCTTATTTGGCGTTTACTGTACATAAATACCTATTATTTTTATACCCGGAAATTCGCGAATTCAATGTTCGCAGTGTTTTCGTGGAACGCAACCTCCGCGAATTTCGGGGGCCCACCGTACTACAAACGTAACGGTATGTACAAAAGTAATTAAATACGAAAGTGATGATTACATTTTCAAATAAGTAGTCGTTTCTGGGGGTCCGCGCGTGTAACAAATACTGTTACTTTTTTGACATCACTAAACTGCCCTCACACCAATACAATTCATATAAATGACATCAATTAAGTGAAGAGGTCCAATGAAAACCGTGGATTTTTTTCAAGCTCGGTGTTTCAGTTTTCTATTTGCATTTAGTAAATTAATAGAATTACAAATAAAATTTTAAATTAATTTTGTTATTTAATGCACTCTCCTCAAGTTCTTGGCAACAATGAAATTATAAATATTATTTATATATTCTCGAATTTTATTAATTTTATCACATATTTTACATACAATATGAGTACCAACAATAGTACAGTAAAACCTCTAATTATGGACACCTCCGACAATCGGACACCTCTAAAAAATGGACATTTTTTGTGGTACGAAATTTTATAATGGGTTTTCTTAACAATAGTCACTCCTAATATTGGACCCTCCATAAATCGGACGCGGACACCCTTTATTTCACCGAAGCAATAAAACATCTGTAAATATATCTCTTAATTAAGGACAGACAAGACGGGCGGCGCCGAATAAAATTTTGCAATTATGTATGTATGTATGTACTTTTATTGCTGCACACGTGGAAGTATATCTACTCGGGTTTTTCCCATAATACATATGTATGTACAAAGTGCACACGTGGAAGTATATCTACTCGGGTTTTTCCCATAATACAAAGGAACGACGGTTTACCACAGGCCTACTCGTCAGGTGATAAGTGGAGTGATATTTTGAATCAGTAAAAGAAAGCGGTTAACAATCCAAGATAAAATTGATATTATTGCGGTTAGTGAACAGCAAAGCTTAAGTGTCCGAAAGCTCGCGGAAAAGTTTGGTGTCGGAAAGTCGCAAATTAGTGATATAGTGAAAAACAAAAGTGAAATAAAAGAACTTTTCGAGAAAAATGGAAACCTAGCTCAAAAAAGGAAGTTTCCAAAAACTAGTGGTTTAGCAATCGACGGAGCAGTGTTCAACTGGTTCTGTAAGGTGCGAAACAAAAATATTCCCATGTCAGGACCGCTACTCAAAGAAAAGGCGCTGGAAGTAGCACAAAGTTTACAACTCACCGAATTCAAAGCGTCTAATGGTTGGTTGGAAAAATTTTGTCAAAGACATAAAATATCATTTAAAAGTGTGTGTGGTGAATCTGCCTATGTAAACATGCAAAATGTAGACGATTGGAAAGTCAAGTTGCAATCAATATGCAAAGATTACTCTCCGAAAGATATTTTTAATGCTGATGAAACCGGTTTATTTTTCCGCGCTCTTCCGACAAAAACATTTGCGTTAAGAAGTGATAAATGTGCCGGAGGAAAATCTGCAAAAGAACGACTAACTATATTGTTGTGTTCAAATATGGAGGGTGATAAGGAAAGGCCGTTAGTCATCGGTAAAAGTAAGAAACCTAGATGTTTTAAAGGAGCTCATGTGGATAAGTTGCCGATAGGATGGATATCTAACAAAAAAGCGTGGATGACTTTGGATATTATGTCAGCTTGGTTAAAGAACTTTGATAACAATATGAAGAAAGAAAAAAGACATGTAATTTTGTTTCTTGATAATGCCACTTCTCATCCGAAGATTTCATTGGAAAACGTAAAATTGTTTTTTCTGCCTCCAAATACTACCTCGAATTGTCAACCTATGGACCAGGGTGTGATTCAAAACTTTAAGGTAATTTACCGGAGCATGCTTGTAAAAAGGCTTTTGGCGTTAATGGATACTGAAAATTCACTAGAAATGGTAGAAAAAAACATTACGGTAGTCACTGCATTAATATGGATATCAGCTGCTTGGAAAAAACTCTCGCCTGTGACCGTAAGAAACTGTTTTAAAAAATGCGGATTCAATCAAAGTGACAGTGATCTAAGTGCAGAGTGCGATATAGAAGATAATATAACATTAGCATTTTTATTTCCCAATTTTAACATCACTAATTTAGATTTAAGCACATACGCATTAATTGATAATGAGTTATTTACTGAAAATCCTAATGTTTCCATTATAGATTGTATCGATGAAATTACTGATATCAGTGATGAAATGGAAAATGAGATTGAAGAGGAATTTGTAACTAGTATATCAAATATTTCAGAAGCCCATCAAAAATTAAAAGATCATGAGAACTATTTCTTAAGCCCTAACAGTTTTAACATTGCTAACAATATTTCTCAAGCTCTTCTTGAATGTGAATCTGAGATATTTAAACATAAAATGAAAAAAGCAAGACAAACAACAATTAATGATTATTTCAAGTAAAATCTAGCATAAAGTATGTATGTATGTATGTATGTGTATTAAGTATTGTAAATTTTTTTCGACTTTCGTCTTATTATGTGTGATTAAATTGATATGAGAATGAATATTTTTTTTCGTTTTTTTTTTCATCTCCACATTTTGGACACCTCCATATATTGGACATTTTAGGATTCCCCGTCAGTGTCCATTATTAGGAGGTTATACTGTATTAGAATTGTCTATTAATAAAAAACTGAATAGAATTATTTCTGTTCGTTTCCCAATAGAAACGATCTTTTTCTTGTTATATGCTACGCTTATTCAAATAGATGCATCTTAAAGAAACTATTCTGTGACGAATCTACCTCAAATTCTGTCTGACCAGTGTATACACATAATATATAAATCATTCAAAAATATTATTTCAAATTAAAATAATACTACTTAAGAACGAAAAATTACATAAGTTGTCATTAGAAAGCTTTTTTTTACCGAAACAAACATGTTCTGTATTGCTTATTAATCATTTAGTTGACCCAAAGAATTAAATACAAGTCGAAAATAAGGCAAGAAGTCAATGCAAAACTTATATATTCATATTTACATACACTGCATACACGAGTAAGTTAAACGTGTGACACATTCTTCATTATATGTGTACACCTTCCTTGGTTGAACATGACCGTTAATTGAATAAATACATTACTGTCTGAGTGACAAAATGTATAGCGGATGGTGTAAATGGCAAAAATTTGCTTCGAGATATATATTTTTCTTTCTCTATAGTCATCATTACTAATTGGCGAAATACCGTAACAGCCAAACAATTTATCTTAAGGTCATATGTAAAACGCAAAATTAATTCTTATTTGCTTAGAAATAATATGTTGTATTTGTAATATATATAATGGATATCCGTTTACAATTTTTATATTGCGGATAATATATCTAATATAGAAATATATAATACAGAGTGTACTCCATGAGCTGATATTTTTTTTTCAATTTCTTAATTTTTATTTCGTAAAACAGCAAAACTTTATTTTATTCTTTATATTTGAAGAAAAGCAAATGTAACAATGAAGAGGAACTAAAAATCGATTTAATTAATCTAACCTGGAACAATTGCAATTTACAATGCTTAATAATTCGGTTTGAGAGATTGCCGATCTTCATAACTTATGAAGATCGGCAATTTAAATCATAAGTAGAGCTGGGGATGTTTGCGGTGTGCCAGGATAGTATTCAGTTAAACGCACGAATATAATGACCTTGTTTCGATCGGTGATGCATGCGTGATTTTATTGCTTTACATGCATTCGCTATTTATATCACTTAGGTGTGTCAGTTATGTGTACTGTATATAAATAACACACTTACCTTATTTACGATTATTATAGCATAGCGCCAAGTGGATAAGACTTGCAGTAAGTTTGTAGCATTAGATACGTTTCCATATTTGTAGCGGTGAGTGATGTACGCCGTTATGCATAATTTTTTTTATATTTTGAGAAAGACCGCTCGACATCTACGGATGTAACACACGCACAATTAAAATAATCTTTATAGATAGAAACCGAATCTACACTTGCACCATTACTAATTTGTTTTAATCTGGTAAAATCAAAATCATTGTTTATCACACTCTCGAACTTTTCTATTACATTAACATTTTTGTTGTCATTTACTGCGCATAGCTGGGCGTGTACATCGTCCAGTATTTGCAGTGACTCCGCTAACGATAATGCAGTATTTTGAAATTTCTCGATTGCGTTAAACAATCCTATATGATTGTTATAAATAGTTTGTAAATCTGCATCAAGGGAAGGGTTTTGAAAGAGTCTCTGGCTTTCCTTAATGGCTACAGCTTCGGCAGGATTGAATTGTAGAACCACAGATTTTATTTGTTGGAAATACTTGGCATAATAAAATGCCGCCTTTAACCAACTTCCCCAACGTGTAAGGATTGGCTCTGGTGGTTCGGGAATACCAGGGCACCGACTGTGAAACTCTTGAATTCGTTTGGGAGATTTTAGAAACACTTTTTTTGTGGTTGCTATTAATGCATCCACCTCTGGATAACATTGCCGAATAGTTTGTGCCACAAGGTGTAAAGCATGAACTTTACATGTCACATGCAAAAGTCTCTCACAATCTGCTTTAAGAGAACGGCCTACAGAACGCATTGTCGCAGCACCATCGCTCATAAACATCAGGAGTTGATTAGTTGAAACTTGAAATTTTTGTAGCGTATCGAGCACTACCTTCGTAATTACTTGGCTAGTGCACTTTTCCAATCTTTTGCTGGCTAATAAAATGGGAAATGTTGATTTGACATGATCTAGTTCACGCACTATAATATTCACAATAGAATGTTTTTTCGATCTGTCGTTTCGTCGACACATACCCACAACTGTTTATCATTTACTACTGCTTTCATTCTGTTTTCAATGTCCTCACGCACAATTGGTAAATAGGTGAGTAACGTTCTCCGTGACGGTAGCTTTATGTTGGAATTGTATTTATTCCAAAAGTCGTGAAAGGCTTTTTTATCTAGCAGGTGAACTGGCACATCGCAGACGAGTAGCATTGTCAATAAATCGAAAATGAATTGCGTTTTAGACAGCACATTATTTTTTTTGTCTTTGTGGTGTACACTTTCAACATGTCTTTTACAGTCGTATTTGTCCCAGCAAAGTAACTGTTTATCGCATAATTTACAAACCACTTTTGCTCCATTATAATACAAATCGGGAAAGTCTCGGATAAATTTCTTCACGTCGTTATACAATGGGCGCTTTCTTGGCTTGGGCACGTCCGTCATACTTATTAAATAGAGCTCAAGACAACACACGATCACGTTGCCAGTTCACGACTAACTAAAGTGTTTCGCTGCATCGTGTTTATACGCTGGTGGGGATGCACTACATACGGTCCTGCCGTACCGCAAACATCCTCAGCTCTAATCATAAGTGATGCTTTGAAGTGAATGTTGAACTGCGGCTATGAAATTAATGGACTTGAGATTTGTGATGCATACATACATCCCATATGTTACAGTAGTCAAGGCACTAATATGTTTTCTATGTCCGTTAGTCGTAGGTACCTTTGTTTTATGAAGGTTCTATATATTTGAATTGAGCATCAATAATTGCAAGCGCAGGTGCTTGCAATTATGCAATGCAATACAGAATTCTTTTCGCTTAATATTCATAATAAACTACCAACTTATTCGCTTTCGAAGCGTATGATACAATAACTATTTATATATCTAACTTAGCTTTCGTACCTAACTTTGTAAGAGTTACCTAATGTCGAAAACGTACTAATCTTGATGATCCTAGCGTCATATATCGAAAGTCACGAAACACGAAAAGTATTGCGAAATATAATATGGTCTTCCAGGCAATTAAATGTAAAATCGTTAGTTGAAAAACTTGAAATGAATCCGAGAAACAAGCTAATTTTAAGAGACGAATTTTATATGAGAAAAATCCCTACAAAGTCTATGCCACAGATCTTGACGGATGAACAGAAACAGTATCGAGCTTATAGGTTTGTTCTAACTCGCTAAGAAAACCGTACAGTAACGGCTCGGTACCTATGCACTGCGGAAAAAGGAAAAACTTAATTTCCGGCCGTACATTGAACGATACCAAAAATTTCTAACTAAATTTTGACAGTACACAAATCAGTCACGGAACGGTCAAAACAGGTCGCAGACTGAAATATGTACCATCTGAACTGACATGCGCATTACATACTTTATCTTGTGATTGGCAATGGCAATATCATACAATATTATAGGACAGAACAAAGTTGATTATCACAATTATTACTGTTGGTAATACTACAAAATAGGTTGATAACCAAACGATCAGAAATACGTTGCAACTTCTTTATAATACCGGTCCAAAAGCATTGTAAAACCAATGCTTGCCCACAAAATGATCACCAAACGATACGCGTACCGTAACGAAACCGGTAGTTGGAACAAACCTAATATCGCGACTGATATCTCTTCAAATATACATCTACTTCTGAAAGTAATTATAAATGGTGAAACGAAATTTGAGATGGTGTTGGTGTATTTATTTGATAATGAGAGAATAATTAACCAATAATTTATTGAATAGAGGCAAATAATCAACCAACAATTAGTGGTGTTGAAGCGACTACGAAATTCTATTCGAAAGAAAAGATAGGTTGTGGACGGACAAGGGGGACAGTTTTGCGCGAAACTTTGAAATATATAAACGACTTGCTTTATAAGAATAACATTGAAGTTTTAAAAGTAAAGGAATACATGAGATTGACAACTCTTTACATGGCGCAAAATTGTTTTGCAAGTTGGAGAAAAATTTTATGGACAAAAGCAAGGCATAACAATGATCTTCTTTCATAGCTAATTTATTTATGAGTCAATTTGAAGTAGAATTTAAAAAGAACGCTAAATATTTTCCAAAGGTCTGGATCAGGTACATAGATGACATTTTCACGATTTTTGATACACGGAAATGTGAATTGGACAAGTTTGTTAAACAGTTAAATTTGAAATTTCCGACTATTAAATTCACAGTAGAAAAGGAAAACAATGATAGGATACCATTTGTAGATCCCCTAGTAATTAGAAATAAGCATAAAATAGAAATCGATATTTTCTGGAAAGAAACCAATGTTAATAGATTAATCACTGCCGATTCAAATGATTCATATCATAGTTCTCAAGATAAGACAGCTCCTTTTAATTTGTAAGTCAATCGGTTACTAAACTTTCCGTTAACAAAAGAGAGATACGAAATAGGACTAGATTTTATTAAAGACATTGCGAGGTATAATGGCTTTGACATAGAAATAATTAATAAATTAATTTAAAAAAAACGAATTTAAAAAAGACAATCCGCAAATCCACAAGTTTGATATCTCAACGTAACCAAAAGAAAAATTGCATGTATTTACCATACCATCCAATCACGAAAAATATTAATAGAGTTGTTAAAGAGCAAGGTCTCTAAGTTGCTTTTCGGTCCGGAAACACCATCAAAAGTCCCCTAGGTAATACCAATAATAAAGTTAATTTGAATTTAAAATCAGGTATATGCGAAATTAATTGCGACGATTGCAATTTTAAATATATAGCCCAAACGAAACGCTCAATAATAACCCGTTTTAAAGAATACAATATCACATATTAAATTTAATAGGCTAGAACAATCGAAAGTCGCAAACCATGCATTGGCCACGGACCACAACGTTTCGGTTAAGGGGTTAAAACTTGTCAAAAACATCAACAATCCTAGGGATCTCGTCGCATTTATATCGTTAAAAACAAATTCAATCCGTTTAATTCGGACAACGGCCCTATCCTATACAGTTGTCTTTTTTCTTCTTAGAAAAAAAGGTAGAAAAGGTTGAGGGCTTTGAGAATAACCACATGGTGTTGCCGTTTTCTTGCATGTAATTTTAGTTTGTGTTATTCACTTTAAAGTTAGTGTATACGTGGACGCGTGTAAAGTTGTCTGCGATTCTGTGTGTTAGCTTCACTGTGCCCCTTGTGCAACACTTTGATTAGCAGTTTTACCTAGTGATGATGACAACTTAGTTGTCAAAATACGTATTTAGGATACGATTATTAACTGTGGTAAAGTGTTTTATACTTTTTTGAGATTTTACTTAATCACAGTATCCAAAGGAATACTTTTTCAGTAAATTAAAAATGATCAATATGTACGAAGATGTATTGAAAAATAGAAGCAAACAAAATTTGAAAGTCAAAATATTTTATTATTCAACATACTCTCCTCCTAAATTAATACACTTAATACAGCGATCCTGCAACGCCTCTAGAACTTTCAAAAAGAAATTTTTATCTTGCTCTGCAAACCAGGCCTCTACAGTTTCTATCACCTCTTCGTTGGAAGAAAATTTACAAACTTTTAAACTTTTTTCAGTTGAGGAAAGACAAGATAGTTGGACGGATCTGGTGAATAAGGCGAGTGTTCGAGTAATTCGAACCTTAAATCACGAATTGTTTGCATGGCAACATGCGATTTGTGTGCAGGGGTATTGTTCTGCAAAAATAAAACACCTTTGGATAACTTTCCGCGTCTTCTCTCCATAACTTTTTCTCGTAGAGTGGTCAGTAACGTCGAATAATAATTCCCAGTTATTGTTCTACCCTTATCCAGAAAAACAATCATGATTATTCCATGACAATACCAAAAAAACTCAAACATAAACTTTCCCAGCAGATTTTTGAACGCGAAACTTCTTAGGCCTTGGAGAATCAGAGAACATTCCATCGATTGTTGCTTTGTTTCTGGGTCGTAGAAATGTACCCAAATTTCGTTCATAGTAACAATACGGTTTAAAAAGTTTGCATCACTTTCAAATCGAGCACAAATTGAAAGCGATGCTTCCACCCTTGTACGCTTCTGGTCAACATTCAGACATTTGGGGATCCATTTTGCAGAAATTTTTCTCATATCCAAATCGACGTGAACTATAAAGTTTCAAGTATTTTGTATTCTATAGGGCTATAACGTGTGTTCATTTGAAAAGTCAATCTAGGTTACTTTGAAATTTTGATAGAATAAGACGCATATAGATTAGTATATGTTTATTGTTCCGTAAACGTAAATCCAAATGACATTTGATAATGTCAATCACATTTGTTATTTATTTGTATGTATGAAACTGTCAAAATATACGACTTCGTAGGTTATGTAGTAAATTTTAATTTACGACATATTGCTGTGAATTGTGATTTTAATTGCTTATTTACTTTCAATTCACACTGCAAACTAGATTCCCTGCCATCCTCAGACGGGTCGCCTTCCTTGAGCTTCTTAATCTTCAGGGCTTATTCTCACGAATATGTGGTATGGAAGAAAATAATAGGTGTTAATTAAATGAAACAAAAGTTTTCCCCCCTTTAGATTTAATAAAAAAAAGAAAAAAAGAAAAAATCGACTTTACAGAGTGTACAGTCGAACTGCCTCAACTTACAGTTAAGAGGAAACTTTGATGCAATATTAATGCAAAAGATAAAACCTCAATAATGTTTAGCGCGAGCAAAATTTTAATTTAATTAAATATACACAAAATTTATCAGATGTCAACAATAACATTAACCCAACAAATCAAACGTCAAAATAGAAACTTATCTATTTTCGCACGCATCAAAAAATAAATTCATGCATACAAATAACATGAAGCAAAAAACTAACCCCACCTTCTATCGTTCTAGAACATTTTATTTAACCAAAACCAAAAAAAGACATCTGATAAGTTTTCTAGATATTTTCTGATTACAAAAATATTACAAACTAAAATTATGAATTTAAGAAGCTTCTGATTGCAATAGAATTATCGCTAAAGACATAAATATAATATTAAAATATACATACATTCATTTTTGCATACGTCACGTTACAAAAAAATTATAAGAGAGACTCCAGATAGGTTATTTAATTTAAATTACAAGTTTTAAAAGACTCGTAATAACACATAAATGAATTTTAATCACATCAAAACACCTCAAAATACAAAACGAAGTTATCCAAAATACATTGGACAAAATTAAGTTCTGTTCAATATTAATAAAAAAAAACACCACCTATCTGTTAAAGAACTATGAAATCTCTCCCACATGAAGGACCAGGAAACGGCAAAATCCCCCTACCTAACATAAATAAATAAATATAACAACAATATATATATATCTATATATTATTACAACTTCCAGCTTGGCGCGAACTACGAACATCACACAGGCCCCTACATCCTACAGTCATGGACAAAAATACACATTATAATAAATTTTTATAGTTATGTCCCTGGAATAAAATGTACATACATATAATATTTTTTATATCTTCTTTTGTTTCTTTCTTCAGGGAAAATCCATGGCAATATGGACTTCAAAATGTTCTCAGTAAATCACATGCTACTAGATTGATTTTTCAAATGAACACCCGTTATATGGCGTAGAATACGTTAATAATAATATAAAAACAATTATGTTATACAAACATGAACATTTAAAATTACAAAAAATAAAATCATTCACAAAAAAGTCTTTGAGCATCTATAATCTAAATGATTCTTATACGTTCCGAAAAAAAAAACATCAACAGCATACAGTGCCGTATTCAGTAAGTATTTTTTTAATATTTTTTTATAGTTTTTCAAAGAGTTAACTTTTATGTGTTCAGGAATATGGTTATATAATTTGATACATCTAAATACAACACTTTTTTGTACTTTTGTTAAGCGTGTTTGTGGTGGAACCAAATGTGCACGTACGCTACCCCTGGTACCATGACTGTGATCCATCTCAAACGCCTGGAAAAATTAATCGCAATGTCTTTTCACAAACAATGCACACTCCAACAAATAAATAGACGGCAAGGTCAATTGTTAAGTCAATTGTTCAATAATGAAGCCGACACGTTCCTTGGATAATTCAATATGGTTTGCAATACGCTTTTGAGTGATTAGCCGGTCATTTTGAATCAAATCGTCAACGAATTTGCGATGTTTAGCGTCTGTGGCAGTGATCGGCCGTCTGCTGCGTGTTTTATCAACAATTTTAGCTTTTCCACTTATTATTTTTAAATACTTGTTTACATGAAGCCCTAGGTTTTAAGTTGAAAATAGTTCTTTTGGCTCTTTTTTTGCAAAATAAAGATACGTCCCAAATCGACCGCACTGCCCCAGAATACTATCCCATATTGTAGCCTCGAATGAATATTGATGGACGCGTTCATATGAAATATTCAGTGCCTCAGATATTCGGTTTAGCCCAATTCGACGATCTGATAGAATCATATCATGAACTGCATCAATATTTTCGGGGACGGACACAGAAACTGGCCTTCTCGGTCGGTGTTCATCTTCAATTGAAAATTTTTGAAGCTTGCAATCCAATTTTTCACGGTCGCATACGAAGGACATTGATCGCCAAGGGTATTAAGCATATCTTCGTAAATCTGCTTACCTCTTAACCCCTTCAAATACAGGTACTTGATAATGGCTCGATACTCCAATTTTTCGATTTTCACAATTTCTTTTTTTCAACTTTTATTTTCAATTTTGGTTTGACTTTTTGACGTGATACTTTTCACTGACACTTCTAATATGTTATTTTTCTTTGCTATGGTATCGCAATATTTTGTTATCCACGGAACCGGTCTAGGCTAGGTATATATCAATACCCCCTCGTATTATAAATTATTATACCTGTTCGGCATTACTGAAATTAAATTTGCTATTTGATTGATAATGCACTGAATTTTTAATGCATTCATTAGAACATTTTATGATCACTATCTGACTATTATTTTACCAACTTATTAGTAAATTTAACTTTGCAATGGCGTTTGATTAAACATGTAAATAAATTAATAGACAAAAGTTCAAATGATAATTCAAGAGGAAGTGTTTCTTTACTTATTTGAAAAACCGTCCTTGACATTTGTTCTGTTGTATTTCACTTTGTAACAACGATGACTCTCAGATCCTGGATGTCCATTTCCTTAAATACCATGAACGATGCGAATTTATATGACGGCAATTAGAGAATTAATTTGAATCTAATGAACGGACACTGGATACTACAAGTATCTCTAGTACAATCAATTTGCAGTCGTTTCACCTTGACTCTGTTTATGTCTTTTAATTACGACGGACAAACGTAAAGTGGCAATTATTAAACATTCAAAATATGTTTGATAATTGTTTGCTTAGCGCATTAATTTAAGGATTAATATATCTAAACTATTTCTTATTACTTTTTTTTCATACTTAAAAACAATTTTGTCAACATCGAAGCAGCAGAACGAAATATTTTACACTTTTAAAATGGACCGATATTGAAATGTGAATAAAAACATAGTATTGAGTAACTAATAACCAGCCTATTAACGAACAGAACTTTTTCTGTGAGTTTTAGAGAAATGATTTAGAAATTTCGTCATGTAAATTCGTAAAATCAGCCGTCCATATTAATTCTGCGTTTCATCATTCATTTTAAAAATACAGGGAGAGAATGTTATTTTGAAAAAGAAGGTTTTAATTATAAAGCGAATTCCTTGTTTGGCTGCTAAAGTTAAGATATTTATACAACCTCAAATCTAACAGAGTCAATAAAACTTATGTCAAAACATATTTGTAGAAAAACGAATCTACGTATATCAGAACGTAAAACGTTTAAAAATTGAAGATTCAGTAGAAAGGAGCCTAATATTGGATACATTTTTGTTAAATGTTAACTTTTTATTAAAAAAGAGCTCTACATTTGTGCTAGTTTGGTGAAGTTATAGCATATCCATGTATTATCACTTGAGGTGTGCAGCAAAAGAATAAAAGTCTTATTTGAGAAATTATTAATTTTTTTTTAAATTGTCAATTTTGTCAATTCAGATTAGTAGTAACCTAATATTGGATATTATATATATCTATACTAGGAAACCATGTTTTTAAACAAACACTACTCATAATTTTAATATCTATTTTATTGACTAAAATACAAAATGAAAAAGATCAATTAACAGACTAATATAGGAAACGCAAGATCATCCATCCACACAAAAATCGCAGATATAATTTTTTTTGTCTTCAGCACCGGCACATGCTTCATGGACCCATCTGTAGCATTTACAACACTTTACCCATTTTTCCCCTGCTTTATCTGAAGAAAATGATCCTAAGCAGAAGGGGCATTCAACATCTTCTTCTTCAAAGGTATTTTTAATAATATAAAATATTATTAAAAATCTGGTGTGAAGAACACAAATGCAGGTTCACTATTAATATTTTTTGTGAACGTATCCGAATATATCCTATCCCTTTTTTTGTGAATGTGTCTGGGAATATCCTTTCTCCAGCAGGGGCGTACCGATGAGCCTGTAGAAAGGTGAAATACGTATCTACGTCTCTGGGGATAGGATATATTCGGACACGTTCACAAAAAAATATTAATAGTGAACCTGCATTTGTGTTCTTCACACCAGATTTTTAATAATATTTTATATTATTAAAAATGCCTTTGTATTATACAAAACTGGTGGGGTTTACCTACTCTTCTTCGCTATCCATAACATTTTCCGAATTGACATCGGATTCTGACGAATCCGAGGAAACAACTTTTTGTTTTTCTTTTTAGATGTGTTGTTTTTCTTAATCTTATCGGGTTGTTTTGGTTGAATGTTTAAATTTTTCTTAAACTTTTTTGTGGTTTTTAGATTTTGTGATTCTTCAAGGGCTGTTTTGTAGGGAGAACCACTAACTAAGGCACCAGAATTTTTTCTCTTTACTCCTGAAGAACCAGGTAACACTGGTAATGGATGGATGTCAACTGGTTTTACAATTTGTTTTTGATTTTCTTTATTAATGGCAGGTTTTACAGAGAATTTCACATTAGGTTTTAAAGAAATATTTTGCAAAATAAGAACTTTAAGTCCAGGTGTTGGAGCAAGAGGTTCTGTTTCCATTGTTGCTTTGTCCATAACATTAGCAGGACTTCCTCCTTGGATAATATTTTCAATTTCAAGGGATGTTTCTAATTTATTATGAATTGAAAAATCATGGTCTCGGAATTTATTCCTATCAAAAGGCATAATGCCACATTTCCGAAATCTGTTTATGGATATTTCCAGTGATGCAGTCCTTAAATAAGCTTTTCCCAACAAACCTGCAATCTGGTAGGGTGAAACTATTCTTCCTGGATTAGCTTTTAACCAGTTCTCAATTTCTTGAGAATAATATGTTTTTAAGGGTCCCATTAAAGCTGCATCCAATGGTTGAAGCTTATGGGTTGAGTGTGGAGGGCGACATATTAAGATTGATTTTCTCGAGCTTTGTTAATGACATCCAAATTGCGCGTGTGTGTATAATTATTATGTAATTAATGAATTTATGTAATTCACAAATTACATAACTTGATAAAGAAAAACGTCTGGGGAAATTGTGCAAAGGTGTTCTCTTGCATCAGGATAACGCACCCAGTCACAGGTTCGCTATTGCAATAACTCAAGCAGGCTTTGAATTAGTTGAGCATCCACCATATTCTCCAGATTTGGCCCCAAGCGATTACCGACTATTTCTAAAACTTAAAGAACACTTGCTTGTAAACGATTTCCGTCCGACAATGATGTGATATGTGCGGTAAATCAGTGGTTTGCAGACGTTGAACATTTTTTGTTTCCGAGAAGTATTAGAAATGGTAGAACATTTATGAGGAAATGTGTTAACCTTAATAGAGACTATGTTGAAAAATAAAAGTAAGATATTTGCCGAAGCTGATCTTTCGTAAACCATTGTTCGGAATCGTTAAACAGCTGCTTTAGAAGACGAGAATCACTCAGCACTTGATGTTTGGTAACAAATGAAAATCACAAGATGATAAACCTGGATAATACGAACAATGAATAACCAACCGCATTTTACTGACTAAAAGAATCAACGGTTAGATGTACTGAGTAAAAGTTGGCGTTGTAATGATGAAGAATAATTTGCCGATTTCGGTTATTTCTTCCAATTCCATCGATGACTTTCGACAAACTAATGGTAATATGTGTATATTCGACTTTCCAAAGTTAGCGTTGCCACTTGTCGAATAAAATCAAGAAACGAACGATCATTTGCTTTTCAGCACTGCATGAACGAGCAACTTTCGTAGATTTTGGCTCACTTTGAAAGATCTCAACCATGGATTGTAGTTTACTTTCAATATCGAACGACTGAATCCAAGTTTCATCATAAGTAACGATATTGTCGATTAAATTGTAACGGGTTCGATTGAACTTTGTTAGTATTCCTTTGCAATATTTGACACGGTTTTGAGCCTCTTGTGTACAATCCAACGACTGTAAATCTTCCATACGTTCAAATATTTACGCAAAACCGTGTGTAATGCCTTCCTACCAATATCCAAGGATGTTTTACTATCACGGTATTTGGTCAGTCCATCTCGTACAAGATCAACAATAGTGACAACAATAGACCTCGATGGAAAGTGGCGCGTCCACGGTGAAATTTGGTAAACCAGCTGTGAAAACTATCCTTGGATGGGGATTTACCACCAAAATCCAAATAAAGTCGATAGAAGGAAGATATCGATAGATCCTGGGAAACATCCGACGGTTTTTCAGGCTGAATCGTTTGCAGTCGCAGCCTGCGCCGAGCAAATTTGGGGAGCCGGTTGCGCGAACAAAAAAATCAATATAATGACTAATAGTCAGGCAGCTATTAAAGCTATTATGAATCCATCTATCAAGTCTAAACTGGTGAAATATTGTAAACATATCCTCAATATACTGGCTCGCTGATATGGATGCCCAGGACATGAGCGAATTAATGGCTATAATATAGCCGATGAACTGACCAAGGAAGATACTAATAGGAACTTCATAGGACCAGAACTTGTATGTGGAATCGCTTAGGATTCCGTTAAAAGGGAGATCTGGTTATGACTTGAAAGAGATCATAAAAAGAAATGGAAGCTAACGGAAGGTCAACTCAAAACTAAAATTCTACTAAGTAAGCTGGGCACCAGGTTTTTAGCCAACCTAATTCGTAGTAACAAAAAAGAAATTAATATAATTAAGGATCTGTGCAGCATGGGCTTGGTTAGCGAGCCCTGGTGTAGGAGATGTGAAAAACAGGAGGAATCTAGCCATCGTGTAATATGCACGTCTGAGGAACTGAAGGAACTCAAACAAAAACATTTCGGAAGAGATCTATTGTATCCTACGAATGTACTCAAATTTCCCTAAGGAGGATTGTGGCTTTTATCGAGGACACAAGACTAATAGAGTGGAACTGAGAGATCTATTGGGGTGGGATAAAGAGCACTGTGCTTGTACGTGCTGTACTTGGACGTGGAATTTATTATAATTGATTTGAAAGAGATTCCTAAAGGATACGGCTATTCAAATTTTTTATATAAGATCTATATTTAAGACGCTTGTATGGTAATAATACATAATACGCGATTTGAAAAGGACACATCAATTATGTCTGTCTAGATTTTCAGATAATATCTATCACTTTCTAAGTCTATAGACGGACTGTACGAGTCTAATAATTTGCTGCGTGCCCCGGTCATGGAAATGCAAATAACTTTATCACAAGAAACCTTGGGATTTACCACCCTCACAAGTTACGTGGTAGAATTTAAAATGCCTTTGATATGTATGTTGAACGAGGTCATGTTCCATTTTTAAATTATCTTTCTGCTTCATATCTCTCACATCACTTGCTCTACAATATTATACACATTATTTTCATGCGAAAGATATTAAGATCACTCTGTAGATTGCAACCTTTCATAGAGAAGTTACTAATAGATGAGGAGCTTCATAATTTGTATAACATTTCTAAAATGTGAATGCAGTTAAATACAAATATATTTTGGATTGTCAAAGTCATAGTTATATAATTAAAGCAAGTTTAAGTTATGAACATACTGTATTTAGAAATTAATTTTTTGCGTGTTGGAATATTATACGGTTCACGTATTATTTATTAGGAAATTTAGCGGAAGTAAAAGCAATATTGTCTTGGGTAATAAGGAACTGGATTTATTGATCTTAAGAGAACAGTAAGTAACAATTACTGCTTACTGTTCTCTTAAGCGTTCATAGTAAAAACAATAATTATAATATACCGGTTACCAATTTAGCTCTTCCTACATTCTATATATCTCTAACAAAAAGAAGTACGTACAGAAGAATACCTAGTTGCGTAACTGCTTAATTAAACGCTACATGAAACGAACTACTAAGTATAAATCCTCTTTCGTTACGATCTAATGGTTTCAGGAAGCGTTTCCGCTCCAAGTACACATACACAGAGAATCGAATAAGAAAACATATCTACTTCCGTTCTAAGGTACCTATTAATAAATCCAGAGCAATTACACTTTTCCTGTTCTCTTGTCTCCGACTGGAAATTTGTATGACCTCGAAGGTTAAGCGTGACGCGTTTGAAATTGATGTTTGCGCAATTTATTTGTTTTTAATTTGCTCGTTCGCAAAGCGTGTTTGAAAAAATATTTACCGCTGGAATCTTTGAAATTAAAAAAAAATCTAACAATGGGAAAGTGACATCGAATTTTCAAAGGCGTAGGTATTAGATGAAGAAAGAGCCAAGTAAACACAAAGTATAACAAATAAAGAGGTAAGGTGCGCTGTCGTCTTATGACAGTGCAGTTTTTTTATTTTTCTATTAACAATTATTAAATTAATAAACTTAATTCATGGAAAATAACACTGGCCAATAATTAAATTCTTTTTTCTGCTGATTATGAGCTGACGGTTGTTTTTAATTAATATTGGTACGCTAATGCCAAATATGGAATCCATTTGCCACTATCACGTCGAGTTTTCTTTCTACGGCATTTCTTGTTTGCCGATTTAAAAATTCTTGAAAATCGCTAAGTAAATGCATCAAATTCTTAGTTATTTAAAGAATTGAAAGACATTCCAAATACATTTATCTCATTAGCATAATGTACAGTTGTACCTGTAAATTTTTAAGTACTTAATGAACTAATTAAGTCATAAACAATTATAAAGAAATGCAAGTCTATTAACCCATTAAAGCCCGTAATTCATTTTTGCTGATTTTTATTTAATATTTTATATGTTTAATAATGAATGTATTTAAATACAGTTTCTCTGAAAAGAAGCATTACTTTAATTTTATATAAGGACGTTTCGTCCTGGCAACTAAAGTTGCCAATGGGATAATATAGGAAATTTTTATTAAAAAATGATATAATTTAAATAATTTTATTTTTTGCTTATGGAATGTTTTAAATCAGTTTTTTGGTAGATCACATTTGCTACAAATATAATGTGTACGATTTCCACATACTTTGCATCTTCTATATTTGGAAGTTCCCTTTCCAATAATGTGATCAGTTCGGTCTTTCCGAATTTCTTCCAAGGCCGGGGAAAATTGCAAAGAAAAACGAACACCTGTGGCTTTGCGAGATTCCCCAAAAGACTTCAAAATTAAAATGGCACATTCCCTCCGAAAGTTCAAAAGGGTTAAGTTATGGCCAAATTTCCTGTACATAAGCCAACCTTGTACACAACAAATGTCAACTCCCCAAGCAAAGAATGGCCACCACCATTTTTTAGATCTTCTTCTGGATCGGTAAGATGCTACAAATTGATCCGACAGATCAACACCGCCCATGCACTTATTATAGCGATCAATTGGATTAGGTATATTCACTGGAATCTTGGCTTTTTCAGTTCGGCTACATCTATTTGATATTTTCAAGGGATACATGTTCTCGCAATTGCTGAGAACAGTGACCACATTATTATCATTCCAGCGCACTGCGAGAATATTACCGGTACCAGATGACGATAGTGCACCTCGTGGTGTTTTTCTAAAAGCTTGTTTGTCTGGTAACTTCATTAGAGGGTTGCACCGATTTTCACGTAATGTGCCGGTACCTCCTATTTTTTTTTCATTTAGATTTTGTAATAAGCCAACTGAAGTAAAAAGATTATCAAAGTAAAATATAGTACCCGCCTTGGCTTCTAAGTAATCAGCTAAACCAAGTACCACATTTCCACTTTGGCCCAAACCTGTTGTCGGAAGATGTGTTGAAGCACCACAATAGGGCTCGGCATGAAGTATTCTGCCAGAAGGATCTGCAGCTACCCATAATTTAAATCCGAAACGAATCGGCTTTCCTTTTATAAATTGCTTCAGTCCATGTCTACTATAATATGGTACTATACTTTCGTCTATGCTAACAGTTGGTCCTGCACTTATTAGTTTGAATGATGTATTCAATATATTAATAAACTTGCGCACTTTATATAAGTTATCATTACCGTCATTGGTTTCATTGTTAGCAAGATGCAGATGAGCCATAATCTCATCGAAGCGGTTTCGACGAATTGCATTAGAAATAAGTTCACAGTGAGCATCGGGTTCTGATGACCAATAATGTCTCCGATACGGTAGTGGATGATATCCAGAAAGCAACATTACACCAATAAAAGTCCAAATTTCTTGCTCTGAAACATTAAAATTGTGCAGCAGTTCTGCGAGGCACAACGATTTGTTTCACGGACAATATGCACTAACATCTCTTGATTCAAAAACGTTTTCAGTGCCTCAAAAGGACTTTTAACGGTTTCCTTTAGCAAATCTTCTGCATTGGGATGAATCACACTGTCATCAAATTTTGGTACTTCAGAATTTATTTCGGTAATATTAGCATACCACTTTGTTTCCCGAGCTAACGAAGCCTTAGAACGCTTAGCCGATGGCTGCTTTTTATTTGAGTTTTTACGTTTTATTGTACCCTTTTTGTTTGGCTGTGCACTAGTCGAAGGCATACCAGTGTCCACTGGTTCGTTGTCTGAGGCGGTATCAATTTCGACGTTATCATCGTACCGTACAGCAACTTCTGCGCGAAGTATGCGACCAGGTAGACGATCAATGTTTCCATCTACTTCTTCATCGGATAAATCGGAATCTTTATCAATTTCTGCATCGGGTGGTTCAGACGGGGGACAAATTGCGATGCTCTGGGGTATTTCGTCATCTTCTGAAATCATGTCCAGCAGTTCATGAAAAAGTAACCCCTTTCCGTCTCTTCCGCGCATATACCTAACGAAAAAACTTTATATATTATATATAACCTCATTTTCCCATTGGCAACTAAAGTTGCCATCGAAATGTAAATGGCCGCCATTTTGTAAAATCTTACTGAATTGATAAACTAATTATAAAAGTACAAAATAACATATTTTAGCAAGACTAGTAAATTATCTAATACTAATATAAATATGATTACAAGCCTATATACTTACAAAGACTGATCTACTGCCATCGAGCTTAGTGAAATACGCTGACGCACTTGAAAACACTTGTGATTATCAAGACTTGTAGCACACTTCTAACGTTGTAGCATTAAATCTACATACAGTACACATTGTGCCACCACTTCAACACAAAATTCCCTTCATTAACTACATACATAGGTGTACTTGGCGGATTTAGTTAGGTGGCAACTTTATTTGCCACCGGGCTTTCATGGGTTAAGCTAATCCTGTTCATTAAGTGAACATATTAGCGTTTAATGGGATTTTATTAGAAAGTTTTGATCACCTAGGACTATCTAAAATTAAACAAGAGTGATAATAAAACGTTAGTTACACGTTAGTTGTTAGGGAAGAAACTACATTATATCTACTACTCGAAGATGTGTAAACAGTGCCGATTCGTTTTGGTACATGGCTTATTTTGACGTAAAACTTGTTGATCAGGACAAGTGATGGGCTCTACATAATGTGTGTAAACCATGTGTGGAAAATTTGCGACAGTGGAGCAAGGGAAAACGCCAGAAATTAGATTTTGGCGTTTCAATGATATGATGTGAATCGAAAAACAACGTATATGATTGCTATTTTTGTTTAGTTCAGATCTCCAGTTATAATAAGAAATAATAAGAATAAAATTGTATATCCTAATATCGGCTCCGCGATTCGACCAGTGCCTCGCCTCATTCCGATGAAATACCTGTGCCACTTTATGAAAAGTTTCCTTCACTTGAGTATGCTGAAGACATGGCAGATGTTATTGAGGAGCAAGATTCAGATATAGATTGTGACTAAGATGATATAATTTCTAATGATGGACCACAACGTTTTACTTAAGCAGAATTGAATGATTTAGTAGGGGATTTGGGCCAATCAAAGGAATCATCGGAACTGCTAGCCTCAAGATTAAATGAAAAGATCTTACTCGAGCAAAGTACGAGGATAACTTTTTATCGCAACAGGGAAAGTGATTTTGTGCAATATTTTAAGGAAGAGTGTGAATTTGTTTATTGTAACAATCTGGCAGGTTTGCTAACTAAAATGGGCGTTGTACAATATGACCCAAGTGAGTGGCGTTCGTTTATCGATAGTTGCAGCGGAAGCCTAAAGTGTGTCCTACTACACAACGGGAATGTTTTCGGTTCAATTCCTATTGGATATTTCGTTCAATTAAAGGAAACATATGGCGACATTGAGAACGTTATAAAGTTACTAAAATATATAGACCATAACTGGGTCTCTGTGTGGATCTCAAAATGGTAAACTTTTTACTTGGCTTTCAAAGAGGATATACAAAATTTCCGTGCTTTTTGTGCCTGTGGGATAGTCGAGCTAGAAACCAACACTGGACTAAGAAACATTGGCCTACCAGAACATCCCTAGATGTTGGAGAAAAGAATATTATAAGCCAACCTTCAGTCAACAGAGAAAAAGTAATTCTTCTACCTCTTCACATCAAATTGGGTCTTATGAAGCAATATGTTGAAGCTCTAGATTTGCAAGGTAATTGTTTCCAGTACATATGTGAAAAGTTTCTCACGACCAAGTTTTGAAAAAATTGTAGCTGGGGTATTTGATGGACCTCGAATTAGAACTTTAATGAGAGATCCAAATTTTATCAACTCTATGAACGAAGCCGAGAAAGAAGCCTGGGCTTCATTCACGATGGTCTCGAAAAATTTTCTTGGAAAAAAAAAAGCCTGCAATTATAAAGATCTGGTACAATCGATGCTTAAAAAATGTCACCGCCTAGGTTTTAACATGAGCTTAAAGCTTTATTTCCTTCATAGTTATCTGGATAGATTTCCCGAAAACTTAGGTGCTGTAAGCAATGAACAAGGCAAGGAAAAATAATGGAAGCTCGGTACCAAGGAAGATGGTATCTTCATATGATGGCCGGCTACTGTTGGAGTGTTCAAAGGGACTGCCAAACCAAAATGGACAGCAGGCAGAAAGTGTTACAAACGGAAATTTATTCCCTGATTTTTGTTTTTCCTTTTACAAATACTCTTGTAATTTTTTAATGATTACTATGTAAATACTTACACTATACTTGTGACTTATGTCGTATTGAAATAAATAAATGAATTATTAAATTTTATACTTTCGTTATATCGTAACAGATCTTATGTAAGTAACTACTTAGCCGCATTAGTGACTTTTCGAAGAACATTGTACAGTATACAGTTTAATTTTGACGTGATACGCTAAAACTAATGTGATTTTCGCATTCAGTACACCCGAATTATTAAAAAATAAGTCTCGCTTAGAAGTCAGCAAAAATCCTGTTGGCCACTGTAATCCATTGACATTGTAATACTGTTTTGAGTGTATCCAGTGCTGTGTAACCAAAATTGTACGTAGCACCAATTGTAATTTTTCGTTAAGAGTGATGTTAATCATTCTGGCTTTTGTTTTCCTTTAGAGAAGCACTGAATCTATTCGGTCCACGATTTTCAATAATATAGAGATTGCAGGGAAATTTATAGCAAAAGCATGTGGCTTTTCAGTATACCACGAATTACGTTATAACAAGCCTCTGCTTGTTGGGTGTTGGAATTTTAACACTGTTTTGGCAAATTTGGCGATAATTAACGAAGATACGGAAAAGTTTTTTTATAAGATTTGTGACGATGGATAGAACCTGGATCCGTTTTTTTTGTGGTTTGGGAAGGTCCTTTTTGTTTATTACCTAGATATATCATCAAGAGATAATGTTATGGGGATCCCAAAAAGCATGGAGAAATATAAAACAAGGTTTTTTTATTTCACCAGCATAATGTCCGGGCTCATAAAGATTGCGCTTCAGTAACCATTCACAACGATAGTTTCGATTTCTTTATCAGCTTCCTTATTCTGTAAATATGAACACTTAAGGGGAATCGACAAAAATGTAATTGTTGTTGGGAATAGTGGCTGGCGGATCAATCATTTTTTTTTGCAAAGGCATCGAAGCTTTTCATAATCGATACTAGCCTTTTAGGAGATTTCGTTTAAAAATACAAGTATTTTAAATATCCTAGTTGCTTCCTTCTTTATCAGCGATAATATTTCCCTTTCTATATTCGTGAATTAGACCCCAACGAGGACACAAAATCCAGTTTAATTCTATTCAAATTTTAGGACTAAAAGTCTATGAAGATTTTCATAAAATCTAACTACAAGACCGCGTTAACAGGTACTCTTTAGAAAACCGAGCAAACAATTTCATGAATGAAACAATTCTACTATAACTGAAATTCTTTAATGATCAGCAGGCAGTTTTATATGAACCAATTCGAAATTGAGGAAGAAACCTTGCTAGTAGCAGTAATACCATGTACGAAAACCAAAAGGAAGAAGTGGCTAGCGGGACCAGAACCTTTTTGTAAAGGCATTCAAGCCCTTCATTACCGATGCACCGAATGTACAGCCTTTAGGGAAATTTCATTGAAATAGAAAATTATTTTAAACATCCCAGTTGCTTTAAAATTACAGTACAAAAATCAAAACGAGACTTAAAGACTAAGGGCCGGTTTATTCACCTTCCAGTAAAGTATCGAGTAACGCTACTTGTAAGATAAAGCCTTACTTGCCAGATTAAGTGTTTATTCACCGTCAAGTAAAATTTAACCGTCCAGTAAAATTACTTACTTGGGAGAAAATTTACTTGCTGCTCATCTACCCTATAAAGTGTCAAGTAAGACTAATATCATGCTGTTTGTGAACTGTCATGTAGAAAATTAAGTTATTGACAAGTAAAGTGGATTTATTTGAAGACATTGACGATATTTTAGACAACGATTTTGTCAATATTAATAATTTAGTGAATCGATATCGAATAGAAGACAATTTTAATAAATTTGATGATGACGAATTTGTTCGTTTGTATTGTCTATTACATACTGTGTGTGTGGTAAATAAAGTATTATGTATTATTAAAGTATATGTTCTAAACAAAAATTTCATCTTTATTTCACATGTAGTCATAGTAAATTATAATATGATGTTAGACATAAAAGATATATTTAAAAAAAACTCTGTACAAAATAAATATAATAATAAAACAACCAATATTAATACAGAATATATATACATATATTTATTTACTTGTATTCAAAATACAAAAAGGGGTTGAATAACAATTTTTTTGATACTTCTGACCACGCATTCTCCTTTTGTTTCCATGTTGTACTGTTAGTGTTTTTGCATTTTATGACATTCTTGAACTTTAAAACTAGGTCAACTAAAATTCTTGATTCCTCGATAGAGAAATTTGCCGATCTAACCCGTTTCTTACTTTCCATTTTCTATGAAATTAAACAAGTTTTGACAATAAAATGCGAACTGTAGCCTGGGATTAGGTCATAATTTAGGTAATAATATAACATACCTTTTTTATATTAAAATATGTATTTTATATTAATAATGTTTATGAAAAAAGTAAAAATGGACAACACGTGATAACACACAACAAACGATTGAGATTTAAGGTTATATTAGATGCACTCATTTGTCATGCCGGCAACTAGAATTTAAAATTACCGAAAGCTGTACATCCTTCTCTATACCATGTGTTAGTGGTATGTTACATCTTTCTCTATTTTCCCTAACCATACTACTGTTGTAAAAACATCTAGTTCTTTCCAGTAACTAACCGACCTTTAAAATTATATGAATAAACCCAAAAATAGTAAATGTGTCAAGTAAATTATTGTCAAGTAACTAACAGGTACTTTACTGGAAGGTGAATAAACCGGGCCTTAGAGGTCTTATTATTAACCCAGTTTATTTTTGTCAATATTTACAATACACAATAATAATGAAGAAAAACCTATGTAAGTACATATCAAGACTTTCCTTGCTGCTATAATATCACAATAAAACAGGAAGAAAGTGATGTAGGTTAACGTTTATTGCAATGTAAGCATTGTACATATATTACGTACACCATACATACATATACAATGACATAAGAAAAACCGTTCACTGATAAAAAATATTATTACATACATATCTGTGCATGTAGTAATAGATTATTTGTACCTACTGGTAAAATGAATATAAAATATGTCACTGTCCAGTATTTATGTGAATTATTTATTATACCTGCGTTCCAACGTAACGCAATGTTTGCGTAATTTAACAATAATAAGGCACCTAAGATAATAGTTAAGAATAGAGAAAAAGTAGAATTGTATATACGAGGTAGATTCGATAAATTCATACAAACTCCGGAGAGGGCGCTTATAATGCAACGTCAAAGTGTCCTTTTTAGTCTCTATCATCTCTCATAGGAATGTATATCAAGTTTTTCAAGTTATCTGTTTATTGTTCTGTTCAGTCATTTGAAACAATCCATACTTTATATTTACGAAGAATCAATTGAAAAAGAATTCACATAGTGATCAATTAAGCTCGGAATTATATGCACACGGAAACTGTATTATATGCGCATATATGTTTCCAAAATTCGATGAAAATATGCAGAATTTTTATATTCGAAAATATGTAAAGTTTATGTGATAGTTACACAAATAAATTATTGTCAAAATATTAAATAATGTCAATATAAGAGATACCACAAATATGTATTATATCAATATTTTATTCGAAATTTTACATACATGTACAATTATAATAAGAATAAGTAAGCTAAACAATGTAACTCTTTGCATTTATATTTGCCTGTGTATAGTATTGTAAACATTTACAATTAAATGAGTTTATAAATTCTCAACTAAAAATAACCTTCTGCGATCCGTCAATAATAACGGGTTGGCCATTTAATGTTGCGGTTTTAAAAATCGCGCTATTCCCTTGTATATATAGAAATTAATATAATATATATTTTTTACACTAGAGGGCCAAGCGCGGTTTACAATAAATATATGAAAAATTTGCCTTGTCAGTTTCCAAGATGGCGTCGTATCCAACGGAAGTGCGTGTGGAATTAATAAAATATTATTATAGAAATGGGGAATCTTTTGCAGCTACGGCAAGACACTTGCGTACTCTATTCGGGAGAAATAACGCACCAACGGAAAACACTATAAAAAGGTAAGGAAAAAAAGATAAATTTAGAAAAGTAACAAAGTATTCGTTATCGTGTTTCCATGTCTACTAATCCGACAATATCTTAGGATTGTAGTGAAATTTGAAGCAACAGCATCTGCGGCAGACGAAAGATCTACTGTTAGAGAATGTCAAAATACCATCCGGGTACCGGAAACCATAGAACGAGTACGGGAGCACTTTACAGCTCAACCTTCAACATCGACCTCAAGAGCATCTCAAGAACTTGAAATACCCCGTACAACACTAAGGCGGGTCCTAAAGCAAGATCTAAAGATGAAAGCATACAAAATCCAGATCGATCAGCCGTTGAGACCGTTTGAAATGGAGCGACGCTACAATTTTGCGAACGAAATCATCGAACGCATTGAAAATGGCAGCATGTCATTGGAACGAGTGTGGTGGTCGGATGAGTTACATTTCGATGTATCCGGTTATGTGAATAAGCAAGATTGGAGACATTGGGGGACAGAAAATCCACATCTAGCAATTGTTCGTCCTCTTCACCCTCGACGGTTGACTGTATGGTGTGCTATCTCGTCGGCAGGAATTATCGGTCCCGTGATTGTCAATGGAACCGTTACTTCGCAAAAATATTGTGAAATGCTTAATGAGTCTTTTATTCCCATTGGCGCATGGATTAAATATGGTGGAGAATGCATGGTTTATGCAAGACGGGGCTCGTCCGCATCGCACGGAAGAAGTTTTCAACATTCTTGAAGAAAATTTCGGTAACAGAATCATTGGTCTTGACGCTCAACAGTTTACAGGCGGAGGGATAACATGGCCACCATATAGTCCAGACCTCAATCCTTGCGATTTCTACCTGTGGGGATCATTAAAAGATACGGTATATCGCGATGGTATAGACACCCTGGATGACCTTGAAATGGCAATACGGCAGCGAATAGAAGCGATACCGTACGCCACACTTCAGGCAGTTTGTGGAGAATTTGAGAAGAGGCTGCGAAATGTTATCGTTGCTCGAGGCTTTCACTTCGAAAACCTGATTTATTAAACCGCAGATCTTGTTGTTTAATTGCACAAATAAATCATTTTTTTAAATTAATGTTTTGTATGTTTAATATGACTTCAAAAATCGCAACCTTAAATGGCCAACCCGTAGCTTGTATGCTGAATAGCTTCGCTCAACGTCAACTGACGTAATAGGTGCATTCTTATATTTGCAGATAATTGATGGACTGATCTCAATAGTTTCGTCGTAGTTTCCTTGCAACACACTGGATATTCTACTAAGCTGATTATAAAGCCCTCGTTTTCCTCTAGAACTTAATTAATGTTGAACCGGTCTCCTATGATACCTCTTACATTATAAATTTTATTCTTGAAATTTTGAATCAATTCTATTGATTCACAGAGTTCAACACCGTGAGTTTTAAGTTTTCGTAGTGTTTCACTAATAAAATCATAGTTTGCTTTGATAAAAGCTAACTCTTGGCGTATTTGCGGTTTATTTAGTATATCTTTGCAATCTGCAATTACTATCGAGTCGTTTGAAAAAGAGAGAATGAATTCTCTTCGAGGGGGGATGGTCGTCTTTAATGAGCAAATTTTTTTAAGGCATGTTACTATTTCGGCAGTTTTGTTGTCATCTCCAGTAAGAAGAAACAACAGAAAAACAGTGTGAACATGTGTACACTAAAGCTAACACATGAAACTTGTAAAACACTTTATTAGACGTTCATGTATACGCCATACGTGAAGTAAAGTGTTTCGCGATCGTTGTATCTTAACTTTACTGCGACCATGTTCAACACTTTTATTTCTTCCTACTGTAGATGGTAACTTAGTTATCGAAATACGAATATAGCATACGACTAATAATGTGGTGCGGGATTTTATACATTTTTTAAACAAAAAAAAATCAAATAATATCGTGTTTCCTTATTTTTATTGAAAATAGTTTAGAATTAACTAATTATTGTGAATTCGTTTATATTACGAGATAAAAGTAATATTTTTTGGGAATAGCGGCCGGGTAATTAAAACAATAGTTAATTTGACATTTCGGTGCTATATCTAGTACCTTTTTCAAAAATTTAAAAATTTATTTGATGGTAAAAGGAACATTATTATAATAAATTTAATTACATGAAGTTATTGTGGTATAACATATTGTGATTATTCGAAACACATTCGTAAGCAAGGCTGAAACTGTTGCACTGCAGGTAGATCGTTTCTTCGGACATCTGTTTATTACTACGAGCAGAAGGAATGTTGTCCGAGTCGACACTTGCGGAGAGGGGGGGGGGGGGGAGTTAACTGTTATCGGACGTATGTTTTTTTTATTTTATTTTTGTGATCTTTATATTATCATTTATGTAATTGGCAGGTATATTGCTGACAAATTTCCTAAATCTGTTCTGTCATTTATGGAATTTTAATTTTTTTGTATGTGGATGCTTTCTAATATATTTCTTGCTTTGTTGTTGTTTTTCAGATGTAATTATTGTGGTTTCATCGAAATTGAAAGTGTGTTTTATTTGTTTGATATGTTTTTAAAGGGCTATACTATTGTTTGAAAATTTGTGTCCATTTAAACGTTCTCGCAGATATTGTGTTGTTTGGCAGATGTATACGCCTTCGCAGTCATTACATGGAATTTCATAAATAACGTGTGTTTTCTTTAATGTAGGTATTTTGCCTTTTAATTTTGAGGGTAGTTTGTTGAGATTATTAAAATTTATGTAAGATACTTTTATGTTATATGGTGTTAAGATTTTGTTAATTTTTTCAGACTTTGTTTATATAAGGTATTGGGACATATTTGTAAGTTCCCCAAACAACTTACAAATATGTTGTTTTCCTTGGACTTTGTGGTGTTTATCTTAATTGTGTTGTAGTGTTGATGTAATTTTCGCTTTATGATTTTGTAAGTAAATTGGAGGGGATAGTTATTTTTTTGTAGAAAATCTTATGTTTGTGATAAAATTTCTGGTCTGAAGTCTGAGTTTGTTAGTTTAATCCCTCTATTAATTAATCACGTTGCTACATTATTTTTATGTGACATTAATTGGCATGAATCGAAATTCAGAAAACGATCAGATGCAGTTGGTGTGTGGTATAATTTTGTTAAGAATTTTTTTTCGGTGCGCATTAAGATTAAGTTTAAGAAGTTAGTTTTTGAATTATTTTTTTTTTCTCTTGTGAATTGTAGTTTTGGATTAAATGAATTAAACTTCTTTAGTATGTATTATGCCCGTGTGGGGATTTGTCAGTTACCTCCATCGGGTGCGTCCCTATGGGAATTAGGGGAAGCTCGCTGGGTCTGCAATCCAGCAGATTCAGAGGGTAGTGAGGAAATAAAATACTCACCGTGAAACAAAAACTGACCCGGTCCTCCAGGATGAGGGTTGAGGCATTAGACTGGTTCTCTAATACTCGGAAAAAATATACAAATACCAAAAAACCTAAGCGAAGCCTCGGAACAATGGACGGATCTTTGAGACAACGAAAACGGCAAAGAAGATGGATTATGAATTTTGCTACGTGGAATGTACAGGGTATTAGACTGAAAACGGATATTATTGCATCAGAGATTAAGAAATTGAACATCGATTTGATAGCGCTGACAGAAACCAAGAAAAAGGGAAGTGGCACCTAGAATGTCGGAGAATACGTTCACCTGTTTACTGGGGTGTCGAAGGAGATGAGAGCAGCTAGAGGGGTATCCATACTAATTAGGAAAGACTGGAAGAACAAAATTAACAACTGGGAAGCAGTGGACGAGAATATTCTGATGGTCAACTTGAAACTACATGGATATAACATCACCATTATAGCGGCCTACGCACCGTCAGATGACGAAAGAGTCGGCATTAAGCAGGAATTCCTAGACAAATTGGACGAAATCCTAATAGGTATTGGAAGAAAGAGAGAAGTCATAATGATGGGAGATTTCAATGGAAGAACAGGAAGGGCAAATAATAGCCCAGTAGTGGGACCATTTGGTGAAGAAATAATCAATGATAATGACCGAAGACTCATAAATCTCTGCGAGACCCACGATCTTAGAATAAACAACGGATTCTTCAAACACAAAGACATCCATCGCTACACATGGATGCAGAACACCCGTAATCTAAAAACCATTATTGACTATGTAATAAGT
The DNA here is from genome assembly GCA_935421215.2 of Melolontha melolontha. Taxonomy (NCBI): domain Eukaryota; kingdom Metazoa; phylum Arthropoda; class Insecta; order Coleoptera; family Scarabaeidae; genus Melolontha; species Melolontha melolontha. The sequence goes on from CAKXYW020000001.1 coordinate 506,116, forward strand.
AGACAAGAAACAAACATAGAGATAAACGACGTAAGAGTCCTGAGGGGAATAACTTGCGGGTTGGATCATTTTTTGGTGAGAGCCAAAATAAGAATGCAATTTAGGAAAGGGAACAAGACCCAAGATGAACAAGACGGCAGGACAACACTCACAAACGCGGTGGATACAATCAAATACAATTTTGACAGTTTTAAGGACGAAAGCACTGTATTTCTATATCAAAGACGACTCGACAGCAAACTACTGAACCCGGAAGGGTGTACCTTTAACGAACTCTACGATAACGTTTTAAGCAGTCTAATAGAAGCCACCAAAGAAGCTGTAGGAGTCAGAAAGAATAACAACAACAACAAGAAATACTGGTGGAACGAGGAAATAGAACAATTAGTCAAAGAAAAGAAGCAGAAATATCTGAAATGGCTGACGACAAAAAGTGAACGGGACTTTGACGACTACAAAGATACGAAAAGACAACTAACAACGAGCATCTCTATAGCTAAAAACGAGTCATGGGATAAGAAATGCGAAGAAATTAATAACTACATGGGAGGTAGGAAGTGCTCGGAGGTGTGGAGATTTATATCAAATGTTAAAACCCCAGGAAGGAACAATGCTAACATCCGAATAATCAAACCGGAACAGTGGCTAGAACACTACAAAGGCCTACTACAAGAAGATAGACAAGAGTATATAATAGACTCCCCCAGACAGTTTGTGGTACAAGGGGAAGAAGTTGAGATATCGGAAGAAACAATAAAGAAGACTGTTAGGAATCTTAAGTCAGGCAGGGCCAGCGGCCCGGAAGGGATATACTCCGAAATGCTCAAATATGGAACAGAAAGGCTCTATAAAAGTCTTACAGTAATGATCAATAAATACCTAAATGGACATCCTGTTTCGCAAGACTGGAAAACGGCTTTTATATCATCCATTCATAAAAAAGGAAATAAGCTATAAATAACTATAGGGGCTATAAATAACTATAAATAACTATAGGGGCATATCAGTCACAAGCACACTAAGCAGACTGTACGGTAGAATCCTGCGTGACCTCATTGAAGAAGATTACCAAGACAAAGAAGAGGAAGAGCAATGTGGTTTTAGAGCAGGAAGATCATGTACGGACAACGTATTCTGCCTAAAACAAGTTATAGAAAAAAGATCTGCTAGACAGCTGGAAACCCACCTCACGTTCGTGGACCTACAAAAAGCATATGACAGTCCCAGTATCAAGATTATGGAAGGTATTAGAACAATCTAACATCAATTACAACTATATAACGGCCCTTAAAGAGTTGTATAAAGACTCCACATCAAGAATTAAGATGGGTAAAGAACTCACAGATGCATTCACGGTAAATAAAGGACTACGCCAAGGATGCTGTATTTCTCCAACACTCTTTAAGATATATGTAGCGGTGGCACTAAGAAATTGGAAGAGGAAGGTCCAGAGAATGGGTATAGAGATAAATGACAGGTGCTTATTTAGCCTTCAGTTTGCTGACGACCAGGTCATAGTGGCCAATGACAAGGAGGACATGCAATACATGGTGAGGAAAATGATGGAAGAATATCGAAAATGGGGCTTGACAGTCAATATAAACAAAACAAAATATCTATGTATTGGCAACCAGGACGGAAATCTGGAAGTGGACAATGGTCAAGAAATAATGCAATGTCAGGAATATGAATATCTGGGCGTAACTTTCGACAACACCGGAACAGATGTGAGAGAGATCGAAAAACGTATAGTCAAAGCAAAAAAAGTGATCGGATGCCTGAATGGAATTCTATGGAGCAAGGAAATAACAAAGAAGAGAAAATTTAACATATACGAGACTATGGTAAAGAGCAGCCTTCTATATGGAGCAGAAACCTGGAGGATTGCAGATAGACAAAGGAAGAAGGTTGAGGCGGTTGAAATGGATGCCATTAGAAGATCCATGCGAATTTCACGAAGAGAGAGAATAAGGAATGACTATATAAAGCAACAAATGGGAATAGAAGGCACGATAGTTCAAGACATCGAAAAGAAACAACTTACTTGGTACGGACACGTAGAACGAATGCAAAATAACAGGTGGCCCAAAACAATAATGCACTGGCACCCAAGAGGGAGAAGGAAACGGGGAAGACCGAAACTGGAATGGCAGAAGAGCATACAAAGATCCATGAGTGAAAGAAACCTCACACCAGAGGAGTGTGGCGATAGAAGAGGATGGAAGTTAGGTGTCGGACAACGAAGAAAAACGTTCTAATCCGGCATATATATATATATATATATATATATATATACAGGGTATTCCACGAGAGCCGTTCGTTAGAAGTTTTCGTGATTAGAAAAAACTTAGAATTCTGAAATTTTGGGTTCCAGGGTTATTCAAGATTCTCTTTCATTTTAAAATATTTTCAAGATCATACTACTTCCGGTTATACTGGAAGTCGCCATTAACTTCCTTATTTTAAATGGAACACCCGGTAATTATTTCATTTTTGGATTCCTGAGAAAATTTCATAGTGGGTTTTCATAGGTTTCCCTATACTTATTTTCAATTTTTTCTTAGATATCTTGATTTTTTTGAAAATTTAGACAGATATAGCCCTGTTTTGAGCATTGCGCCCTTTAACCAATTTCGATTGTTGGAAAGCGCTTCTGGGGTAGACGGAAGCACAGGAATGATACTTTCGAATGCCATATTGACAACTGATTTATCGCATACAGGGTATCCAAAATTTAATGACCAATTACATCATTTTAAAAGTTGAAAAAGTTCGTTTTTTCAAATGGGACACCCTGTATTTTATTGGATCGTCGGATGCAGAATTTGATTCTGCATCGATTTGCTATAACATTCCCTATACCTATTTAAAGTGGTTTTCTTGTTAATCCATATTTTTATCAAAAGGTGATCAAACTCCAAAAGTTCTACCTAGTAAGCCTTGATTTTGACAGGAATTGAAACAATGTTGATTTAATGTCAAAGCAGTATCATCGTACATATACGTGAGGTATCTACATACAGTTCTAGGGATTTTGTTAACTTTCTTAAGTACAGTTTATAATGGAGAATGTTGAAGAATATTCCAATAATGATTTATTTGTTTTACACGCACGGTGAATGTGGACGAATTGTTCGACGAACATGCAGACTATTTAATGAACGATATCCGGACCTACCAACAATGACTCCCGGGAAAATTCGCAAGAATCGAAACTCGCTTTATAGCAACTGGAAACGTAAGGGCAACTCAAAATAACCTAAAGCCCGTAACTGATAATGAAGATAACGTGGTGAATGTGTTGGCGTTTTTTCAAACTTATCCGCGGAGTTCAATTTCGACAGCAGCGCTGGATTTGGGTATTTCAAAAACATCAATCCACAGAATATTAAAAAAACATGGAATGCATCCTGTTTGTGAGATAACTGTTCAAGGAATACGTCTTGGTGATGAGGCAAGACGTGTCAACTTTTGCGAATTTATGAATTTGAAAATGACCGAAGATCCGAGATTTATTCATCAGATTATGTGGACTGATGAATCGAAATTCAGCAGGCAAGGAATTACAAATCGCCGAAATACTCACTACTGGGCACAAGATAATCCACATGTTATTAGGGAACATAATCACCAAGACCGCTTTAGTTTCAATGTTTTTTGTTTAATTATGGATAACAGAGTGGCTTATCAAGTGTACGATGAAAATTTAAATGCGGCTAGATATCTGGAGATACTGAGAGGGTTTGTTAGTGATTTTCTAAATGCCCTACCTCCACGTGATAGAGCAAACAGTTGGTATCAGCTTGATGGTGCTTCAGCATATAATTCTAGACCGATTCGTGGCCAGCTCGATCTCCGGCAGTTTAATACTATTACACCAGAAATGTTACGTGATGTTTTGCATTCTACAGTTCTACAGATCATACTTATGTTTGGAAATCAATGGTAATCTGCTACTATAGCTGTACACCGGCAATTGTCAATGATGTTCGAGGATCGGTGGATTGGCCCGCGGGGACCTTGGAACTGGCCACCCAGATCACCCGATTTGACCTCCTTGGATTTTTACCTCTGGGGTCGTATAAGAAGAACTAGTGTACTCTAGGCCGGTACAAACTAGAGAGGAATTATTGAACCGTGTTCACCATGCGTTTACTTCGAAGATCTGTTTCGCGAGGAGTATATGACAGAGTTATTCAGTGTTTGAACCAAAATGGAGGTCATATAGAACAATTATTGTAATTTTACATTCTCTTATTATTTTTTGTCATTATGTTCCAATATTTTGTTTTTATTTTATATTTCGTTCTAAATGTTATGTACTAATGTCATGTTCTAATTAAAGTAAATTTTTTACAGTTTCATTGATGTTTATTTGGCTACGAAAGGCAAGCGATGTTTCGGTTTCTGCCAAAAAACCACATTAAAATAAAAAATATGGATTAACAAGAAAACCACTGAAAATAGGTATAGGGAATATTATAGCAAATCGATGCAGAATCAAATTCTGCATCCGACCATCCAATAAAATACAGGTTGTCCCATTTGAAAAAACGAACTTTTTCAACTTTTAAAATGATGTAATTGGTCATTAAATTTTGGATACCCTGTATGCGATAAATCAGTTGTCAATATGGCATTCGAAAGTATCATTCCTGTGCTTCCGTCTACCCCAGAAGCGCTTTCCACCAATCGAAATTGGTTAAAGGGCGCAATGCTCAAAACAGGGCTACATCTGTCAAAATTTTCAAAAAAATCAAGATATCTAAGAAAAAATTGAAAATAAGTATAGGGAAACCTATGAAAACCCACTATGAAATTTCCTCAGGAATCCAAAAAGGAAATAATATACCGGGTGTTCCATTTAAAATAAGGAAGTTAATGGCGACTTCCGGTATAACCAGAAGTAGTATGATCTTGAAAATATTTTAAAATGAAAGAGAATCTTGAATAACCCTGGAACCCAAAATTTCAGAATTCTAAATTTTTTCTAACCACGAAAACTTCTAACGAACGGCTCTCGTGGAATACCCTGTATAGTATGTATTATGTTCTATCAGAGAGGATGCAAACGATACAATCATTAATGTATCTTTTAAAAAATGTGGGTTTAGAGTTTAATTTTGAAATTATGTTATGTTCTAGTTCTTCCAGTACAAGTTGTGCAATAACAAGAGATGGGCGAGCCCATTGCACAGCCATGGGTTTGCTTGTAGTTATATTGTTGTTATTGCAAACATTCGGAAAATATGGGATTTGGATTTATTCACTCAATTGCTTATAACTTTGTCATTTTTCGGTCGATTTTCTTCTGGTTGGTCTTAGTTCTTACGTAAAAGTATCATCTTTACGTACATGAACAGAAACCAGACTTTTTTAACGATTTGTACTTTTCTGTCGGCACAGAATCACTGTAAAATATGATTTTTTTGAAAATGTGCCCTATTTTCATCGATATATTTTGAACCGCTTTACCAATCAAAGATCCGATTATACATATTTGTCCGTCATCTCAATACCTTGCATTTGGGTACCAAGAACGACCCAATCGGACATTTCTAGCTCGAGATATGATTTGTCAAGTGAAAAAAGGTCGAAAAAATGAAAAAATTACAATATCTCAAAAACTGTTCCATAAAAAAAAATTTAACCTTGATTTTCGAATTCAGCGGAAGAAAATACATAAGGAAATCTATCTCTCATCAAATGTACATTTTCGGTGTAAAGTAGTGATAATTTAAACCTATTATTGTTTTATTTTACATTATCTTTTAGGTGAAAATCTTCCTTCAGTTGGTGTGTAGAATCCCGATGTCTATGAATTCTGTTTGGATTATTACAAACACGCGTTTTTACGTTATTGGGTTGAGCTGATAATAATAAATAAAAGTAATATATACACGAGGAGCGGTAAATAAGTAATTAAAAATTAACACAAAATATACTGAAACGAACATTAAATTGGGGAATAAATTAAATGTGAATTAATATAAAATGACCCCTGTATAGAACAATACAGAGTTACCTTTGAGTTGCGAAGATGGTCGGCCACGTAGTTCGTTATATACTTGGACAAGTATGAAGAGCGATGCTTGGCAGACGGACACAGAAATCGATTAATTAAATTCATGTGGATTAGCTTAAAAGAATAATATATATTGAACAATACAGATTACCTTCTAGTTGCGGAGATGCAAGCGCACGTGCATCATGGCCGGTACTTGACCAATACGGCGGGTAAGATATTTATCTTACGATGGTTCTAAAGAGAAGACTGAGAATTTGTGTAGATAGAACACTGGTCTGTCGGAAAACGTTTTTTTATGACTTAAGTTGAGAGGAGGTCGATATTGTAGATATCTTAACTAATAATTAATAAAAAGCGCGACCTGAAGAGGTGTTCTATGGATGACATAAATATTATTGAAATATCCCTTGTGAAACAAGGTTTCAAATGATAAGAAACATAACATATAAAAGAAGATGCACATAATTAAATTAATAACAACTTAAGTTTAACATTGAAATGTATATAGAATTTCAGGGACCGTTAAAGGCTTGTTGATGGTTCAAAGCAGGTATATTTCGAGGGTCTGCCGGTTAGGGATATAACAAAAGAAATGCTTTCTCTTTGCAATCGAATAAACAGAAAAATGTCTAAGTAAAGTTTGATATTTTAATATTTTAAAATGTGAGATATTTTCAGAAGAAATAGTATTTAAAAATAAATTAAAATATTCTTATATATGCGAAGCGTAACAGGATGTTATTCTTATTGGCTGGTTAATGTGTATTTTGGTTCCTTCCTTGACTTCTTCTTTCAGTTGTAGATATGGATATTATTATATTTAAATGAAGTTGGAATTATTATATCCTTTTTTGTGTATCCTTTTTTGTAGTATTTTAGTTTTAATATTAAGCAAAGAGGATTTTGCTAATTAAAATCCTGAAATGTCCTATCTTCAGGTAAACTCTGACCAATTTTTATTTTATCTCGAAGAAGAACCTCGAAGAATTTTCTCTCGGTTTCACCGTTTCTAGGTTTAAAAATTTTATCATACGCTTATTTACTATCCATAACATGCCATTTTAAATTATTACATCATATTATATTTATATTAACTTTAAATATACTTGACATGATATCGCTTCAAGTGAAATTCATTCTTAATTTACAAGCACCAATATCATCAATCAGCCATTCATAGGTATCTGCACACTCATCACTTACTATTTTAAATAGACAATACTTTGATAAGGAACAATTACGCAGTCTCGATCCTGTCCCTCGAAAACAGGATATTCTCACTTTTAGTAGATTATCGATAATACTGAAGAAACGATCGATGATATATTGAAAACATATTACAAAATACAAGTGAACATATCCTGTTTTTTTTTTAATCGGCGAATTAAACACAATTACTCAATTAGCAAACGAAATTGACACAACATACACACTAAAGGTGTCACATTGTCACATAATACTTTTAATGTTAGCTAGATATTATTAGGTATTACCACATGCTATTCACGTACCTATATGCTATGCGGAGCTTCTATTTGTACGCGTGATATTTATTCCTTTTATTCCACTTAAATATTGCACGTTTCCTGCAAGTTTATGTTGCAATAAACGGAACGGAAACGGCCCCACTTGTTCCACGTGCAATTAAGAATGTTTTACATATATCACTCGGTCGTTATAAGGCAAACTGCGGTAATATTAGTCCGCCTGGAGAAAAATTCAACTTTACGCATGCAAATACTAAATGTTTATTTTCTTTTAGGCTCGGTAATTTCTAAAATAGTGTAATATACAAGGATCGTATACTCTTTTTGTTGAGTTTATTAAAGTAACACGTATTTATTTATAGTTTTTCCTAGTATTCCCTTCCACAATGCATCTCTGAAAAACAATATTTAAAAAACCTTTTCTCCAATCTTAGCACATTAGGTTGTTTATTTCACTTTAAAATGAATCAACCGCTTCTTCAGCCGATGAAAAACATAAACTTATTATATCGTAACTTACCTTTTACACGTGGAAAGTATAAGAAAACATTAAGTGCCAGGTTTGGATTATAAAGCGAATGAACCATTATTTGAATGTTTTAAATATTAAAATACGCAAGCGTGGCATTTTTGGGTACATGATTCTTCCTATTGAATGATTTTCGCGGACACTTTGGAGAATTTAAGGCAAATAAAGTGTAGTGTACCAAAAATGAATAACACAGGCCTGCATAAAATTTGTGATGACGTGATTTTTGTTTGTTAAGCTCAGTTTTTATATAGCAATAACTAATTAAAATACAGTTGGTCTCTACCACCCACAGATTTTTTATTGCACAAAAGAAAAAGAAAAAAATATAAAAAAAATCTTATAATAGGCGTTTTAATACATTTTAAAATGAATGTACTATTTCAAATTCTAGGTATTAACCCAAAAATGATTTTCTGTTGTGGTTTTAAAGAAATTTGTTAAATAGGCTCTCATTACCTGATGTCAATCTTTTATTACATGTATTAATTTTGGACAAGATTTCCGGGAATTTTTACCTGCTAAATCCTATTTATTATGCTTTCACTTTATTAGTACTGCGAAGAAGGATTTCAAGTTTATCACTCCAAACAAAATGTATATTTTAATGTCATTTACTTCATTATAGCTCTGAGTGTCGATCAGTAAACAAGTAAAATTAATTTGTCTTTAGTGTTGTGCGTGGTATTTGATAAATAGACATTGCTTAAAAATATGTCTAGCCGGTGTTGCAAAAACAAACCAGATGATTTCTGTTATATTTGTGGATATTTCGTCTTGAAAAAGTTTAAGAGACCAATTGGTGAATTTGTGAAAAATGCATATTATGCTCATTTCAAAATCAAATTAGGAGATCAAGATAAAGATTGGGCACCGCACGTTGTTTGTAAGGTATGTGAAGAAGGTTTAAGACATTGGACCAAAGGGAATAGAAAAAGCCTCCCTTTTGAAAAACCGATGGTTTGGAATGAAGATTGCTACTTTTGTCTTTGTGATATTAAGGAGCATAATAGAAAAACTTTGAAACATATTTTGTACCCAAACAATATTAAATCAGCTGTCAGACCAGTTCCTCACAGTGATCATGTACCTATACCTATACCCCCAAAGTACTACAAGAAGATATTGAAACCTCTTCAACTTCCGGCTCCGTACAGATGGATAGTGATTTTGAACCATCAACCTCAGGTCAAAACCAACCTCAGCTATTTTCACAAGCCGAACTGAATGATTTAGTAAGAGATTTGGGACTTTCAAAAGATCTTTCTGAAGTACTGGGGTCTAGGTTGAAACAAAAAAATTTGCTTGCTCCAGAAACTACCTTCAGATCTTCCTTTAGCTGAATATGACAGAAAAACAACCAAACGAAGCTTTTCTGAAAAACGAAAACGTTTTTTTAAGAAGCATAAAGAATAAATAACTATTTCTAATAGATTATATGTGTATATTTTTGTATTTTTTTTAATATAATATAAAACTAGCTTATAAATGAAATAAATCGTGTTTTTTCTATATTTTTTAATTTTACTGGTTTGAAAAATAACCTTACGTGATACAAAAAAAATAAAAGCAGATTTGAAATCAGCGCTACCCAATTACTAGAAAACAGTTAAAATTTTTAAATCAACATTCAAAAAGTTTAAAAATGCAGGCCTGTGTAATTAATATGAAGAATAATTCGCCAATTTCGTTTATTTCATAGATCAATATATCAAAAAGTAGCATATCGATGTGTAAACACATCAAGTGCATACAAATTAATGCAAATATGTTAAAACATATTTGTATTTGTATACATGGGCATACAGGGGTTGTTCGGAAACTACGTGGCCTAACAAAGAAAACGCAAGTTTTTTGACAATAAAATATTTTATTTTTCAATATAGTCTTCTGCTCGCTCAATGCTCTCATTCCAACGATATTCCAAATTAGTAATGCCTTCATTGTAGGTCGATGAATCCAAGTCCTCGAAATAGTTATTTACAGCAGCGATTACCTCGGAATTAGACGAACATCTCTTACCGTCGGGCCATTTTTTAAGGTTTGAAAAGAGATTGTAATCTCTGCGAGCCAAATCTGGGGAATAGGGCGAAGGAGGCACTAATTAAAATTCCAATTCATGAATTGTTGCCATTGCAATCGCAGACTTGTGGGCAGGTGCGTTATCCTGATGGAAACGCACTCTTCTTTGTCAATTGAGGCCGTTTTTCTTTGATTTTGTCGTTTAATTGTAGCAAAAAGTTTGCATAATACTCCCCAATAACTATTTTGTTTATGAGAATCCAAAAAAACAGTTGCCATAACCTTTCCTGCTGACAAAACCGTTTTTGCCTTCATTGGTGGCAGAGAACTTTTTTTGTCCATTGTTTGGATCGTTCTTTAGTTTCAGGAATATAATAGTAGACCCAGGTTTCATCGACGGTAATTAAACGCCGTACAAAGTCCTTCTGACTGCGCCAAAAATGTGCCAAAAGGTTGCGAGAAACACTCAAACGATTCAGTTTTTTCTCCGGTGTGAATAACCGCGGCACGCAAAGAGCCGAATATTTTTTCATTTCCAATTCTTCAAATAAAATTCTGTGCACACTGTCATTTGAGGTACCTACAATGTCTGCTATCCCGCACACTTTTACTCGACGTTCATTCAAGACTATACGGTGGACTTTTTCAATCATATCCGGAACAGTAACAATTTTTAGACGTCCAGTACGGGGTTCATCATTTGTGTTCATACGACCACGTTTAATTTCGGCAACCCAGTTATTAACCATTTAAAACGAAGAAGAATATTCTAATAGTGTTGAATCCAGTTCTGCTTTGATTCCAATTGGTGTTAAGCCTTCCATGCGAAAGTATTTTTTCACTGCTCTCAACTCAGTTTTCCATTATTACAAAATCACACGAGACGTTAACTTTGGCGTACTGTCAAAAACAGACCAATTGACAGATCGCTCTGTACTGTCATATTTAACCTATTAAAGGATTATTTTACAGAATGGTAAAGAAGGTTCTTACGAATTCGCGCCATCTTTGTGTTAGGCCACGTAGTTTCCGAACAATCCTTGTACATGGCTATTTAACTAATGGTCACTTCAACTGCAGACATATGTGTTTCGATCTTGCTATTCATTCAGTGCATTGTTAAATTCATTGTGTATATTCATGTGTACAGATACAGATATGTTCTAACACACTTGTATTAATTTGTATTTTATATATCGATTCTCAACTTGGGGGTTGCGGTGATATTAAATGGAGTCGGGAAATAACTTAAATAATATATTTATTGTAAGTATTTATTTACACTAGTACAACAGTAAAGAAAAGTAATTAAAGTGATTTGTTTTTCATTTAAAAGTTTTTCCACATTAGAAACATACAAAACCAAATTGTTTTCGAGAGATAAGAGACGATTTCCCTATTTAGTTTTTAGCGCAACCATAGACGAAAAACCCTTTTCATAGAGATAAGACTTCTGCGACTAAATTTCCATATTCATTTCGACGAGCAAGGCAAAAAGCCAAAACGTATGTAAATCTTCAGATGTAAACTACAGTTGTAGCATTTTTGTCAGCAGACATTTCGACGAGCTGGTCGTGAATATGAACTGGTAACTTAGAAGCGGCAACAACGTTTCTATTAAGCGGATTCATTACTCATCTGCTCAAGAAATAATTTTTATCTTTCTTTTAGCTTATGCAAATGCATCCTCATGCAATCCAAACTGTAGTGAATAATAGTGTCTTATTCATTCAAATTTTTCTCAATATAATCCGAATTGAGTAGGAGCATATCCAAATTTAGTATTTGAAGGCGAATAATCAAGATATCAAGCTTCTTTATGGAAGCATTAATTTGGTATGTCATTAATAAAATGTTTTTATCACGTAAATTCACACTCAAATCAATTAAATGCGAAAATACATCAGCTAGTTAAGCCCATAACAACATACACTCCTTATTTTCTTTCGTGATCACCATGTAATTTCTGTATGGAAAAGAAGAGATTTTTTATTTTCGCCTATTTCGTTGTATAGTTTAGCAAACAGCCTGTTCTGTAACGGTATAAGATGATCTTTTAATATTTTCATTAATCCACTGTTCTTTTACTATCGCATTTACGCCTTTGCAGCATTACTACATACTAAAATAGATTTTGTCTAATCGATTCGCCTAGATGTGTCGTTAGAAAGCGGATTTTTTTTTAAAATTTTTTGCTTCTCCCATGCCTATTAAAGCACTGACCATATCAATTGTAGCAGAGAATATAAGGTTTCCGGCGATTGTATGGGATTTAATGCTATGTAATAAGATGTTTCAAGTACACTTTTATCAGTATGGCTTGACTTACAAATCGAAGTTTGTTGATTTCTCAAGGTATGTAACTTTCTTTCGATGAGCTTTTATGAGTCAGATGTTTAGTTTCCAAGTCACGAACAAATTTTGATGGCTTCATGTTTTAATTGGAGAGAACTTGAAAACAACTTTTACGGCTGACTGCACACTAAAATCAAATAACTAGACGCGCGCCTCACATTCGAAACTTAACTGAAGTTGTGCAATCGCAAGCGCTTTTATATTGGTGACAACACGACTTGTTCAAACGCATCGATATGCAAGTTCAAACATGCTCTCGCAGCGAATATTGTAGAAGGATACCAAATTACAAAGAACACGTACACGACAAGTTGGAACTTAATGTATAAAATTAGTGCAATGTGATTAAATAATATGAAATAATTTTTTACATCAAAATTAAATTAGTAATAGTAAGTCATAACATGGCTTACTGTTGTTATTCGTTTGAGAGTGTCGCGAAATATTAATTTTATTTACATGTACTATTTGGGGGCCGCGGAGCTAAGAAGGTTGAGAATCGCTTAATTTTTTTTAATAGATGATTTCCGGCAAGCAAAACGTGGTATAACAAAAAACGTTCGGTTTTTCGATTCTCTAAAGTGACGGTTATTACACATTCAGTAAAACCAGAAAAAAAAAAACAAGAGGCCGTTTGCTTCACAGCTAAATTTTAACAGTCTTTGTTAAATTTTTTAGCATTTCTTCAAACCAATTCATGTGGTCTTGTCTGAGGAGCTTTTCTATAAAATTGTGGGGGATCCAACGACTGCAGCTTCCATATATTCAAATGTTGATTTAGAATCGTATGTATTGTTTTCATGTCATTTCCCAAGGATGCTTTGATATCATGATAGGTGGCACGTCGATCTTTTTCAATCATTTCACATGCATAATCAACCTTGGTGACAACACAACAGACCTCAATGGACAACATTCACGAAATTTGACTCTAAGAATTGCGCATCCGCCTTGAAATACGACGAACAAACTGAAAATACTGTTCTTTGATGATGAACCATCTCAAAAATTCAAATAAAGTCGAATGCTTCATTGTTGTGACGTTAAATCATGTATGGCTTCCAGCGCTACAGTCAACATCTTTTCGTTTCGGTCTTTCTCGCATAAAATTTTTGTTAGAGTAAACTCAGTTTCAATGATCTAATTTGCCGGATTATTGCTTCGCTTTGGTTTGAATCATTGCAGTAAATCCAAGTTTCATCACCTATAATAATGTATACTCGATGAGACGATTCATTCGCAAAGCGGTCTAGTCCAGTATGCAACATCTTAAGCTTTCTTCTTTTTGCATGGGGCCAAATTATGGGAAATTCCATGGGAATAAAGGTCATGTACTTTCAAATACTTGTAAGTTGGTGTTAATTGCCTTCATATCAATCTTTAGGATTTCTTGAACATTTATTAGAGTAACATGCCTTATGCTCTACGCTAACTATAAAAATAAATAAGTCGTTTTTTCATTAATTGATGTTGCAGACACTTCTTGGTAAAACATTTTAGTAATTATTGATGTACTTGGTAGGAATAACACACTTGGTTATATTTCACAAATTTTTATTATATTTCTCTAACATATATGTTTCGGCTGTTCTGCCATTCTCAAAGAGTTTCTTACAACTAAATTAAATCTACCTAACAGTGTAACTTATATACCTAGTTTTGTGATGAAATTAGATGATGTTTATAATGGTGGTGTTTATAAATTCTAAATGTGTATTAGTGACTATTACATTTTGTTTCTGGCCTTTTTAAATTTCTAGAACTTCGAATAAATCTAATCTTTTACTTTTTATTGCATTATATACTAAGTAGCAGCTATTTATATCGGACAAATAGTTTCACGTCTCTTACATGTTCTGATATACGTTTTTTAATGGGTCTTCCACTTTGACCTATATATATATATATATATATATATATATATATATATATATATATATATATATATATATATATATAGCCTCACAGTCTTGACATTTAATGATATATACTCCAGATTTTTCTAGTTTACCTATTTTATCTTAATTGTTATTTAATATAGTACATAATTTTGTCTTATTGTTACATATAATTTTAATGTCTAATTTTCTTAATATTTTGTTTACTTTGTCTGCGATAGGGGGATATATGTTATTGCATACCAACTGGTTTTATTTAATTCTTTTATTTTCGGGTATAAGAATTTTGTCTGAATAATCTTTTGTTCTATCATTTTATCTATCATATTGGGGTTATATCCGTTATTTTCTGCTATTTTTTTAATATAGATTATTTCTTCGTTAAAGGCATCCGTATATGAAGGTATATGGGTTGCTCTATGTATATAACTATGGAATATTGACATTGAATTTTAAATAAATTCCATACAGTTCCTTTTTAACATCTTAAATGACATAATGTAATATTTCATCATGAGTGAATTGCTTCACTACACGTTGCTCTTAATTGTTTTTAGATGTGTTTGTTATATTGTAAAGTATTATTTTTTTTTTAAAGAGTTTTTAAATTTATTATGACGTTGTGTTTGTGTCACGTGGGACAATTGGTAAATTTATCGACCTATTATGCTTTTTGTAATTTATAATTTTCTCACAATAAACAGTTCACATTTGTAAGTATAATTTTTCTTATGATTGTTTGACTAAATAGCTAAGTTGTATATTTTTTCTTATTAAAGTGACCCCCGAAGAAGCTCTAAACCTCAGAGCGAAATATAGGGTAAAAAAATAAAGAACTCTCATTAACTAATTAATGGTTTTTTATTGCCGGATTCCCCAACACTCATTGTTTTTACATATATATATATATATATATAGTGTGCTTCTATTTAGAGTATTTTATTTAGCAGACTTTTATTTATATATGTATATTTACAGGAAAAGTGCATATAGGTTAAGGCATTGTTATCGGACAATTTGAAGAACGCCACAGTTTTACAGAATTACTAGAATTTTCAAAACAAAGACAGCTACAATATTCCAATTATGAGTTTTTTTGCAGTATGGAATTCATGTAGAATTTGTGTATGATATTATCATAAGTAAAAACACAAGAGCTTTTTTTTTATCGGATAAATTTCTCTTTGTAACGAAATTATTTTGCCAATCAGTAATTTGACGAGAAAAACTTACATGAAAAAATCGCGAGACCGAAAGGTCGAGCGATTTTTTCTAATGTAAGTTTTTCGAGCGAAATTACTGATTGGAAAAATATTGAGTTAAAAAGAAATTTATCCGATTGAAAGAAAAGCTCGAGTGTTTTTTGGCAAGATAAATTAACGACATGAATAAAACTTTTGAAATTGTCTCCATATTGACGATTTTGTATTTCTTGTGCATTGCGGTATTGATCTTTTGATATTTGTTGAAGTTTCCCCAAACCGACTCGTACATTTTACGTTCAACGATACTTAATAATTATTACCTGTCAGCTGCCAAAATAAATTAAGTGATGCAGGGCTACTAGATATGTAACAGGAAGAAGCATTTTTATCGGAGGAAGAAGCATTTTTATCGGTGATAAAAAGCTATGTAGGTTTTTATCGCTGTCAAAGTGACAAAAATGTCACCCGCAAATGGACATTTTTATATAGGAGTTAATTTATCGCCATAAATATGTTTTAAAAGGGATATTTACAAAATATTATATGCAACAATTTCAAATGAAATTAGTTTTGAATACTTAATAAAGTGCGATAGCCACAAGGAGCAACTTTGTGCCTCTATCAGAAAAGAGTGTATTAAATTAATTATCTTCAATTATTTGAATGGAGAGCTTTCCGTTTTGTATATTTTTTCAAAAGTGTAAGAATGAATATTTAAAATCAAAATGAAATAATTTCACATTCATGTTTGATAATTTCTTATAGAATCGTTCCTTAATGTAATAAATATTTGTACAATTCGCTATTCAATTGAAAAGTACCTGTTTTCAACCTATGTATTTATGTATTCAGATGTTTGATTCGATTAGATTTTAAATTTTTGAATTACTGACAAGACCTTGAAAAATTCATTTACAACATTAATGTAGGCTTTTCTCAGTTCTTGTTAGCTTAAGCAATCTGTTAATAAAATTAAAACTCATATTGTACAGACAATTACTTAAGAAAATTATTTTTATTTGTGATATATATTTCGTGACAATGCCTGAATTTTTAATTTTTTTTTTTTTAATTTAAAGGGAGATTATTGTTTTTTTTAATTACAATTATGGATTTTATCATTATAAAAACTTTTAATTCATTATATATGACTATTTTTTAATACCTATCTGTACTAAAATCTCTTCAAATGTCTTAATTTTGCGAATCAAAGTTTAATCCATGTATTTATGAAAATATAAATAAATCTATAAACATATTTTATTGAATTTTAAGAAATTCAACGAAAGACAAAAGTGTTTTATACTTCCCATTAAACTTATTTTCTGAATTATTATACAGCTGATGTAATTTGCAAAGTATAAAAATCAATTTCGGCTGTATATGTCTATATTTCCAAGCTTCGCTTTTTTGTTCTTTTTTTTTAAGGTATACATGAATTAAAAGTGATTAAAAACTTGTTTAAAGGTTTGTTCGATACGTCTACAGTTTCTACATTATTCTACACCGATGTAGTGTGTGTAACGTCAAACTTATGCTATACATATTACAACGGTGTAGAATGGTGTAGACTCTAGAGCCTACGACCAAGCCTTTAAAATACTATAATTAATATATTACTAAATTTAAAAACCTCGCTTTTTTTTGAATCGACTGTGGCTCTAACTACAGTTTTAGCAGGAACTATACATAAGCAGAGTACCACTTTTTAACGTTAAGTTTCCCTTCTCCGCCTTATCTCTGGAATAGGGCATGTTAAATGTGTATGTGTGTCCATCATGCTTCTTCCTCCACTGTTTTTAAAGCTGGCATCGTTGGATATAACAAGCATACACTATATACGCAAACAGAAATTAAAATTTGTCGACTACGGTATGTTAGAGAAATATAATAAAATTTGTGAAATATAGCCAAGTGTGTTATTTCTAGCAAGCACATCAATAAATATAAGTCGTCACCAAATACCCCATTGATTACTGTAAGTTGAAGTCACGCCAGAAATTGTAAATATTAGTTAAGATTAAAACTGAATGAAATATTTATATTTTCTGGGATATTTCGTATCTCTGTAATAGTTCTTCTGATATAATGTGTATTTACATTAGAAGAATTATGAAAATTACAATCGCAATTGAATTGATACGACTGTATATACCTTCTTTGATATTATACATAATATAGTGCTAAGGCATGAATTATTATTATTATGATTATTATTAATAATAACGAAGGAGTTTATTTGGCAGAGTCCAGCTAAACTACTACTCAACCTGTACTTGCATACAGGGTAACTAAATAGCTGTTTAACTGACGTTAACATATATGCTTTATAGAAGAAGAAATACACAAACATAAAAAAAGAGAAATATCAAAAATATATGGAAGTGAAAGGCAAAAAGATTAATTACGAATTTTTTATATTTAAATATATCTACTAGGGCGCCAGGCTGATAACGTCGTAAGACAGAAACGCCTGTGTCTTTGGTTGAAGTGAACGCTGGTTGAATACGTGGTGAATGTCCACGTGTACAGATTAGTATTATTTGTGACTGCATCTTGTCTTAAAAATTGTATTTTGTTATTCTTTAGAAATCTTTTTTGCAAAAGTTCCTGTATACACAATTTTGCATAAATGTACTACAGTAGTACCCCCATATCCGCGGGGGTTTGGTCCTGTAGTCTTCCGCGGATACTGAAAACCGCGGATAGTAGCGAACGCTTTATTTTCGAGTACAATATAAAATATGAAGCAAAGTTAAAACAATGAAACAAGAAAAAATAAGTTATATAATATTTATTTAAAATAAATAAACAATAAATAAATAAATATTCTTGTGCTGTGGCACAAATAGAATTTAAGTTTAATAAATATATAAGTTCATACATATATACATATAGTACATATTTACATACACAACAAGAAAATATACAACAAGAAAAACTTTATCATCGTGAGCTACATATTCATTCATCTTCCTCCAAGTCCAAGTTAGCAGTCAATTGTTTACTTAGATCCGAAGCAAACGATGTTGATGGCTGTGCATTATCGATAGTTTTATCGACTTTTTCAAAGAACATTGTTATTGGTAGTTGTCGTTTTTGTCTTTTCATTTCAATAAACAAATCCTCCAATGGTTTCAAGGCTTCTGTTATAGTGCGAGTAATTTTTATACTGCGTTCCATTATTGGATCATATTCTACTATCTGTTCTTTTAATGTTTGAGCAGTTCGAAATATCGCTGAAAATTTTTCAAGCATCCATGCTGGCGGTTCTTGTTGACCCTCATCCTCATCGTCACTCGCTTCTGGAGAAGATTCCACAAGGTCTTCCAATTCCTCGTTGGTGAATACTTGATCCTCTTCGTTTATGTAATCACTGAGTTCCTCTTGGGTTATATCGTTAAATCCTTCTCCATCTATTTTCTGCGCTATATTAAATATCGTTGTTAGATGTGAATTAATATCATGTGTGTCTTCAGAACTAAGAACGATGTCATTCCACATATTTTTCCAACATGCTATTAACGTTTCTGACTTTAATTCCTCCATCGCTCCTTTGATAAATATAATTGCGTCAGCAATTGTAAATGACTTGCAGCATTCCATGAGCCCGATATCAGAGCATTAGTTAGCCATTGTATACAGCATTTCGAAAACCTGTCGAATATATATGGCTTTCAAGCATCTAATGACACCTTGATCAAGGGGCTGAAGCAATGAGGTCGTGTTAGGTGGTAAAAAGGGCACTTCAACATTTTTATCTTCTGTGCCTAGTGACATAGGATGCCCAGGAGCATTGTCTAGTATCAGCAGCACTTTAAATGGTAATTCTTCCTTTTCCAAATATCTTTTCACTTCCGCAATAAAGCATTGATGAAACCATTGTGTAAATAGAACATCCGTAACCCACGCCTTTCGATTTGATTGCCAAAACACAGGCAGGCAAGCTTTATCTTTGTATTTAAGAGCACGTAGATTCTGTGATCGGTAAACAAGTCCGGGTTTAATCATATGACTAGCTGCATTTGTACAAAATATCAAGGTAAGTCTATCCTTAATTGCTTTAAAGCCTGGTGCACTCTTTGCAGTCTTATGAATATAAGTCCGTTGAGGCATTTTTTCCACATAAGACCAGTCTCATCGCAGTTAAAAACTTGCTTAGGATGATAATTCCTTTCTGCAATAATTTGTTTAAATTTTTCTGGATACAGGGCAGCAGCTACATGATCAGCCGACGCAGATTCCCCTCTCATTTTTATATTTTTTAGATTAAACCGAGTTTTAAATCTATGCAGCCACCCCTTACTTGCTGTGAATCATTTTCCTTCCTCTTCAGTATAATCTTGGGTCTGCATATCTTCATATAAAACCAACGCCTTTTGTTGTAGCACTTTGCCATCGATAGGATTTTTTTTTCTTGTCATATCTTCCACCCATAAATTTAAGGCATTTTCTACCTTAAGTAACACTTTATTACGTATTGTGGTTGCAACTTTTGCAGTTTGGGGTGCACTAGAAAAACTAGCTCGAATCTTATCTTTGTTTTTTAACACTTCTCGTATCGAAGATTCGTTTTTATTGTATATTTTAGCAACAGTTGCAATAGATTTTTTTTCTATTTCAATCATATTAATGATTTTTATTTTTTCACTAATAGTGAGCATTTCACGTTTTCTTTTTGGTTTAGAAGCCATTTTAAAATTATTTTCAAATTTACTTGCTTTATTTAAAATCTATTGCAAGCACTGTCTTGTTCGACAATTCGAATAGTACTAAACTCATAGATAACAGGAGCGTTTATATGTACAAGTAAAAGCGAGTGGCACGTTAAGCACGTTCCAACTTGTGTACCTTATCATAAGAGAACGCCGAATTCAGGGGATGACTCATATATACGACGATATATCGACAAATGCTCCTATAACTTTTATATTTATTGATATAACGCGTTTTCTGCTCATCATAGGTAAATCGTGGATGACTGAAACCGCGGATACGGAGTCAGCGGATAACGGGGTACTACTGAATATCATACTCTTTCAAAACACTCAAAATAAAAGAGAAAAAATAGGAAATATGAACATTAAAGCAAAGACAAAACACCAATCTCCTACGGAATATTTTATTCTTGTCAAATGCTCATATTTTTAACGTGTTTTCAGCCTGAAATTACATGTATTTATTACATAAAGTGATTATGTATGCAGATATTTATGTAGGTAGATTTATATCCTCTTTTAAAATAAAAAAAGTACATCTTCGCATATAAATTGTGTCAACATTAAATACCATTTCTAATAATACACATATCCATTCATTTTAATTATCAATAGTTATTGTTATATTAGTTACTGTTAAAAGAACTTTGGACTTCCAGGAAATATTCCACAGCATTTAATATACAAGTAACCTTCGTGTACCAAAAAAAAATTGCGTAAACGATTTTCGTTGCATAAGCTCAAAACTTATATCCGCGTTTATGTCTTCGTGGAGGTTGATTTATTTTCGGCTCGTAATACTTCCTATTCTCAACGGTTGGAACAAGCGACGTTCACAAAACCTATATAGCATGTAGGTACTATACTAACATCGTACATACGACCGATTAGCATGTCATTTATGCGGGTTGAATTTATGTATTGCACGGCGACGTGTTCAACGATAGTTCAGCGTACGAAACACGGTGCTCGGGTGCATGTTTTGACTGAATGAACCTCTATACTATTAATATTATATTCAGTACGTTGGGTCGTCTGCTGTTTAGTCTTTGAAATCCGCATGCATGAGAACCAGGAAGATCGACCCCGACATATAACGAAGACAAAGGTGCTATATACATATGTGTATGTAAGTATTTCATGGCAGAATTACGTTTCTGTAATGGTATTTGATACCGGGTACCAGGAAGGTGGTACGATATGGTTTTGTAATGTATAATCGAGTAATGTACTTTCACAATGCAACAATGTTACATCTTGAATATTAGGTAATTTTGATATTTAAAAACATTCTTAATTACTTCAATATGAGATCAGTTTCTATCAATATTTAGCACAATTTTATTGCGAAACTTTTCTTTAATTATATACAATGAGGACGCGTGAGTTGGAACAAATTCATTTAAAATTCATGGGATTATTTTTTGGAAAAATTCTATTTTTATTTTTGACTGCGGCTTTGCTAATGGTAAATTCATATACAGAGGTGGTCTAAAAATAAATGACGACCATCAACTTCCTTTTTTCAAATAGAAATACTTATTTTTTATTTCATTTTTGAGTTCTGCATCGAATTCTAAGAATGTTTCATGTACCATGTCCTATACCGAAATTTAACAGCTATCGAGAAATTTACGATTGAACATCAATAACTGAGACCGTATCTTAACAAAGTTTCTTTCACTCTGTGGTCTGAAAAGATCCAATTTATTAAAACAAAAGCACAGAACTATAAATCAAATTAAATGTTCAAACTGTTGACCATTAATTTTCTTACAATAGACAAGTCGAAATTCAATTTCTCGTAACACTTCAGTTAACGTTTGTGCTGAATTTTTTGCATTTCGGTTATAATTCTATTGTTAATTGACGAAGGAGATACTTGTTGAAACTTCATTATAACGCTAAGAAATAAGTAATTAAACTCCTAGTTTCAAAAATTCTTTTATTGTAAATACCACTACAATATTGTTTCGCCATACAATGGCTTCATCAGGTGGATGAAATACTGAATATGTACAATACAAGTTTGAATATATATGTGAAAATTATTGGGCAAATGGTGGTGGAAAAATCTTTACAATCTTAAATTTAGTAGAGGGGAGTTGTTTAAATCTAGTTGGTCATTTAAAGCTAATCCTAAACTATTATATCTATTAATTTCTAAGTTTTCTAACAGGTTAAGTTTTTTACTTTTTTCTTGAATGTGTAAAATTTTGAAATCTGTATTAAATCTATGATTGATATCTATACAATGACTTGCGAAAGCTGAATCTGTTTTCTTTTCTTTATAGCTTCTCTCGTGTTCTTTCATCCTAATTTTGAATGTCCTCCCCGTTTGTCCTATGTATACCTTATTACAATCTTCGCATGTTAACTTATATACACCAGAGTTTGATTCTTTGTCTATTTTATCTTTGTTGTTTTTAATAATGTTCTGTATAGTATTGTCTGTTTTAAATGGTATATGTTCGTTATTAAGTTTTTTAATGAAAGTACCAATTTCTTCCAAACTTTTTCCTAAGTAAGTGATTGAATTATAGGAATTAATTATCTTGTATTTTAATTTTGGAGAAACTAAGGAAACGGTTTTAGATTTTTGTTGGCTACTTAGGATATTATTGACAATATTTATAGAGTAACCATTGTTTAATGCTATTGTGTATATTCTATTTAGTTAAAGGTCGAAATTACTTTTACTCATAGGTACATGAATTAATCTATATACCATTGATTGGTATGCTGATAATTTGTGTGTTATAGGATGAAAAGAATTAGCGTGTATTGTGGTATCTGTATGTGTTGGTTTATGGTATATAGCGAACTCGTGTTTATTAGTTTTGTGTGATATGGTTAAATCTAGAAAATTAATGCTTTTATTTATTTCTGTTTATATAGTAAAATTTATTTTGGGGTGAATAGTGTTGATATAATTATGTAAAGTTTTTAATTGTCTATCTGAACCGTTAAAGCAAATTAATATGTCATCAACATACCTAAACCAATATACAATACACGCTAATTCTTTTCATCCTATAACACACAAATTATCAGCATACCAATCAATGGTATATAGATTAATTCATTTTCCTATGAGTAAAAGTAATTTCGACCTTGAACTAAATAGAATATACACAATAGCATTAAACAATGGTTACTCTATAAATATTGTCAATAACATCCTAAATAGCCAACAAAAATCTAAAACCCTTTCCTTAGTTTATCCAAAATTAAAATACAAGATAATTAATTCCTATAATTCAATCACTTACTTAGGAAAAATTTAGGCAAAAATTGGTACTTTCATTAAAAAACTTAATAACGAACATATATTATTTAAATCAGACAATACCATACAGAACATTATTAAAAACAACAAAGATAAAATAGACAAAGAATCAAACTCTGGTGTATATAAGTTAACATGCGAAGATTGTAATAAGGTATACATAGGACAAACGGGGAGACATTCAAAATTAGGATGAAAGAACACGAGAGAAGCCATAAAGAAAAGAAAACAGATTCAACTTTTGCAAGTCATTGTATAGATATCAATTATAGATTTAATATTGATTTCAAAATTTTACACATTCAAGAAAAAAGTAAAAAACTTAACCTATTAGAAAACTTAGAAATTAATAGATACAATAGTTTAGGATTAGCTTTAAATGGCCAACTAGATTTAAACAACTCCCCTCTACTAAATTTAAGATTGTAAAAATTTTTCCACCACCATTTCCTCAATAATTTTCACATAAATATTCAAACTTGTATTGTACATATTCAGTATTTCATCCACCTGATGAAGCCATTTTATGGCGAAACAATATTGTAGTGGTATTTACAATAAAAGAATTTTTGGAAGTTTAATTACTAATTTCTTAGCGTTATAATTCTATTTTCCAATTCAATATTTTGTGGTTTATTGAAGTAGATTTTGGATTTCAGATAACCCCATAGATAAGAATCTTATGGGGTTAGGTCTGAAGACTTAGACCATTCGATAAAACCTCTCCTTCCGATCCATCTATTTGGGAAAATATTATGAAGGTATCCTCGTACCGTTCTCAAATAGTGTGGGCGCGCTCCGTCCTGTTGGAACCATATCGAATCTGCCGGTATATTTGGGTTCTCATCATTCGAGTAAAGCGCACTTATACTGGATATTATGTAATTTTCTAGTAGGTCTAAATAATTTTCAGAATTAAGTGTTCCCTCAACAAAAAAAGGATCCACAATTGAGGTATCCACAATTCCGACCCAAATGTTTGCTTTCTGGGGGAATTGTATATGACTTTCCATTCTCCAATGCGGGTTTTCTGGTGCCCAATATCGAAAATTTTGCCTGTTTACCGAACCATTCAAACAAAATGTTGCCTCGTCGGAAAAAATCTTACTTGAAAATTGCGGGTTAGCATTGCATCTTTCCATCATTGTTTCACAAAATTCTAATCTGCGCACGAGACAGTCTTCAATAAATTCCTGAACTAAATGTACTTTGTATGGGTGCCATTTGTTCTTGTGTAAATATTTTAGAACAGATATTTAGATTTTCTTGTAAATCGAGCAAAACATTCAATTGTGTGTTTTCTGGAACTGTAACATGGTTTGTTTTGTAATTGTCTCTTACGTGGCCAAAATCTTTAATTTTTTTTTAAATTTTACTAACTACTGATCGTGTATAGTTTATTTCAAATTATAAGAATATAACTTTGAACGGCTCTAATGCTTTTATTGCACCACCTTCTGTGATGATAATTATTATACCTGGTCTCCTTATTGAACAGGTACGGTTTACCTATGCAACGTATGAATCTAGGGGCCGTATTGACTATAAATTAGGGCCCTATAATATAATAATAAAACGCTGTTAATCAAGTACATAATAAAAAATATCTGTACATTGGGTTTATATACAAAGAAAAAATTACAAATCGTGTGGCAATATGTGTAGTGAATACATATAGATATATAAAGCTAATTTATTTGTAATACACAATAAAAATTTTATGTGTCACCCCATTTCATAAATCATCTGTGATTGAGTCGCCTTGCAAATCAGGGTGTGTGTCCGAATCGTATTGCAAATTTATAATCAAAGGTGCTACTATTTTGTACATGCGCATATATTCGTCCTGTTTTGCTATTGCGTGTTTAACAGCATTTTTCCAATTTACAGCAGTTATATGTTCCATGGCATTTTTTATGTGTGTTACACTGCTTTCACTAAATTTCGGTGTTTTATTTGTTCGTCTTATGGTATTTTTCAGTTGGTCCCATATCAATTCAATGGGATTAAAAATGCAATGGTATGGTATGGTGGTAAACGCAAAATTGTATGTCCTGCTTCTTTGGCTCTGTTATCCACATAATAATGCTTTAAATATTCTTTTGTCTTCATCACCTCTATTAATTGTTTTTTTGAATAATGATCCTCAAAATATAAATCATTTGCTTCTAAAAATGTTTTAATATTTTTCTTATTATTACATTTTGTAGGAACTTTGGTTTGCTGTCGAGAATGATACGGAGCGTTGTCTATCACTATCACACTATCTTTTGGTAAACATGGCAGCAAAGTGTCACAAACCCATTCTTCAAATAAGGATGAGGTCATTTCTTCATGGTAATCTAAACTTGAGGATTTAACATTTTTAGCAGATAATAGCGGCTGTCCGATCTATCCTTTTTCTGAACCAGCATGAAGAATGGTTATTCTCTTCCCTCTCGAAACCGGCGCGTCCAACTGACACATACTTGAACTATCCACCCAACCTTGCAAATTGTGTCATGGGTGTCATACCAAATCTCGTCTAAATAACATATCAATCGTCCTTCCTTTCTATACCTTCTAATTGCCGTTAAGTATTCATATCGAAGTTTCTGTAACCTCCGGCTTTCCATAATTAGGCGACGTTTATCTATAGTGCCAAACTTAA
The DNA here is from genome assembly GCA_935421215.2 of Melolontha melolontha. NCBI lineage: Eukaryota > Metazoa > Arthropoda > Insecta > Coleoptera > Scarabaeidae > Melolontha > Melolontha melolontha. The sequence continues at coordinate 532,297 of CAKXYW020000001.1, forward strand.
AACCAGCTTTCTTTAGCGTCCGCCACAAGGTTGCTTTAGAACACTGAATATTTATAGGCTCATCACTGATTCTTTTATGTAAGCAGTCAAGTGTAGATACAACATTTCCTCTGTAGAAGGAGTATACTTGCTGCCTAATAGTATCAATTTCATACTCTTCAATTTTTCTCGGTGCTCCTTTGTCACTTTTTTGCTTTCGAGGCCCTGCGTTATTCTTAATTATTTTATATATTGTTCCAAAAGGCACCTAGGTTAATTGCGACGTTCGTTGAAGGTTCTGGGTTCATAGTTCGTTATTTTCTTCCATCAGGGTATGATGACATTGAAAATGATGTGTTTTGCATCTTCTGATATATGCTTTCTCTGTCGTGCTCCAACAGTATTATCACTATCCACATCATAATCACTAACACTTTCAGAAAAAGGTCGCCACATGTTCGTTAAGTAAAGAGAGAACAATCAAATATGTATACAGCAGTAAAGATTAACAATAAATGATAAATAGACTCAATATTAGATGTAATATATACCAACTCTTCTAACTATATTTACTAAACTTTGTTTAATAAATATAAGCACTTATTTCATCTAAATTGTAATTTAATGACTATTTAAATATACATAATAAATATATATTCAAATTAACAACTTTTGGTACTTATATTATTATTAAATTTTATTTCATCTAAATTGTAGAAATTACAATTTACTTAAATTTTGTCATTACGGACCTCAGCAGTTTGTTTGCGTAAAACATAATCGTATTGAGCAGCCAGGTACCATACGATCATTTAAATTTTAAATTTATTGCAGGCGGGTTTTTTTTTATTAGGTTGTCCAGAATGTCAATTATTGATTAATTGAAATTTTCGGTTATGTTATACTTTGTGACATTTGTCAATCTTATGTGTAATCGATATAATTTTAATGGAAATGAAAGCATTACAAGATAAATTAGTTTTATTGTAAATTACAAAAGGTGTTCAAAGTGTTCTCCCCCTGTTGCAATGCAACTGTTAATCCTCCGTTTCATATTTTCAAAAGCATTTTCCAACATCTGAACGGTTATAGCGTTGCATGCATTAGAAAGTGCCTCTTGTAGTTCTTCAAGATTATGTGGGTTATTTTTGTAAACTGTGTTTTTCAGATACGGATAAATGATATAATCAAGAATCGTTAGGTCCGGACTGCGAGGCGCAAATTCAATGACTCGATTATCATAAAACTCGCGAATTCGAGCCACGCTTTCCCTTGTTTTGTGAGCTGTTGCATTGTCCTGTTGGAAATACCCATGTAAAAGTTCGTCATCATGAAGATTTTGGAAAAACGGTTCAAGTAAATTATTTCGATATCTCTCAGCATTTATCGTTCCTTCAAAACACACAGGTCCAAATATACGCCTTCGAGAAACCGCTAGCCAAACACCAATTTTCTGCGGATGGAGAGGCGATTGAATAAACTCATGAGGATTCTCCGAAGACCAAATACGCATATTTTGTTTGTTTATATAGCCGGATAGGTGAAACCATGCTTCGTCCGAAAAATATGTTAAATCCAAAGTGTTGTTGTTATTTAAATTATTCAAAAACCACTGACAGTATTCTATTCGGACAGAAAAATCTCGAGGGAATAGCTCTTGAACGACGTTAATCTTATAGGGATAAAGATTTAAATTTTGTTTTAATGTTTTTTGACAAGTTCCATGTGATAGGGCTTGGGCTAATCTGCGAAGAGATTCTTTGGGAGACTGTTCCATTCTTACTGCAACATCTGCCACAATCTCAGGAGTTCTTTTTTTGGGCGCGCCACTACCAACTTTCCTACCTACAGTTCCAACATTACGAAATTTCGCCACATGTGTAAATTTCTTGGACTAATTTTTGATAATCCGCAGGAAAATTAGGGAAGGCATTTTGAAAATCATTGATGCAGTGCGGTACTGAATATGTCCATTCACCATTCACCATTCTCTTGTCGTTCGGCGTTTTTAAAATAACATTCTGTTAGAAAAATCTTATGTTCTAAATCAAACATTTTGAAACTTAACTTTGACAATTCAAATTATAAATTAGTACTTATATACCAACTTAATTTAAATTTCACAAACTGCTCTAATTTAGAATTTAAATGATCGCGAAGTAGTTATTGCCGCAGGTGGTAAAATAAAAGCATTAGAGCAGTTCAAAGTTATATTCTTATAATTTGAAATAAACTATAATAGTCCTCAACGAGTACTTATCATTAAACAATTCGCAAACTTCAGCTTGTGTTCAAGTCCTATCGCCATATTATCAAAATTTCTATTCGTGTTTCTCAGTTAAACGCGACATTCTTTCAAACTCTGCAACTGCACTTGACAAGTATTTATTTTACAGAAATTTTCTTTTGGTTTCCCTCTTTTGTCAAATATATTTCACTATTTCGTAAAACTATTTCACATCTTAGTTAAAGAGGGTGCCGTGTATGTTAAATTGTTTCACCTTTCGCCAAACTATTTTCCTAATGGTCAAAACTAAATCACATTATTATTACATGTATGTAAGAATGAATGCTGAAAGAATGCAAAATAAAAAAATCTCGAACAAGGTACGTGCTTTAATAATCAGAGGAATGAACGATGGTTGTTCACCAGTCCAGGTAGGACGACAATTTAATGTTTTACCGAACACTGTAAGAAAAATTTGCAAGACTTACAAAATAAGGAACGAGATGAAAAAAATAACCATGGGGCATCGTCCAAATAAATTTACTCAAGATGATCAATAAAGAATCTGCAATTTAATTGATGAGGATTGCACTTTAACAGTAAAACAAATAAAAACCAAATCGTTAGAGGAAAATCTTCAACTAGAGGTGGGCATATCGACCATAACAGAGCCACAATGGCATTTCACTATTCTGTAAAACGAGTTTCTTTTGTGCCACAAAGGCGTAACGTGCCAGATATGATCCAAAATAGGTTTGATTATGCTGTTCTGTATACAAGAATAATGATTTAAAGAAGAAAAATATATTTTATTCATGAATTTGGGATTCAAGTGAATTCTAGAAGATCTTATGGAAGATCATACAAAAATAGTAGAGAACCAACAATGTTAAGGCCCAATTAAGAGGCGTAATTATTCGATTGCTGCTGCAATGTGTATTAATTCATTATATTTATTCACCATTCAAGACAGGCCTTACAATGTAGAACTCTTTGGAGAATTCTGGACATCTTTGATTGACCACTTAGCTGAAGATAATACAAAGGGTGCATATTTTGTCATGGACAACGTCCGATTTCATAGAACGGATGAAATTCAACAATTGATTAGAGCTCATGGGCATGCTGCTTCTGAAGCTGTAACACAAGGACATTGCCAAAACTATGTTCGACATATGGGAGATTGCCTCAACAGAAATGAAATTTTGAACTAGACTGTAGTATGTGTTTTTTTAAAGTATTGTATTACTTACATTATATATACTATAATACTATACATATATAATGTAAGTAATACAATACTTTTATATCAGTAGGCGATTAAAGGTCTGTATATTACTTCAAAATATATGTATTTAAAAAACTCTACATGTTTCGGCTGTATACGCCTTTATCAAGAGAATACAAGATATGAATACATTCATATTTTGTATTCTCTTGATAAAGGCGTATACAGCCGAAACATGTAGAGTTTTTTAAATACATATATTTTGAAGTAATATACAGACCTTTAATCGCCTACTGATTAGGTTTACCATATCATACCAAGGTCACGAAGTTATTATATATATATATATATATATATATATATATATATATATATGTGTTTTAGATAATTTCTTAGCCGTTCATTAAATATATCAATTGATAAATTCTTGGAGTTTTTCGACTTTTATAAGAAATATTTACAAACATTATCAAATTTGTATGTAATTGCGAAGTAAATGAGGATGTAAACATTGTTGTCTACAAATGACAAAGCAAATCATATAAAATTTTTAATTGAAAAATTTTGTCTACGTTGGGACTTGAACCCGAGTCTACGGTTTGCCGGACCGTTGCTCTACCACTTAAGCCACGATAGACCTTGTTTCAAGTTATTTAGAAATGCATTATAAAGTAACAGTTATCGCAGACCTGAAGATGGCAAATGTGAATTTGCCGAAACGTCATCCAGAAACCAGCATCGGTTTTTACGAAGACTAAACAGTGGAAACGTGAAAGAAAAACCGGAATCCAGTTACAACACATACTACTACCCGCAGAGACCTGAAAGAAAAGATATATATATATATATATATATATATATATATATATATATATACCTGGTATAGTTAGTAACTTGTTATTGTCTTCTTCTTTTTCAAGTAAAATTGTGTCTCGAACTTTTTTTTTGTTTCTAAATTTATAAATTAAGAAAGAGGAAAATCATTTGCAACAACGTGAAAGAGTTTTGACAAATAGTGAATTTCATTCGATATATTAATGTCAAAATGACGTATGTGGGAAATAAACTGCTGTTCAATTGAAGTGGTCCACTATTAAAAGTTTGATGTTACTCTTAGTCTAAGTAATTAGCAATGCATAGCATGACGAATTTAAATGTTTTATAGTTTATTTAACGCAGCAAGTCTAATATAATGTTCGTTTTGTTAAAATTTTAACTTATGATACTTTATTAATTTATTGGATTAAATTCTAATGGAAATATGTTTTTAAGTTAGAGGAATATTTCACACAAAATGTTAGGTTGGCATTGACTTTTTGATATTAGTTTATATCTGTCAGTTTGTTGCTGACTTAAAACTAGGGTTAAGTAACTTAAATTAATAAAAATGCCGCGCCTTAGTGAAGATATTATGAACAAAGCCCTAAGATTAATACAAAATAGATATTCCAACAGAGAAGTGGCTAGAATTTATAATGTATCTCACAGTGTCATTAATAGAGTTGCAATACGATTTCGTAGAAGTGGTAGTGTAAGATTTACTCATGGGGGAGGCCTCCTGCACAAGATCAGTATTTAAGACTCCAGGTCAGACGAAATGGAGTTCAGTCGTCTAGGACATTGAATAACGATCTTCGTGCAGCTACAGGAGTGGTTATATCGAATCTAACAGTTAGAAGAAGGCTGCACGAGTTTGGTTTAAGGGCCAGAAGAAGGGCCATATGCCCACTGTTGACCAGGCAACACAAGATCGCTAGGAGGCAGTGGACTGCAAATCACTTACCATGGGAGGCCCGCGACTGGAGAAGATGCCTTTTCTCTGACGAGTCCAGATTCACTCTACATCATTCTGATAGTAGAGTTTTAGTGTGGAGGAGGCTTGGAGAACGGTATCTTGAAAGGAACATGGCCCCACGTGTGCCATTTGGAGGTGGGGGTGTTACGGTTTGGGGTGGCATAAGATTTAACGGTCGCACCGAGCTGGTGGTTTTGAGGAATCAATCCATGAATGCACAAAGGTATAGGGACTTATGTATTTTGCCAGTAGTTGTACCATTTGCCCGAAATTTTGAATTTGTGGACGATAATGCTCGTCCCCACCGTTATTTTTTATGTATAAAACGTTTCCTTTTAGTTAAAACATTATTTTTTTGAATTATCACTTAAGTATATTTTTTAACAATTTATTCATTCTTATCATTAAGTTACTGCTTAAATTGTTTTTAATAGTTAAAAAATACATATTTTGTTACATTCCTGCCGCCTTTTGCTTTTTTGTTAATTTATTTTGGAAAAACGTTGATTTATATTATTTTTTCATTAGTGGACCACTTCAATTGAACAGCAGTTTAGTTTTGAGAAATAGTGAAGTACATTTGACAAAATAGGAAACTAGAAAAACACTGTAAGTGAAATTGTCATACAGCTTCCATATGGCTAAACAGTCAACAATCAAAGAAACAAAGAAAAAATTATAGGTACATTTTGTGCACTCTTTGTTTTATTATTATTTTATATAGTGTATATATAACAGAATAATAAAACAAAGAGTGCACAAAATGTATAATTACCAACAATACAGGATTAATAAACTAGTAAACACACCGAATAAATATCTATCAATACCGTATGTTCCTCAACTATCTGAAAAGTAAGTTCTTAAAAAAAATATGAAATCCACATTGCTCACAAAAATTAACAATAATTTCATTACAATTACAAATAATTTTGTTTTAGTTTCACTAAAACAAAAAAACTGCTTTCAGTGATAAGGTACCATCAAGAATAATTGCTTTTCTGTGATATCAAGAATTTAGTTTGGTTGTAATAATAATAATGATATTTCACGTCTTAGCAACCCCAATAACTTAATTTTCAATGTATTAGAATTGTTTTAGCTTGGCTTCATCAGGCATTTGCCAGCCATCTCGTGAAGAAAAGATTTGGTGAAATAATTGTAGCACATAAAAAAATATTTTAAAGTTTAAAATCAATGTTTTAATCAGCAGCTTGCGCTCGGGAAGCGACCTGAGATATTTGGCTGTCGGCGTTCACTGTAAACAAAAGGGAAAACTATGTAAAACTTCTCGGACAGCAAGTCCAGGATCTTATTAGTTTTTAGTCCGGGATACCCAGTACAATATATGGACTTAGCATGCAACCGGTTGGTAGAAGCTGAAGTGTTGGTTGTCGAGAAATGATAAAAATGGGAGATAGTTCTGTCCCGTATAGGGAATTTTAGTTATCCTGAGCCATCAATATTAGATAATTAAATCAAAATCTACATCATTAAATTATGATTGCGTTGTATTCTTGCCAAAAATAAAAGACAAAATAGGAAATATTATTATTAAATAAAAGACAACACCAATTCCCATTATATATTTCATTCTTGCCAAATGTTAGTATTTTTAACACAGTAATTTTAGATTGAAATTACATACTTATTACATAAAGCAATTATACATGCAGATATTTACGTGGATATATTTATATCCTCTTTTAAAATTGAAAAAAAGTACATATTTGTATGTAAATTATATAAATTTTAAATACCAATCCCATCCCATCGACATAAAACAAATAAATCAAATTTTATTTAATTAAATTATGTTCACACAATTTAACTTAAACGCAAAAACAAGCTCGTGTCATTTGGTGCAAAGAATCACTTAAACGATTCAACTAAAGTACATCAAGTTTACTGTGTATGACGTCGTTGGTAGCAATGCAAGTTAGATTTATTCAGATGAACCTGAAACTAAACCAAGAAGAATTACTTGTCACAGTGTTTCACAGATAATGATTACTTGTTTTATGTTGAAAACTGAATATAGTGATCATTATTCCATTAGAAGATCGTAGAAGTGCGAATGCTGAGTAATATAAAATCATCGTTTATCAAAAGCACAGATAGATTATAACAGATAGCTGAAAATAATGCGAAATTTGGCACGGCATTTTAGTCGAAATGGAACTCTCAACGAACCCTACGACGCGCACTGAGTGTACCGCCAATCAAAATAAATTTGTAATGAAACGCCCAGTATGCATACAACCTGCGTGATTTTACGTTCTTGTACGGCATCGGCTATCTGTATGGAACTTATCTGTCCCAGAAGTTTTCTCTGAAGTTTTCTCTGCGATAAGAAATAGGAAAAGTCGAATCATTAATAATCAAGACAATGTAAGCTCATACACAGTAATGAATTATTTGACCAGTCAAAACATGGCAATAATGTCTCATCTTTCTTATAGTCTTGACTTAAGTTCTAATCGTCAATGAGTTTTAACAACACAAAATTATTTATTCGCATGAAAAAATGTATAAAAAGTGCAATAGCAGATTCTAAGTAGATCAAGTTGTCGATATTTTTTTTGTGTGTGTATCGGTATAGCAACCTAATGTCTTAAGCTGAAAGCTTGTCAGGACCCCAGGATTACTTAGAGTGTATATGGTGTGTATGCAGTGTTTCATGGCTTTGTTACACTATCTCCTTACCATAATAAAGTAAAAATGTGAACCTTTGATCCACGCTACTCAGCCGTTAATTAGTAGCAAAATGTTGACTATAGCAACAATATGCGTCAAAACTTAGAAGATTACATTACTGAGTCTGAAGTAATACATTTACTTTTTGTTATAATATCTTTATTGTTATTATTCAGAGAACGACATATATAATATCGAACTGTGAATGCTACGTTGTATATAACCATCTCTTTACCAGAAGTTTTCTCTAAATTGCGAAGAAGAAATAGAAGACGTCTAATTAGTCTTCATCAGGATAATGCAATTACATAATTAAAATTTGCATGTTCGTTGAACATCATATTGTTTGACGTTATAACGGGAAATTGCTGTATAATTTATTCGTTGAAATTGTACCCGCTGGCACCAATACTCAAAGTTTATGATGGGGTCATATATAGGCTGTCCCATTAAGAGCGCAATATCTAATTTTGTAATAAAATGCATCATATATTCAAAAAGTGTAATTTTTTTAATTTCAGTATAAAGTACACACACTACGGTTAAGTGTGGAACACAACATCAAACAAATGTCCCTCATGACTCTGCTGGCACGCTCTTGCTCTTTTTACGAAACTCTAGATTACTTTTGCGAATAGTTGTGGTTCGATTTCGCCAATAACACGTCTAATCTCCGCCTCAGCTCAGGAATTCTTCGTAGATTGTTGGTATATACACGAGATTTCACGTACCCCTAAAGAAAGAAGTCGCACGGTGTCAAATCGCATAAGCGTTGGGGCCAATTCCGGTCGTCATTGTGTGAGATGATTCGTCCAGGAAATTTTTCCCGCAGCGAATCCATTGTTTCGCGCACCGTGTGATAGGTTGCCCCGTCCTGCTGAAATCTCATTTCTTCAATATCCATTCCATCCAACAGTGGCCACAAAAATACCCTCAGCATGTTGCGATAGTGTACGCCATTCACTGTGGCTTCTTGTTCAGCACCTATAATTCCGCCAACCCAGAATCCAGAATTCTGCATGAAATGGCTTTCCATGAATCACTTGAGAATTGTCCTCGCCCCAAATCCGACAATTTTGAGTGTTCACGTACCCATTATGTTGGAAATGCGCTCTATCGCATAGATGATTGACTTCGAAAAATCGTTGTTCTCTTGTTAGTCCATAGTGAGTATTCGGTGCAGGGTGCTTCTCGAAATGTCTAACTGTTGAGAACGACAACGAATCGATATTTTTGGATTTTCGGTAACACTTTCACGCACTACTGCGATATTCTCGAGAGATCTGGTGGCACAACGACGTACGGATACTTTTCTGTTAATAGTCGAACCAGTTTCCTCGAATTTATGAATTAATCTTTGAAGTGTTACAGATTTGGTGCATTTCGTCGTCCTAAAATTCCACGAAGTCTGCGAACTGTTTCCGCATAACATTTTCCATACTGATAATGCGTTTTCACAAAAATAACGCATCATTCCGTCGTAATGCTCCATGACTACTAATCACAACAATGGAAAATGGAGGATGTTATAGTTTTAGTGCCGCGTCATTTGCGTCATGCACAGATGCATGACGCAAAATTGTTTCCAAGTAGGAGAAAAATTTTATGAACAGAAACAAGGCACAACAAACAACAACGGGTAACTGCCTATCTCCTTTCACAGCCAATTTATTCCTGAGTCAATTTGAAGTAGAATTTAAAAATAACGCTAAATATTTCCCGAGAGTCTGGATTAGGTATGTAGATGACATTCTCGCGATTTTTGATACACGGAAATGCGAATTAGACATGTTCGTTAATCAATTAAATTTGAAATTTCCGACCATTAAATTTACAGTGGAAAAGGAACACAACGGCAAGATACCATTTTTAGATACTTTACTGATTAAGAATAAACATAAAATAGAAATCGATATTTTCCGGAAAGAAACCAATGTTAACAGATTCATCACCGCGGATTCATATCATAGTTATCAACATAAGGCAGCTTCCTTTAATTTCTTAGTCAATCGGTTACTAAATTTTCCGTTAGCAAAAGAGAGATATGAAATAGAACTGGAGTTCATTGAAAATATCGCGAAATACAATGGCTTTGGCATAGAAATAACCAATAAATTAATTAGAAAAACAAAAATAAAAAATACAATCCGCGAATCCACAAGTTTGACATCTCAAAGTAACCAGGAGAAAAAGTACATGTGTTTACCATACCACCCCGTCACGAAAAACATTAATAAAGTTGTGAAAGAAAGAGGTCTCCAAGTTGCCTTTCGGTTCGAAAATACTATCAAAAGTCTCCTAGGGAATACTAAAGATAGAGTTAATTTCAATTCGAAATCAGGTATATACGAAATCAGTTGCGAGGATTGTAATTTGAAATATATAGGCCAAACTAAACGACCAATAATAACCCGTTTTAAAGAACACATATCACATATTAAATACAATAGACCGGATAAATCGAATGCAGCCAACCACGCTTTAAGCACACTACACAATGTATCGATTACAGGGATGAAGTTGGTCAAAGGAATTAATAAACCCCACGAGTTTGATGCTTATGAAAGTATATATATCGCGAAAAATAAACAAAATTCCATGAATAGCGATAGATCACCGATTCCTTTTAGTTGCCTCTTTTCATTTTTATTACCATAATTATGTCATCGTCGTTTTTAAAATTGTAGTTATTAGGACATATTTGGTGCCGTTCCCTTAAGAAAAGTATGTTTGCCGGTCTTTCGTTCGAGATATTTCAACTCGGAGAATAAACACATGTGTAGGCCTTTTTTTCCTTAAGAGGTAAGTGCTCTTCGACCTTTTCCTAGTTTATATTTGCATGGTAAAATTAGTCTATACGTGGACGCGGTGTAAAGTAGTTGTTGCGTAAGCAGTTATCTAGCTTTACCGTGCCCCATGTGCGACTTTTTAATTAGTGGTTTTTACCTACTGATGATGACAACTTAGTTGTCGAAATACGTATTTAGGATACGATTAATAATTGTGGTAAGGGGTTATATACCTTTTTAAGATATATAAATATATTCTATATAACAAATTTCGTTTTATAACGAAACACCAACAAAGTTATTCGCACAAGAAGCACTTCAAAGCAAATGGTCGTCTGTTTTTTGGGTAAAAATTAACATGTGACTACAGTACCGCTAGAGCATCGTAGAATGGTCAATTCTGAATGGTACACAATCATTTGTTTGCCAGAAGTCTTTGGAGAAATAAGAAAAAACCACCAGCGATACAGCATCATTCTTCACCGCGACAATGCAAGCTCTCGCACTTCGGCACAAACAACTCAATATTTGACTTGCCGAAAAATCGAATTGATGGGTCACTCGCCATACGTCTCTAATTTGGCACCTAATAATTTATTTTTGTTACCGTACGTGAATAAACAATGTGATCAACGATTTTCGACGCCAGAAGAAGCGGTTGATGTGTTCAAAATGCCTAGTCGGAATGGAAAAGTACTGCGAAAATTGGTTAAAACGTGCATGTACCATCACAGAGAATATTTTCAATAACAATGCAACTATTTTCAATGATAAATTTGTATTTTTGTTCGTTATTTCGGATATATAGCTAGCAACCATCGTATTTTCCTTTAAAAATAATTTGCCTGGATATCGAAACATGAAAATTAATATTTTTTGTGCATTAACGAGTCCAAATTTACGTTTTTTGGAGCAGTGACGAATGTTCGAGAAACAATCGTGTGGTGTTTTAGTGAAAATTAGAACAATATACAACGAAAAATAAAAAATTCAATCAATGAATTTGAAATCAGAATTAAGAACTTCGTTTTTTTACCAAGATAGTGTACCGAAATCGTTATCTAAAATCAAAGAACGTTAATTAATGTAATAGTTTAAGTGCTTTAAATACTTACTTTAACATTTACTTGAAAAATTACTGCTGAAAGCTAACTATGTAATGTAATGGCAAACACGCGTGAAGGACATGTCAGGTATAAAAGACAAATTATAAATTTATAGATTAGCAAGTTTCTACTCCAGATTCACAAAACGAAAATTGCATTTTAAACAAATGTTTTGGGCTCAACGTCAAGTTCAAATTAAATAAATAACATTTTAACAAGCTACACGTAATAATATTGAGATATTGGAACGGAATTTTCCAAGATGTGTAACTTTAATAGCGGCACTTTATGAACTGTTTTTATTAATACATCATTAACGTTCAATAATCAACAGAAGAAGAAGTATCAAGAGTGTCGTATAATTAAATTATATCACTGTTTATGAAGTTTACGGCGCTCATTATCGCTCCTGCAAAGAGCGCCTAGATTTATGTAATGAAAAGTCTGATTTATTCATAGCCGGTCGTTTAATTTGATTAGCAGGTTTTCTTTTGCTTACTTCCTGATATACATGCATATGCGAATATGTACGGGTTCTTACGTATATACAATAGATATATGCATACCTTTATACGTTATATTTGCTCTTTGTAAATATGCCCTTCCAATTTACACGCATTCGTCAGAAATGATGTGAATATCCATTACGCCTAAATTATATGTAATTAAAATTTTGTTAGCATGTAACGCATTGAAGATTAATTTAATTTAATGTTGTGTATACGGAACAATTTGTAAGATATAGGAATGTACAGAGTGAAAGAAGCTACATATAATACATAATTATTCAAGAACAAAATATGCTTCGTTTCCTTCTTCCTGATTATTAAAAACTTAAATATAGTTTGGACATTAGAAGCATATACTGCAAATTTCATGATCCGTCAGGAAATATTTCTTTTTTTCGTCGAGTCATAGAACAAACTAATAACACAGTGCAACAACTGCGTGTGTTCAATTTGTGTGTTTATAATAGTTGTAAAAATTATAACGAACCATATATATCAAAAATTAATTAAAATTCGGGTAAGCGGTCAATTCAAAAACTCCTTTATTAAATTACCCTATATTTCGCGACAGACTTCGTCGCTTCTTCTGGGGTAAAAAATGTAGAGTTAAAAAATAATAAAATTGACGTACAAAATATAAAAATGATTAGATATAAAAAATAAAGTAACTAATAGTTACTTTATTTTTTATATCTAATCATTTTTATATTTTGTACGTCAATTTTATTATTTTTTAACTCATGATAGACTAGCAAGAAATTTAGATAATTCTTTAAATGTTTTACAAAGTGTAATTGAGAATCCTAAATTATCTGTGAGAAAATGTACTACTAATTTACTAATTTAGGATTACGTAAATCATCAGTACATCAAATATGGAAAACATACACGTTTACTCCATTTAAACCAAGATATGTCCAAACGTTGCAAGAACGAGATTATGACTAGCGTTTAGAGTTTCCCTTCATGATACAATGTGAAATAGAAATAGACATAACATTTCCCAGAAAATTATTATTTACCGATAAAGCGACATTCACCACAAATGGTGTAGTTTGGACTGTCGTTGGTGGTCTCAAGAGAATCCACATTTCCAAATGGAGTGTAAAAACCAATATTCATGAATGATAAATGTTTGGTGCGGAATTTTGAAGAGAAGAGTGATCGGGCCGTATTTTTTTCAACAAACTCTAAATGCTGAAAGGTATTTAGCATTTCTGACTACTGAATTAGAAGATGAATTTGACAACTTACCTTTACAAACAAGACGTTCTTTGTGGTTTACAGGATGGTGCACCTCACATAGTTCTCGTCGAGTCGTGCAGTATTTAAACCAAGAATTTCAAGAAAAATGGATAGGAAGATATTCAACATTTCCATGGCCTCCACGCTCACCGGATTTAAATCCTTTGGATTATTTTTTATGGGGTTGGTTGAAAAATCGGGTGTATTCTAAAAGGCCATTTGATAACCAAGAAGATTTGCATCATATCGAGTGACATTTGCTTAAAACATAAAAATAACATTTTTTGTATTTTCAAGTTATTAAAGAATATTTTCATTATTTAAAGCGATATTTTATTTGTTTTAATGGATAAATGGGTTTCAAGTAAAACAAAAACTTTTATAAAGAATAAAATTTCCTGAGAAATAGACTTTAAAAAAGTTTTTCCTTTGTTGCATACTTTCCTGGACACGTTGTATATATATATATATATATATATATATATATATATATATATATATATATAGTAGATTCAATTAGTTGGCGGTTTAAGGTCTGTTATGCTTTAATATGTATATATTTAAAATAATCTTTTTTTTTTAAATTTCATCATAATATTTATTTTTGTTTGTGAATGCTATAAGTACATTATGGTTACAATCAATTGATACTTAATTATTTAAAAGGAGTTACGTTAGAAAATAATACTGAAATTGTTTCCAATATTTTGTCCTCTTCATTTATCCCAGAAGCACTTACAATAGATATTGTAAAAGAATACATCTATTGGTTTACAATAGTTTACTACTTATTTTTAGCGCTAATAAAACCACAAAATAGAAAATGGATCCGAGAATATTTTAGCATTCTTTCGAGGGTAATTGATCAGAGTATGCGATATATCTTCTTATCTCAGGCTTTTATGGTTCATAAAAATGTAAATATAATGCGGAGAAATAACTATCACATACTCAATACATAAAAGATAACATCAAGAAAATTAAAACGAGCTTAGCAGATAATAACTATCCACCACAACTTATAGAGCAAACAATTAAAAAAAGAATCCACCCAATATACAACATTGCAGACACCAATAACAATTTAAACAATGAAACAACATTTGACATATTGCAAGTAGTCAATCACTCAACATTTTATTATCAAAATTCCTTGTGCTGTTTCTCCACATTATATTTATATTTTTATAAACCATATAAATCTGAGATAATAAGATCTATCGCATACTATACTCAATTACACTGGAAAGAGTGCAGAAATATTTTTGCATCCTTTTTCTATTTTATGGTTTTATTAGCAATAATAAAATTGTAAACCAATAGATGTATTCTTTTACGGTACCTATTGTAAGTGCTTCGGGGATAAATGAAGAGGACAAAATGTTGGAAACAATTTCAATATTATTTTCGAACGTAACTCCTTTTAAATAAGTAAGTATTAACCGTTTGTAACTATAATGTACTTACATAGCATTCACAAACAAAAATAAATATCATGATGAAATCAAAAAAAAAATTGGGACTAGCGGCCGGGTAATTAACGCAATATTTAGTTTTACATTTCGATATTATACCCTGTGTCCAAGATAAGAATGAACTGCATGGGGATCTCGGGAACAGTAAGAGATGCAAAGTTGTTTAAATGGGAAGAAAGTTACACACTTTAGTGAGCTTTTACATGGCATTTACATCATTCAATTATGTTTTTTGTTTTTTGAGATATTTAGGAAAATGTATTTTTTTAAATTTTCGTTTTTATTTTTTTGTCACTTTATTTTACAAGTTAACGAAAAATAAATCAAACTTCTTCATTGGTACTTTTAAAACTCTGCATCATGATGTTGTTACATTTTTAGTTCGACGTTTCAGTTTTGAGAAACCATCATCAACTTATTTTTTTTATATGTACGGAGAAAAAAATACATGCTGTATCTGATGAAATTATTCATTGTGAATTCAACGGTGTATCACACATTATATTTTAGAAATTACTTTTTGCTGAAAAGTAAATTTATTATTTTTTTTGGTATTTTTTGTAGTAGTTCTTCCCTAGTGATAACAACGCGCGGTCAATTGGACCGAGTACAGTGTTTTAATGAAAATGATGAAACATCAATCTAAAATAGTATTTTGAGAAATGCGTATTTATTACAATTGAACTTACAACAGATGTTCAATTGTATGTAGGCGCCACAAAGCAACAATTTATTATTTTACAATTTTGACGTTAATACTTGTCACTTGCGTGTTACTTCTTCTAAAGAAACATTTTGCTGTGTCGTTGTTGCTGTTTTTATTTCTTGTTATTTTTGTTTATTATTTTTGTTGTTTGTTGTTATTTGTTGTTTTTTGCATGTTGTTTTACTGAAATACCTTCATGGTTTAATTTACATTTGAACATGGAGAGGGAACGATTTAGCAGTGAAGAAAAATATGATATGCTAACATGCTATATTCTGTGCCATCAAAATTCTGTGAATCCCCAGGCAATGTACTTTAATAGATTTCCAGAAAGAAGGCAACCAAGTAAATCCATTTGTAAACGTTTGTGTTACAATTTAAAAGAATACAGTTCAATTAAGAAACCTGTGAAGTCTCGACATAAACATTCAAAGGAAGAAACTCAAAATAATATTTTACAAGCAGTTGTTGCAAACCCTGAATTATCTACGCAACAAATCGAAGATTATACGAGAGAAGCTAAATCCACAGCTCACTTTATTTCACGCAAAAACAAATTTCACCCCTAGAAATTTCGAATTTACCAAGGGACGACGAGAGGCGTAGACATTTTTGTGAGTGGTACTCTCGAATGTGCGAAGAAGACTTCAAATTCCATTTTAAAATTATATGGTCCGATGAAAGTATGGTTACCAACAATGGAATCTTCAACAGCCGCAACACACACTACTGGCCTCAAGAAAATCCTCGTGTTAAAAAAATATCCAGATATCAGCATCGTTCTGGATTCAATATGTGGTGTGGAATTCTAGGTACAAAAATACTGGGTCCTATTATTTATCATAAATCTTTAAATGCGACACGATATCTTTATTTATTGCAAAATGATTTAGAAAACAGTTTAGACGATTTACCTTTGGCAGTGGTTAATAACTGTTGATATCAACAAGACGGTGCTCCAGCATATAATTCTAGACCGATTCGTGGCCAGCTCGATCTCCGGACTTAACCCCACTGGATTTCTTCCTTTGGGGTTACATTAAAAATCAAGTTTATGGGCATTCTTTTGAAACTGAGCAACAATTGCTAGATTCTGTAACGGCAGTTTAATACTATTACACCAGAAATGTTACGTGATGTTTTGCATTCTACAGTTCTACAGATCCATACTTATGTTTGGAAATCAATGGTAATCTGTTTGAACATTTGTCGTGAGAATTGTAAAATACACATGCAATTTATAAAATAATAAATATTTATTTCGCAAAACACTATTTTAGATGTGTTCCAACATTATCATTAAATATTTTATTTGGTCCAATTAAGTTACTTAGGCTACCTGTCATAGCGCGTTATTATCGCTAGGGAAGAACTACCACAAAAGAAAAACAAACAAAAAAATATTTCCCTTTTTCAGCAAAAAGTAATTTCGAAAACATAATATGTGATACACCGTTGAATTCGTAACGAAAAATTCCATCAGATACAACAGTATGTACTTTTTTCTCCGTCCATATTAACAAATAAAGTTGATGATGGTTTCTCAAAACTGAAACGTCGGGCTAAAAATAAAACAACACCATCTTGTAGAGTTTTGAAAGTGCCAACGAAGAAGTTTTATTTATTTTTCGATAACTTGTAAAATAAATCCAGAAAAAAATAAAAACAAAAATTTAAAAAACCACATTTTTCTAAATATCTCAAAAAACATAAAACATAATTGAATTGCGTAAATGCCATGTAAAAGGTCACTAAAATGCGCAACTTTTTTCCCATTTAAACAACTTTGTATCTCTTACTGTTCCCGAGATCCCCATGCAGTTCGTTCTTATCTTGGACACAGTGTATATAGTATCTTTTTCAAAACCTAAAATTTATTTGAAAGTTAAAAAAAGGCAACATATGATATTATAATAAATCTACTTACATTAAATATTTTTGGTGTTAATATATTGCGACATATTTGTTTTGCATTTTTAAATAAAACTAAACTTTATGTATTAGCAGGTAAAGTGTTTTCGGCCATACGCTTTTTTTGGCAAGGCTGGAACATATCAAACGCGTGAAACATACATATCAAACAAACAAAACACACTTTCAATTTTGATAGAACCGCAATAATTACATCCGAAAAAAAAACAACAATCCAAGAAATATACTAGAAAGCATCCAGATACAAAAATATACAAAAAAAATACAGTATATTTACAATGGGAAATTTTTTTTTTCTTTGTGTGGTTGGGGTTGTCTTCTATTGTTTAATGAGCGGATAATAAAGTTTAGAAAGTCCATCAATCTCGTTTCGATCGTTGATTGTTTTGTTGTTTTTGAATATATGAATAATTTCGAAGATCTCCCTGGCCTTTGTATTTTTTTGCTTAGTAATTATTTTTGTGTTTTCAAAATCAAAATTATGTTTTAATGTTATCTGGTGTTTTTTTAAAGCTGTCTGATTTTTTGCGTATTTGTGTCCTTTTATCTTTCCTGTAGTAACTGTTTTGTTCGGCCTATGTATACTTTGTCACAATCTTTGCAGGGTATATTATATATTGTATGTGATTGTTTGAGTCCGCTTCGATGTGCTATTTTAAATTTAAGGTTTAAATATATTGTTTAGTTTTTCGGATAATCCAGTTATATAGGGTGTAGGGATATATGTTTATTCATTGGTTGTTTTATTTTTATTTTGGCACTTTAAAAAAAAAATTCCCATTGTAAATATACTGTATTTTTCCCAAACACATGTTCTGACCAAACTATTTTTAAAAACGAAACAAACAATTTCATGTCTGCACAAAGACATTTAGTTACACTAAATATTCCAAGAAAGGCAGTCGACCGTACAAAAAGGTTCGACATGTCTGGCCATACATATTACACAAAATATGTGTTTTGACACGAAATAAATTGGTGAGTTTTGTATCCTTTAATTTCCTTACTTTAATTTTATTATGTTATTTTTAATTTTAATTCATTCATACAAATGTAAATATATTTCTTACCTTTTTTTGTATTAATTTTTTAGTTCTAATTACTTGAAAAAGACTTAATAAAAAAGTCGAAACGTCGTATTAAAAAATTGGAATTCATTAAAGGTCGCTAAACCAAGAAAAAGTCTATTATTTTAATATTATGACACGGCCAATAAAATAAATAAGAAATTAAATTTTAATTCTTATTAACACTAAATATATATATATATATATATATATATATATATATATATATATATATAAATATAACTAAATAATTACATACATATAAAGATAAGTTAATAAGTGCACAACGAATAGCATTTTTATATTTTAGGTGAAACAAATTGATGGACTGAAAATACTTTATATAACACATCGAAGTTCCCCAGCTTAGTAATTAAGGTTTTATGATGAACTTTGTCAAAAGCCTTGGAAAAATCAGTGTACACTGTATCCACTTGACATCTGCTGTCCATCGATTTGTGCAGATAACAAACATACTTCAGTTTTGGTCAAGTTGGTGACCACAGTTCTACCAAGCAAGAAGCCATGCTGGACTGATGAAATTTTGTAATTGAAAAGATAATTCGTCAGATACAATTGATTCTAAAATCTTACCAAAGTGCGCGCAGGAAAGATATTGGACGATATATCAGAATAATTGAAACATACATGAGTAGGTAAACCCCACCAGTTTTGTATAATACAAAGGTATTTTTAATAATATAAAATATTAAAAATCTGGTGTGAAGAACACAAATTTTTTGTGAACGTGTCCGAACATATCCCTCCCCAGAGACGCAGATACATATTTCGCCTTTCTACAGGCTCGTCGGTACGTCCCTGCTGGAGAAAGGATATTCTCAAACACATTCACAAAAAAGAACCACATCACCACATCACCGAAATTATCCAGAACGGGCGCAGAAGTAAATTCAGCGCTGTCTGTTGTCAGACAGCCGAAATACCTCGCCCCGTCCACATAACCAATGTGAAGTAACGACACCCTTCCAAAGGTGGAACAGCCAATCTCTCTAGAAACTGCATTTTGTTTGTGTCTTCACTCATACTACGGACTAACCGCATGTGTAATGTATCAGAATAATTGAAACATAAATGAGTAGGTCAACCCCACCAGTTTTGTATAATACAAAGGTATTTTTAATAATATGAAATATTATTAAAAATCTGGTGTGAAGAACACAAATACAGGTTCAGCCGAAATACCTCGCCCCGTCCACATAACCAATGTGAAGTAACGACGCCCTTCCTTCTTTTTTGTGAATGTGTCTGAGAATATCCTTTCTCCAGCAGGGGCGTACCGATGAGCCTGTAGAAAGGCGAAATACGTATCTACGTCTCTGGGGAAAGATATTTTCGGACACGTTCACAAAAATATTAATAGTGAAAGGTTTTTAATAATATTTTATATTATTAAAAATACCTTTGAATTATACAAAACTGGTGGGGTTTACCTACTCATGTATGTTTCAATTATTCTGATATATTACACATGCGGTTAGTCCGTAGTATGAGTGAAGACACAAACAAAATGCAGTTTCTAGAGAGATTGGCTGTGCCACCTTTGGCAGGGCGTCGTTACTTCACATTGGTTATGTGGACGGAGCGAGGTATTTCGGCTGTCTGACAACAGGCAGCGCTGAATTTACTTCTACTCCCGGTCTGGATAATTTCGGTGATGTGGTGATGTGGTTCTTTTTTGTGAATGTGTCTGAGAATATCCTTTCTCCAGCAGGGGCGTACCGACGAGCCTGTAGAAAGGCGAAATATGTATTTACGTCTCTGGGGAGGGATATGTTCGGACACGTTCACAAAAAATATTAATAGTGAACCTGTATTTGTGTTCTTCTCACCAGATTTTTAATAATATTTTATATTATTAAAAATACCTTTGTATTATTGGACGATAGTTGGAAACGTTTTGTCTCGATCCTGGTTTATGAACAGGCACGATATCCGCCACATTCCAAGCGACCGGAAATTTGTCTTGATGTTCAATGGTTATGCCAAAATTGCGAAATATAACATTTCTATTAAAGGTGTAATATTCCGCTTACGCTGATGGGTAGTGAATTGTCCACATACATAACAGAAACTGTTTGGATTATTTCTACACGTGCGTACATTATGACATGAAAAGACTTTCAGTTATTATAAATCGACATACATTGAATTGAAAGAGGCGTGTGTAGCTCTTTATATACCCGCATAAGTAGATATCTACCAATTCTTAAATTGATTGGTTCCAGAGAAAAAATGGGCCTGGTTTAAGTGCTTTGACATAGGAATCATGTTAGGGCATGTTTAGACATGTCCATTCAATGTTCAACAGAACAATATTTTTAGTAGTATCTTTCTTATATCAAAGTTACTAAAATTTTGTAAAATTTAGTACGTTTCTTGAAAACACTGTTTAAGAAAATATCTCAAAATCCTGACGCGATGGAGCAAATTTTCAATCGGATTCAGAATCAGCATGACAAAAGACATAAACTACACGTATTGGTGTATTGGAAAACCAAACTATGTTGACCAGTGTAATACAAAATGGAAACAAAATTAATAGTTAAATCTGCACTTTATTAATTCATAATAACTTAATCGTGAAACGACAGTGGCCTGGCCAACACCTACAAAAGTAAGTTCAAACTGGAGTACGTACTTGGTTAGCGGAACAGTTGTCATTTTACTTATGTATTAATAAAGTGAAGATTTAACAATTGGGTTCATTTCCATTTTAATGAAGATCTATTTACATACGTTAATCGGCTGTTTAAAACGCATTTATGAGATTATTCTCGGAATTCGGATGAAACCTCTTTTATTATCTTCGTGCGCATTAATGACTATTTCATAAATAATAGATGTTATCGTTACTATCTTTTCGGTATCGCTGAGTAAAATCTAGTGTTCTAGAGTTTGAACAAAGCGTTCGTTTTAAGTACAAATTCATTTGATATCAATCTATAGCTTTTTTAATCGGAATTCTAATTTTATAAAATAACATGTGACAGGAAAGTAAGCGTTGAAAAAGTGTTGCAATGTGCACAAGAACTATATAGAGAAGAGATTGTTGGAAACAAAGTCGCTATAAAAGTTATATATAAAAGCTAGTGAGTTTGTCCTGTTACGCTTCGCATATATAGAATATTTTAATTTAATTTTAAATTATATTTCTTCACAAATATATTCCGCGTTTTAAAATTAAAATTCAACTTAGACATTTTTCTGTATATTTCTTTTGCAAAGAGAACCCCTCTCTTTTGTTTTGCCCTAGCCGACTGACCCATCGACATCTACCTGGACTTGAACGGTCAACCAAGAATCTAACATTCGCTTTGAATTTATTTTTAAAATTTATTTTTAAACTTAAGTAATTAATTTAATTACGTACTCGTCTCTTAATAATATATTGTGTCGCATATCATTTCAAAGATTGCCTCACAAGGGATATTTTAATGATATTTGTTTCATCGAGATTACAACTTTTCAGCTCGCGCGTTTGATTAATTCATTATTCAAGACATCGACAACTTCGATCCCTCTCTTCGGCTTATGGGGTAATAAAACAAACTTTTTTCCAAGCTAGTGTTCTCTTCTAGAAAAATTGTTATTTCTGTTCAGAAGATACACATCTTAGTTCACTTGCTGGCCCAGCATGATGCAACGCGCCGCCTGGCGTCCTTCGCTTCTAAGGTAATCTGTATTGTGCAATATATATTATGCTTATTTAATTCACATTAATTTAATTAATTTAACTAATTAATTTCGTCGTCCTCCGGCCAAGCATTGCTCTACATACTTGTCCAGGTACATGATGCCGACCTCGTGGCCGAAAAATATACGCTTCAACAGGTAACTCTTTATTGTTCTATATAGAGTTATATATATATATATATATTGTTCTATATTAGCACGTAATTTTTGTGTGTTAATTTTTAATTACTTATTTATCGCTCCTTGTGTATATTACTGTTATTTAAATACTTTAAAATATATCAACGCTCAATTTCTTTCTTGTAAATAATAAATAAAAACTTTAAGGACAACGTTCATGTGTTTTATTAAGTTAGTAAGTTGTAATATATTTATATCAGCATTATTATACACGTCTTGGATCTTAGATGCATTACCTGCATCACCAATTATTTATTTCAAATAATTCATTTTATTATTAGCACGCCGCACCACCAACCAGCGTGTTAGTAATAGTCCGAAAGAATACACATCCTAATTTAAAATAAAACGGAATATCGTCGAATAATAGGACGAATGTCTCGACCAGAAATTCCAGGAAAATATGCTAGTGGCGTCAATAAAAACACATTTGCAATTTACGAGATTATGGTGTTACGTTGCGGTAAAACAGCGTTTTCTTAAGGCAATCCAACAAACTAAATCGATTTGATTACGCATAGTAGCATACAAACTAACTCTCAGATAAGTTTATTACTTTATTAATTAATAAACGATTTAGAGTTTTTAAAACAAAGTGAATATCAAAAGAATAGTTACGTATTGCCATCAGGTAAACTTGTTAGTGAAATATATACCTACAGTAAAAGATGGAAGAGTATATGATGGTATGGAAAGGTTTTGCTATAAACGTTTCTACCAAAATTTTTTTCCTAAACTATAAAGAAATTTCTTTTTCAGAAACAAGAACAAGATTAAGTGAAAGTAACTATTTATTCGTGATTTAATTGCGTGATTTGCTTTTATTACATGTGAAATTGTTTGTATGAAAAGCCAAGGATCAAAAGAGCCATCAAGCCGTCATACAAAAAGAATGCGAGAGATCTGAAATAATTACTGCAAAGTAAGTTCGCGGAATGGGGGAAAATGAGGGAAAATAAAAATTAAAAATTATTTTTCTTTTTCAATATATTCACTTGCCTTTTGCCGATCTTTCAATTAGCTTGTCTATGCCTTCATAAAAAAGTATTACCTTTGTCTGAAAAATATGCTGAAACTGCGTCCTTTACTTCTTCATCGTAAATTTCTTCCCACGCAGTCCTTTTTTCATTTTTGGACTAAGAGTCGATGATTCACAATATCGTTGCCTATTTTATCCAGGGCAGTTAGCGCAACGCGACTCTTGTGGACGGGAGCATTGTCGTGTAGAAACAAGACACCTTTATCAATTTTCTTTCAATGATTTTGCTTAAGCGCCCCAGGATTGGAGCGTCATATGCTCTAGTTATGGAAAACCTTTTGTCTTTGGACTCTATAATAAGAGTCCCAAAAAAGTGTCGTTAAGGTTTTCCGATCAACTGCGACACCTAAAACTTCTTAGGTGGTGGTGTGCCTTTTCTATGCCACTGCATGGAGTCCTGCTTGCTCAGGTTCGTAATGATGAAAGTCTCATCCACAATTTGACTCAATGCACCATCCCCGTCTTTATTACAGAAGTTCAAAAACTCACGGGAACACACCCTGTTGTTTTCTACGGTGGCGTGAGCATTATCGTCACCTTTCTTGTACTGACCTTTGTCATGTCAAGATGATTATGAAGGATTTTTAAAAATGGTTGTATCGAATACTTCAATAATTCCTGCGAGTTGTGTCTTCTTTAGCCGACCTTATTCCATTATTAAGTTTTAGACTTTCTGAGCAAGAGTGGTTACTTCAATGGGCTGCCTCGGCCGTGGTTCATCTTGAAGTGATTTCCTACCTTGCTTAAAGAGACTATGCCACTTAGAAACCATAGCTTTCTCCGGCAAGAATCCCCGTAAACCGATGACATCTCCTTCAATATAGTTTGAACAGACTTTCGTTGCTTTGTAAGGAACTTTATAACGGCGCAATACTATAATTTCTCCATATTTTACACTCTCTTCCTGATTAAATTGCTTGGTCGACGATAGTTCAAACACTACTGATTCAATTATGATAAAACTTGAGCCCACTGCTCTTTGTTCTATCTCCAATGGATCTCTCAGTTCCACTCTGTTAGTCTTGTGTCCTCGATAAATGCCACTATCCTCCTCAGGGGAAGTTTGAGTACACTCGAAGGATCCAATAGATCTCTCCCAAAATATTTCTGTCTGAGTTTCTTCAGCTTCTCACACGTGCATATTACATGAAGGCCAGTTTCCTCCTGTTTTTCACATCTCCTACACCAGGGCTCGCTAACCAAGCCCATTCTGTACATATGCTTCCTTAAAGGACAATGTCCGGTTATTAACCCGGTAATTATTTTAATTTCTTTTTTGTTACTACGAATTAGGTTGGCTGAAAACTTTCCATCCAGCTCCCTTAGTAGTGTTTTGGTATAGATTTGACCTTCCGTTAACCTCCATTTATTTTTATGTTCTTTTTCTAGCCATAATCAGATCTCCTTTAAGCGGAATCCATAGCGATTCCACATACAGGTTCTGGTACTATGAAGTTCCTATTAATACCGTCTTTAGCCAGTTCGTCGGCTCATTGCCTTTAATTCCCTCATGTCCTGGCACCCATATCAGCGACACAGTATTGTCTTGTGCCAGTTTATTGAGGACCTGGTTACAATATTTCAGCAGCTTAGACCAGGTAGGTGGGTTCATAATGGCTTTAATAGCCGCCTGACTATCAGTCATCAAGTTGATTTTTTTGTTTGCGCAGCCGGCTTCGCAAATTTCCTCGGCGCAGGCTGCGACTGCAAACAATTCGGCCTGGAAAACCGTTATATGTTTCCCCAGACATATCGATATCTTACGTTACGATATATATATATATATATATATATATATATATATATATTGGCTTTTATATGAAATATTTACAAATATTATCAAATTAGTATGTAATTGCGCAGTAAATGAGGTTGTAAACATTGCTGTCCACAAATTACAAAGCAAATCATACAAGGTCTATCGTTGCTTAAGTGGTAAAGCAACGGTCCGACAAACCGTAGTCTTGGGTTCAAGTCCCAACGTAGACAAAATTTTTCAATTAAAAATTTCGTATGATTCGCTTTGTAATTTGTAGACAGTGATGTTTACATTCACATTTACTTCGCAATTACATATTAATTTGATAATATTTGTAAATATTTTATATAAAAGACGAAAAACTCCAAGAATTTATCAATTGATTTATTTAATGAACTGCTAAGAAATTATCTAAAACATATATATATATATATACAAGATTAATGAGAAATAAAATTAAATAAATAAGAGTATAAAGCAGTAGTAAAATACTTACAAAATTTAAAGTTCAAAAAATAATAAATGTGACGTACAAGGACAATAAAATTGATTAGATTTAAAACATTAAAGTAACTATAGATACAAGCTTTTAAAACATTTGAAAAACATGTACATATATGTAAAAGTTAAAACATGAAAAATAAAAAATATAAAACGAAACATATAGCAAAAAACTAAAGTCACAAGAATATCAAAAAACAATGCATTATAAATTTAACAATATAAGGACCAAATAACAACACAATTTTTAGATGGTTAACCAACCGTCAAACCAAGTGTATTAAAATAAATTATAATATATATATAGGCAGATTCCTTAAATATGTATATGATTTCACTGCTAATAAAAACAGAATTTGGGTATCAAACAAAATGATTTCTTGCTACGTAAGGTTTCGAAACTGTATTTGTTTTTTCATCAGACCTAATAAAGTAATTACACAAAGAAAAATATTAAAATGTACTGACATTAGCAATTAAGAATTCCTGAGCGATTTTATTGAATGAAGATGTCAGTTAAAATGCATATCTTAACTATATTTACATTCTAAAAATCAACTATTGCGAAAAGTGCAAAACATGTTAATAAGAAGAAGAAAACACAAACTTTAAATTGTAAATGACATCCAAGCCATTACAATTTAAACTTGTTAAATTGTCAAGAAGTAAAACGTACGATTTTATAAATTTTCTTGCTTTGACATTATATATCTCGAAAAGTTTCTTCTCTAATGTGTTACTTATTTTACGCCATTGTGTAAGGAAAAAATGCTCTGTTAAATCCCTTAGCAAAAATAGGGCTTACAATAAAAAAAAGGTAACGTTAAAGCGCGAAAATGTCGAGCAATTAAAAATTTTAAAACTGTAGAAAGGGTGTGCCTTTGAAAAACAAAATCGACCTGTTCAAGCATTTATTTGAACTACATGCAGGCAAAATGTTATTACCGTTGTGCATTACTTTAAGACCCCACTTGTGCTCTTGTGCTATGGTGGATCATGCACTTGATCTGGGCCTTACATTTAATTTTTGACGATGTCAGAATTGTGGACGCAGAAAATAATTACAAAAAAAGATGCTCTTTAGAAATGGTTCACATCAACGGAGACACTAGCGTAAATTATAAGTTGGATACGAATGGACTAAGTAAAATCTATTGCAATATACTCGGTGTTGGCTGTTAATTGACCTGCCAAGTTTTGTTAACTAGTCCTCGTATCGTTTAATGTATAGTTTGTTTTTGGTTTCGATATTTTTATGACATCAGGTTTTTGCTATGTGTTTTATATTTTTATATTTTAACATTTATGTATATTTGTTTTTAAAAACGAAAAATTATTTAAATTTACACGATTGATTTTAACATGTTTAGTGGAGCCTTTGCTAGATTTTAACTCTTAATTTGAAGTATTTTAGTATTTTTATATTCATTAATATATTGTGGTTTTGTTAAACGTGTAGGAACTCCTGAAGAAGTAACAAATGGTTATGAAATATAGAGTGAAATAAATGAGTTTTTTTATTTGACAGACTGCTCGCCCGTTCAATTAGTTTTTACTATATATACATAAATATATATATATATATATATTCATTTTCGCGGCAATAATTTGCGTTGTCCGAATTTCTGGAACTGATCCGCGTTGAGCAGTCCGTCAGCTGACTGGTTTCTGCTCGAGCTTTCGGCAGACTCACTGCTGCCATCTTCAGGAGGAAGTTCTCGGAGCGCTACTTGATGTGGAATGAAGGGATCTCGTTATGTTGGCTGTATTTATACCTGCTGACGTCTGCGCGACATCGCTCGTGTGGTGTTCTGGCTGTGTGGTGTTTAGGTCGCGGTTCCTATGAAGTATGTCCGCTGTATTGGCCTTTGGTGCTTGTGTGTTCATGATAACTGCTTTCCATGTATTTGGCTATCTTTGTCCATCATCTCTTCTGTTTAAATTACCTGGTCGTTTTTCTATGTCTATTGCTTCTCGTATTATACGTGTGTAGTAATGTTACGAGAAGCACGGTGAAGTTGATTGTGTATCCTGTGTTTGTTATGTGTTGCGCTAGGGACGATGCTTTGCCTTTTCATAGTACTGCGATTCTATGTTCTTCTTTTCGTACGCTGATGCGTCTATTTGCTTGGCCCACGTAAGTTTTGTCGCCAGAACTGCATGGTATTTCGCAAACGCCTTGATCTTCTAACTGTATTCTGTCGGTTGGGGCTGCCGATAGTTTGTGTGATCTTCCTGTCCGTTGTGTAGATGGTTTTTGTGTTGTGTTTGTTCAAAATACGTCCGAATCGATTTGTTGTTCCTTTAATATAAGGCAGAAATGCCTTGCCTGTGTATTTTGTTTCGCTTTCCGTTCCCTTAGTTTTTTCGTTGAAGAGTGTGCGATTAATTTGACTGTGTTCGAAGCCGTTTTGTGGTAGAACGGCGTGAAGTGTCTTTATTTCACCTTCTCGGTGTTCCATGTCTGTGAGTTCCCGTAATCGGGCTGCTAAAGTTCTTATTATGGAATCCAATTGTTCTGGATGATGATGTGACTGTGGGTTTAGATATCTGTTTGTGTGTGTGTGTTTTCTTCCGGTAAAGAGTGTGGCTTAAATTTCCATTGTCCCTTTTGGTTATTAAAATATCTAGGAATGGTAACTGGGGCCCTTTTCTTCTATTTCCATAGTGAACTTGATCTTGTCGTGTATTTTGTTTATGTGGTTAAGATAGATATCTAATTCTGTCCTTCCATGTGGCCATAAGGTATGTACCTTAACCATAAACTGGGTTTCAGTGGTGCTGTGTTCAGGACTTTTGTTTGCAGAGCCTCCATTAATAGGTTGGCTAGAACTGGTGATAATGGGGACTTCATCGGTGCACCTTCTACTTGCCGGTAGCGTCGTTCGTCGTATAGAAGTACGTGTTGTCTATGAGTTGGATGATGTGCTGGGGTTGTTTATATTTCTTATATATAGGAGAAATATAAAGCACCGGAATACATGTTTTAAAACGAATTATTGGGCCTATATTTTTCAATCAAACCATAACTGCTAAAAGATATCGAATTGAATATTAGAGCCGATTATTATTGAACTTCATGAGAACTTCTCGAGAAAAAATAACTTTTTTGCAGGAATTTTTCCATACAAGAATTATTAATTTTCCTCCAAGATCTCCAAATTTTACAATTTTAGACTATTTTATTTTTCCATATTTAAAGAATACCATTTTCAAGACCAGACATTGCACAATCGTAGACCTTCGCAATGCTAATGTGAATTCTTGTGCTGACATGACCCAAGAAATCCTAATAAATGTTTTTGAAAGCATGAAGCGTAAAGTCCAACTTAGTGTTCAAAATAATGATCAATATTTCCAACATCTGCTTTAGTATTATTTTCTTTTAATTTTGACTATTGTAATAAATATTTTTTCAAAGACTAAATTACTAATTTTTGCACCCATTTACATGACATAACCAAACTATCAAAATTATACGTTTGTGACAGATTACGTGCACTGTCACCAGACATTAAAATAAAGCATGACCGTCTCTAATGAGGAAAGTTTTTGCAGGCACTTTATTATTATTATTTCAAAGAAAAATAAAACGGGAAATTGAAGAAGTTTTATTTGATGGAAGCCAAAGCCACAGAGAACTACTGTATATTGACAGAAGCAGTAAGTTACTCGCTAAACAACCGCGTAAACAAATTACTAAAAATCCCATCACGTCATATTTCTGGCGAGATGGAAAGAAACGATCGACAAACAATAGCTAAATGATAAAAGGCGCGCGGAACCAATTTTAAATCAATTACGTGTTCGTTTCGAATGCATGTACATATACAATGCGTGACTGGATATGCGTTTGTTTGTGTGTGTTGCATGTGCATGTGGGTGCAACGAGATGTCAAGAAAGAGAGAGAGAGAAGGAACTATAGCATAAGTAGAAAAAATATCATTTATATAACAACGTAAAACAATATCGGTCATTGCGCGTGTGTATGACATAATGTTAATAAAAGAAATTGAGCAAGCAAGCGGATAGAGCGTTCAGTCCACATCGTAATCATTTTACGAAAGTACCTCTTACTTCCCTGCTCGTTAATGTATTATAAATGCATACAGTATTTTATTCATACTGTATGTGATATGACTGATATGTATATATGAGCACGTATATATGTATGTAAAGATATTAAATGAAGTAATATATCTGTAATGTATAATATATGTAATACATTCATACAAATTGATTTGCATTAAGAACAGGATACGCATGTAAATAGTTTTTATACATTTTATTTTAATGAATAACGCCATACTATAATGAGGTTGGTAGTAAATGCTAATTTATTTATAAACAATTATCGCATCTAATTATCTTAGGTGAACACTTCCCATATGATTTGGAATAATTTTGAAAAATTAACACGTCATTCTTGTTTGATTACGGTATGCATATCATTTTCGAAGTGAATTTCTAATGGTCTCGCCTTTCTACTTCTTCATAATGATGTATATTTCAAGATTCTTTTAGATCATTAGTTGTCTGATGTTATCATTAGGTATCCGAAATAAATCAATATTCTAATTGCATCATGGCACTTCGATCCAGTTTAAGATTTCCGTTCGTACTTCACAGGCCTGTTTCTTTATTTATGCGATCTACTGAACAATAACTATTGTTCAACAGATCCAGTTACAGGACAAAATACAAATATACTACGGCATAATTGCTTCTGGGCTTCCGTAGTGGAACTGCGTCCTTGGCTGCGTCCTACTTGGCCACTGTTGCAAAGGACATATGAGGGACAAGTTGAAATTATTTAGAATAAAAAAACACGGTTAATATTTTAGGATTTTATTTTAAATATGCTCGAAGTAATTCCCTTCAGCAATGATACACTTGACCATTTTTTCTTTCCACTGTTTAAAATGCATGCAACGAAATACATCTCTCCCAGTACCATTCGTAGAAAACAGACATTGTAAGTTCTCATTTCCAGATTTAAAAACTGACACTAACGATCCTAGAAATTCTCTCATTTCAACTAGAATTTTTATATTTTGTTCTAGTAGCGAATTTTTAAATTTGTTAAATAATACCTCAAATAATTACCTGATATTATGAACAAACTCCATATATTTTCAACATTGGGATTGTTCCTAGATCATAACGACTATACTATGTTGTCGTGTTCTTACGTTATTATTATTGCATCTTTGATATGTTCAGCATACGATTTAAAATTATCTTTTCCTATATAGTAGTTCTGGTTAACGGTGCCAGAATCCGGTAAATTATTTAAAAATGGTATATACCCCCTTACCACAATTATTAATTGTATCCTAAATACGTATTTCGACAACTAAGTTGTCATCATCAGTAGGTAAAACCACTAATCAAGGTGTCGCACATGGGGCACAGTAAAGCTAGAACACCGCTTACGCAACAACTACTTTACACGGCGTCCACGTATAGACTAATTTAAACATGCAAATACATCTAACGAAAAGATCGACAAACTTACCTCTCTTAGGGAAACGGCATTCACATATGTTTATACTCCAATTTGAAATATATCGAACGAAAGATCTACAAAAATTACCTCTCTTAAGGAAACGGCACTCAACATGTGTTAATACTTCAACTTAAAACGTCGACGACCCTTTTATGGTTCTAAGAATGAAAAGAGACAAGTGAGGGGATCGGTGCTATATTACCGTTCATGGAGTGTTGTTTGTTTTTAGCGATATGAATGCTTTCGTAGGCGTCAAGATCGCGGGGATTATTAATGCCCTTTACAAGCTTTAACCCTTTAATCGACACATTGTGTAGTGTACTTAAAGCATGGTTGGCAACGTTAGATTTATCCGATCTATTGTATTTAATATGTGATATGTGTTCTTTAAACCGGTTTATTATTGGTCGTTTTGTTTGGCCTATATATTTCAAATTACAATCATCGCAACTAATTTCGTATATACCTGATTTCGAATTAAAATTAACTATATCTTTAGTATTCCCTAGGAGACTTTTGATAGTATTTTCGGACCGAAAGGCAACTTGGAGACCTCTTTCTTTCACAACTTTATTATTGTTTTTCGTGATGGGGTGGTATGGTAAACACATGTACTTTTTCTCCTGGTTACTTTGAGATATCAAACTTGTGAATTCGCGGATTGTATTTTTTATTTTTGTTTTTCTAATTAATTTATTGATTATTTCTATGTCAAAGCCATTATATGTCGCGATATTTTTAATTAAATCCATTTCTATTCACATCTCTCTTTTATTAACGGAAAATTTAGTAACCGATTGACTAAGAAATTAAAGGAAGCTGTCTTATGTTGAAAACTATGATTTGAATCCGCGATGATGAATCTATTAACATTGGTGTCTTTCCGGAAAATATCGATTTCTATTTTATGTTTATCCCTAATCAGTAAAGTATCTAAAAATGGTATCCTGCCATTGTGTTCCTTTTTCACCGTAAATTTAATCGTCGGAAATTTCAAATTTAATTGATTAACGAACATATCTAATTCGCATTCCGTGTATCAAAAATCGCGAGAATGTCATCTACGTACCTAATCCAGACTCTCGGGAAATATTTAGCGTTATTTTTAAATTCTACTTCAAATTGACTCATGAATAAATTGGCTATGAAAGGAGATAGGCAGTTACCCATTGTTGTGCCTTGTTTCTGTTCATAAAATTTTTCTCCTACTTGGAAACAATTTTACGTCATGCACAGAGTTGTCAATCTTGTCAAAGTTGTCTTTTATTTTTGAAGGTTCAATGTTATTCTTGTGGAGCAAGATTTCTAAATATATCATAGTCTCTGGAATAGGTACCGAGGGGAATAAAGACGTTACATCGAATGAAACTAAAATTTCCTCGTTTTCCGGTTCACAATCTTTAATTAATTTAACAAATTCTAAGGAATTACTGACTGACAAATTTTCTGGTTTAAGGGGTAGATTTTTAAATTCATTCACTAACCATTTGGAAATCAAGTAAGTCGGTGAGTTGATACCTGAAACTATAGATCTCATCGAGTTACCTGGTTTATGTATCTTCAGTAAACAATACATTCTTGGTACTACAGGATTACTAACATTCAATTTATACTTTTGGGTAGAAGTTATTAAAATTGGACATTTCTTAATCTCGTCTTTTGTGTCACTAATCATTTTAGGTAACGGATTTCTCTTGATTTCTACATACGGCCAATCGGCAATTATATTTTTGACTCTTTGAAAATAGTCGGTTTTGTCCATAATTACTAACTTGTTCCCTTTATCTGCTTTTAGGTAAAAGCAGTCCTTCGATCTAAGAGTTTGAATGATATTCCATTCTTTATTGACCGACTTCTGTTTGTGCTGCTGCAAATTCTTATCGATTTGGGTTTTACAAGCTTCTCGAATAAAGTTTTTTGGCCATTGTTC
This sequence comes from Melolontha melolontha, assembly GCA_935421215.2. NCBI lineage: Eukaryota > Metazoa > Arthropoda > Insecta > Coleoptera > Scarabaeidae > Melolontha > Melolontha melolontha. Next base: position 565,685 of record CAKXYW020000001.1, read on the forward strand.
AAAATACTTAATCGAAGTTTCGATACTTGCAATCACCTGTTCTATAGGAATCTGACGGCTTGGCAAATAGTATTTTAAACCATTGTTTAACAAATCTATTTCTACATCACTAAAATTCTCGGAAAATTCCTTAGAGAGATTTTTTGTTTTTAGTTTTGTCGATCTTTCGTTCGATATATTTCAAATTGGAGTATACACATATGTGAATGACGTTTCCCTAAGAGAGGTAAGTTTGTCGATCTTTTCGTTAGATATATTTGCATGTATAAATTAGTCTATACGTGGACGCCGTGTAAAGTAGTTGTTGCGTAAGCGGTGTTCTAGCATTACTGTGCCCCATGTGCGACACCATGATTAGTGGTTTTACCTACTGATGATGACAACTTAGTTGTCGAAAGACGTATTTAGATAATTGTGGTAAGGGGTTATATACCTTTTTTAAGTTTCTACTTAACCACAGTCTCCAAAGAAAGACTTTTCCGGTAAATTACGAGTATGTTCACAATCATCGTTAGATCCTTTATTTTCGGATTCGTCTTCTTCAGACTCGGTGTTATGATCACTTTCTATCACGACGCCTTTAGCATTGTCAGAGTCATCATTATCGGAGTCACTATTATCAATTTTGAAATCTTCATTACAGTCATAATTCAACAATTTATCGACCCACTTTTCAAATTTCGGATCACCTACATGCATTATAGAAGGGTTTGGTTGATCGGCCATTTTAAAAATTGCTTTTATGTCGGTGAAAAAAGGTCTGTGCAAATATTACTTACACGTAATAGGTACGTAACTACTACAGTGCGATATTTTGGACCGCGGTGAAGCTTTCATGGTATATAAAAATAAGACACTAATATGCTCAAGCCTCAAGTTACATTGAGAGTGTACGGTGGCTGAAAGGTACATGAAGCCTTGGCGGTAAATCTTTAAACCCGCCAGAATTAGATAGTGAAATAGGAAGATGTGAGCGGTTTGTAGGACCGCATTCTAGCGGTTAAGAGTTAACCAATCTATCTATTTTTAAGAATTGTTATTTGTTCTTTGCCTTTTTTATTGTAATTTTTATTTTTATATACTTTTATATTACATTATACCTATGCAATAGGGACTGGACACGAGGGGCCTATGACTCATCGCCCACGGGCGTACTATTGAAAATTTGTATTTTTAAAGAATTTTTAATTTTATTTATATAATTGGAAAACAAACGGGTGGTGATCTATAAAATACGAAGTACATTTTTATTTGTTCATTTTGTAGTTCAAGTTGAGTAAAGGAGTATTAATATAACTAGCAATACTTCCTCAAGGTTCTCTTCTGTCTACATCGCAATTGGTAATAGATGCATACTGGAAATATTCTTTTATTTCGGCATATTTAGCAATTAGATTTTGAGTCATTGGCCCAATACACAATTGCCCGCAATATTATTAAATCTGGATTTCTATTAAAAACTGCGTCTAACTCTTGCCGAAGGCCACATCCGAAGTTAATTGGAATATTTTTCAAATTATTAATAGCAACATCTAGTGTGGTTAATCCATCATTTAATTTGAGATTTTGATTTTCAAAATATGTAATTTGTTTTGGTAAATTTCCAAAGTGTTCCCGAAGAAAGTACAACTGACTTTTTAAATTTGAAATTTGTATTAGTCCCTTGCACTCAGAAATACTTCGAGCATTCTAATTTAGATATGTAATGAAATTTTGTAAACTATCGAAATTCTCTGTAAAAACTATTAGCTTCCAACCATGTTCTCCATCTAGTTATAACTGGTGAAGGAGGCAGTGACAAAGATGAAAGTTTTCCTCTGTAAAGAGCTACTCTCAATGGTGCTTTTCTGAAAGCTTCTTTAAACGCGGCTACAAGTCTATCAACTTCCGGAAAAGTGTCTGATATATTCACAGATTCTGTGGAGAGCATGTGCTACACAAGTAATATGCAGAATATTAGGATATGTTTTCTTTAATAGTCTGCCTGTTTTTAACAAATATGCAGCACTGGCACTGACAAATAAAAGTATTTTTTCATTGTACCTGTCGTCCGAATGAAGCATTTGGTGCATATTCTCCTAAATGGTTTTAGCTACTGCTTCCGCATCAACTGTATTTAAACTTTGTTGCTATTACATACGCGTTATATGGAATAGTTGGATGTAGTACACCAGCTACAACATTTACCACACAGTATCCTAATATATTGACAGTTTCGTCGGCACTTATCCAAAGGTACTGATTTGAAAGATGGCTTCTAATGCGTTCAACTGCTTTCGTGTCGCAATCCAACTCGCCATTGTTTCACGATGCCATTCTCGACGTTGTTCCATATCATATCTGAAAAAGTAATTTAAATAATGTTCTAGATCTAAATAAATGAAAATTAAAAATGCATGCGTAAGAATTGAAACTTGACGGAATTCACTGGACATTAACGTCAAAATAATTGGGAGATGTAGATTTGATGAAACGTTATTAAACAGGATCTATTACAAAAATTAGGAAGTAAGTAATTAACAGTTAAAACAATGAAAAACAGAAACTAACTCACCGTACTTTATTTATCTTACGAAATATAAATTATTAAGTAAAATAAATTATAAAAACTCCTCACGCTTCTATCTACGCCCATGAAGAAAGGAATTTAAATGTAATATTGAAGTAATTGCTTCCCAATTCAACGGCAAAAAGCAGATGTGCGGTTAACCGAATGAATAGTGCTATTCAATAACTGCGTGTTGTACTTAGCGATGTTATAGACTATTTATATGGTCCATAAAGAATATTATTATGGCGTCGAGTTTTCTTGCATTTCCTTAGCCTGTAGCCAGGAATCATTTTATTCTACCTACATATCTGAGGGTATGAGTTCGCTCGTCTGCAGCTGATGCTACGAAGGAGCGGAACAAAACTATTAAAAGAAATCTAATTAAATGTTAAATATTAAATATTAAATATTTCAGAAATTTCTAATTGTATCTCTAGATTTAGCACGATTAAGACATTCACGAATTGTACAAATTAAAGAGTGTCTCCACTTGGAAGCTATCTTTCCTTCTTGCAACCTTTATTTACATTATGTATTTTATGTATGTAAAAAATCACCGCTGTCTTTAAAATTTTCCTCTCGATAATATTACAAGAACTAGCTTCGCACAGAATGATACGAATAAGTAATCCATCTAGCTTATGATTTATTATTATAAATATGCATAAAACCATATACATACATATTGCAGTGGAATTTGCTTTGAAATTGCTTATTAATTTTTTTTTCACACTACAGCTTATATCGCCGGCTAATCAGTCTAGTAGAATCCACGAACTGCCATCTCATGAATCGTTCCTTGCGGATCAGGTTTAGATTTCGTTTTCCAAAATAAAACCATAAACACAAATAAAACACGAATCAGTTCCTTTATGTTGGTGTAATTAAAAATAAAAATAAAAAAAATCCCTCTACAAAGTGTATAGGGTGCTAAAGCATCATCAAACAGTAGCAATGGAGGAAACACTCTTTGTGAATAATGACTCGCACACAGAGAAAAACCTCTTTTGAATCTCGATCAAACATAAAACTAATAAATACTAGTGAAATCTGTCAAGTTTAACCTCTAATGTGACCCCTTCAAACAAATATCAAAAACAAATAAGTTTTCAAAACTCACGAAAATTGAAATTTTGTCATGCGCCAAAATAACATAACAAGGTCAAACCCCACTACAGAAACTCCAACCTTGAATTCAAAATGTTCTCGAAATATTATTTTAAGAAAAAAAAACTTCCCTTACAAAAAACATGACAACTTTCGCTAATATCCATATACTACTTTCAAATATAAATTATTACAATAAATACATGAAATTATAATAATGAAAATAATCATGATATCAAATATATAAACAAAATATTTTTTTATCAACTTACATAGATCTGTGTGCGATTTTATAAAATACACGAGAGATATCTTTTTCACAAAATTTCAAATAAACATAAAACACTCGCATAAATCGAATTAAGATTAACTTGCACCTTACACTAAATGCAAAAACAAAATACAACCCGAATTTATACAACAAAGAATAAAATTGATTATTTTATCCTTTAATAAACCGAACACTTTAGCAGTCAAGATATCTCTAAATCAAAATGAAATTTCCATATCCGCTTGTCCATTCCCACCATCTATAAAATCAAAATCTATACAGACAACACATTTTTACAAATACAATATCCGAAAAAGCGGCAAGTTCAATCCTTTGGACAACCTATATATACAAGGGCTAATCATAATTTCATACATTATAAAATTTATTTTATTTATAAAATAATATATATATATATATAACGATCCCCGTCTGAAATAAATAAACATACAACTGAGATAGCTAATTTTTTTAAAATGTCCCTATTACTGAGTTCGATATAGTTCAATCATTTTCCTTACTTGTCCAAGGAAAATCCATAACAATATGTACATAGTTTACTGAGTTAAATATCTACATTATTTACTGTTTAAATAATAAAATTACAGCTATGACCTGAAGTATCTTACGTGGTATGTGACCTTGAAATCCGTGGACATCCGGAAAAGAAGACGCACCTTTTTAGTAATGACAGAGTCAAACCATATGATGCACGTGATTATATGACTTCCAGTCAAACAGGTGTGCTCTTAAGTGTATTTGTACATAAACGTATAAAATACACACATTTTTGTAATTTAATATTTTGCTTGTATTGGACGTAAATATACATAATTTGAATATTTAAATGTAGCGGATATGTAAAACTAGTAACACACAGCTGTTGCATATTTAAGAAAGATACAAGGGCCTCGTTAAAATTAGGTTTTGCTTGTTACACATTATGCACTGTTATAGGTTTTCGCCATGGAATTTATGAAAAAATTTCGTAATTTTGACAGTCTGTTCGATATTTTTCATATTTTCCTTTTTTATGTTAACAAATCCTTGAACACCTAAAATATTTACTATAATACTTCCTCACTTTGTACCCTATTTAAGTATATAGAATGACTTCATCAGGTGGATGAAATACTGAAGTATTGCATCCACCTGATGAAGCCATTGTATGGCGAAACAATATTGTAGTGGCATTTACAATAAAAGAATTTTTGAAACTAGAAGTTTAATTACTTAATTTTGTGGGCAGAGTTACTTCTGCTTTAGCAAAAAGTATATTTAAGTTTATTACAGTACCAAATAAACTTCCTCTCATATCCTAATCAAAAAGTCTTTCTTTCCTTTATGGGTGTTATAACCAGTATGTGATATTGTATATCTTAATATAGCTTTAAAGGATAAATTTGATCATATGTACAGTAGAAGAAATTGAAAAATTTGTTTTCTTGGAACCTCGCGAAGCATTTTACAAAAAACAAAAATATTTGTAAGGTCGCTTTTACCACTTAAAATGGTTTGTTGCACTAACCGAAAACGGTTTCTTACATAATTCTTATCGGACTACTTAAGCGCCACGTCGTTGAAATCAGTCTCCTCGGGTTTGGTTAACTTTTCATGGAAAATATGACATTTTTCGACACATAAGAGAGTACCGTTTTTGTAAAATTAGAAAAAATTAAATGCCGTGTCGTGATTAATTTTTTGCATTTGAAAGGGAATACGACTGCGCAAACTAAAACTTAGTTGGACGTTGTTTACGGGGACTCTGCTCCATCATTTGCCACCATGAAAAGATGGGCAACTGATTTCAAACGTAGTTGCATCAGTTTGGTTTATGAGCATTCGGGACGACCAAAAACTGTCACCACTACAGATAACATTGAAAATGTTTACCAGATGATACTGGACGACGGTTAGAGAAATAGCAGTTTCCACGCATTCAAGGTAATACTTATTTAAGGCAACACGTGCTCCTTAATTACTGTATTTTTCGACATTCTAGTTTATTTATGTAACTAGGCTACATTAAGTAGGTTAGTAAGTAAGTAGAGATGATATGTATATATATACAGTAGTACCCCGTTATCCGCCGACTCCGTATCCGCGGTTTCAGTCATCCGCGATTTACCTATGATGAGCAGAAAACGCGTTATATCAATAAATATGAAAGTTATAGGAGCATTTGTCGATATATCGTCGTATATATGAGTCATCCCCTCAATTCGGCGCTCTCTCATAATAAGTTAAACAAGTTGGAACGTGCCACTCGCTTTTACTTGTACATATAAACGCTCCTGTTAATTATGAGTTTAGTACTATTCGAATTGTCGGACAAGACAGTGCTTGCAATAGTTTTTAAATAAAGCAAGTACATTTGAAAATCATTTTAAAATGGCTTCTAAACCAAAAAGAATACGTGAAATGCTCACTATTAGTGAAAAAATAAAAATCATTAATATGATTGAAATAGAAAAAAAATCTATTGCAACTGTTGCTAAAATATACAATAAAAACGAATCTTCGATACGAGAAGTGTTAAAAAACAAAGATAAGATTCGAGCTAGTTTTTCTAGTGCACCCCAAACTGCAAAAGTTGCAACCACAATACGTAATAAAGTGTTACTTAAGGTAGAAAATGCCTTAAATTTATGGGTGGAAGATATGACAAGAAAACATATTCCTATCGATGGCAAAGTGCTACAACAAAAGGCGTTGGTTTTATATAAAGATATGCAGACCCAAGATTATACTGAAGGGGAAGGAAAATCATTCACAGCAAGTAGGGGGTGGCTGCATAGATTTAAAACTCGGTTTAATCTAAAAAATATAAAAATGACAGGGGAATCTGCGTCGGCTGATCATGTAGCTGCTGCCCTGTATCCAGAAAAATTTAAACAAATTATTGCAGAAAAGAATTATCATCCTAAGCAAGTTTTTAACTGCGATGAGGCTGGTCTTATGTGGAAAAAAATGCCTCAACGGACTTATATTCATAAGACTGCAAAGAGTGCACCAGGCTTTAAAGCAATTAAGGATAGACTTACCTTGATATTTTGTACAAATGCAGCTGGTCATATGATTAAACCCGGACTTGTTTACCGATCACAGAATCCACGTGCTCTTAAATACAAAGATAAAGCTTGCCTGCCTGTGTTTTGGCAATCAAATCAAAAGGCGTGGGTTACGGCTGTTCTATTTACACAATGGTTTCATCAATGCTTTATTGCGGAAGTGAAAAGATATTTGGAAAAGGAAGAATTACCATTTAAAGTGCTGCTGATACTAGACAATGCTCCTGGGCATCCTGTGTCACTAGGCATAGAAGATAAAAATGTTGAAGTGCTTTTTTTACTACCTAACACGACCTCATTGCTTCAGCCCCTTGATCAAGGTGTCATTAGATGCTTTAAAGCCATATATATTCGACAGGTTTTCGAAATGCTGTATGCAATGGCTAACGAATGCTCTGATATCGGGCTCATGGAATGCTGGAAGTCATTTACAATTGCTGACGCAATTCTATTTATCAAAGGAGAGATGGAGGAATTAAAGTCAGAAACGATAATAGCATGTTGGAAAAATCTGTGGAATGACATCGTTCTTAGTTCTGAAGACACACATGATATTAATTCACATCTAACGATATTTAACATAGCGCAGAAAATAGATGGAGAAGGATTTAACGATATAACCCAAGAGGAACTCAGTGATTACATAAACGAAGAGGATCAAGTATTCACCAACGAGGAATTGGAAGACCTTGTGAAATCTACTCCAGAAGCGAGTGACGATGAGGATGAGGGTCAACAAGAACTGTCAGCATGGACGCTTGAAAAATTTTCAGCGATATTTCGAACTGCTCAAACATTAAAAGAACAGATAGTAGAATATGATCCAATAATGGAACGCAGTATAAAAATTACTCGCACTATAATAGAAACCTTGAAACCTTTGGAGGATTTGTTTATTGAAATGAAAAGACAAAAACGACAACTACCAATAACAATGTTCTTTGAAAAATTCGACAAAACTATCGATAATGCACAGCCATCAACATCGTTTGCTTCGGATCTAAGTAAACAATCGACTGCTAACTTGGACTTGGAGGAAGATTAATGAATATGTAGCTCACGATGATAAAGTTTTTCTTGTTGTATATTTTCTTGTTGTGTTTGTAAATATATATATATACATATATATATATATATATATATATATATATATATATATATATATATATATATATATATATATATATATATCAAAAATTTATTTAAATTCGGGTAAGCGGTCAATTAAAAAACTCCTTTATTAAATTACCCTATATTTCGCAACACTTTGTCGCTTCTTCTGGGGTAAAAAATGTAGAGTTAAAAAATAATAAAATTGACGTACAAAATATAAAAATGATAGATATAAAAAAAAAAAATAAAAATGAATAAAAATTAAATTTTTTTTTTTTTATATCTATCATTTTTATATTTTGTACGTCAATTTTATTATTTTTTAACTCTACATTTTTTACCCCAGAAGAAGCGACAAAGTGTTGCGAAATATAGGGTAATTTAATAAAGGAGTTTTTTAATTGACCGCTTACCCGAATTTAAATAAATTTTTGATAATATATCACGGTCGATCATTTCTTTTCAATTATATATATATACAGGTTCGGTCTACAATCATCTTGCATGCGGCTTCCCATACATAAGGCGTGAGAAGTTGCCAAACCGTATCTATCTAACAAATATACATACGAGAGCCGGCAAGTAGACCTTTAGAGAAATAAAAATGTTCTTCTAGATTAGTGGTTTGCCGAAGCAAATGTGATAGACAACGTACTTTAATTTTACCAGTACTTTTGTTGGAGAATTGACAAATGAATATGAATGTATTCCGTAATAGTGTACCAGCTATGCACATGTACAATATTGTTAACAACGAGCGCAAAAAACATAATTTGAGAATCTTTTAGGTAAATAGTCATTAAATACAAGCTGTAAAAAATAGTAAATAGTAAAAAACACTACCAAAGTAGACGTATTGAAGTAAGAGAAAGAAAATGCTCTTCTAAAGGCAATAAATTTTAAAATAAAATAGATAAAAAAAATAAAGAAAATTCTTGGAAAACAAAATGAAAAAATTCAATAAATATAATTTCTGGGGAAACAGGAAGAGTACGATAAACTAAAAGAATAATTCTAAATAATGGAAATTAAAATATACTTCTAAAATAAACGGAATTCTTGAAAAACCAAATTAAAACTTCTCAATTAATCAAATGTTCGAATAATCCACCTCTTTGCTCCTGACAGTACGCAAGTCTATGATAAAAATTATTTCGTACATTCGAAAACATTTCCGGGGTTATCGTATTTGCACAATCAACAATTTTTTGTTGTAGTTCCCCAAGATTACGTGCTCGATTGTGCTGATGACTCTACAGGGTTTGTTTTACATACCCCCAAAAAAAGAAATCCAGGGGCGTTAGGTCGGGGGATCGTGGCGGCCAAACAATTGTACCAACGGAACTTATTAGACGTTCATAAAATGTTTCCCTTAAAAATGCTTGAACCAGACGAGCAGTATGGGCAGGACAGTTATCCTGCTGGAGCCAGATATCGCCAAAATTAACCTTAAGGGCACGAAGAGCTGGTATAATTACATTTTGCAGCATTTGCAAATATTTAGCTGCTGTGAAGGTGCCGTCAGTAATAAAAGGACCAATGGTTTTGATCCCCCAAAATGCCGGTCCACACGTTCAATTTTTGGGGATACTGGGTACGCAGAGGTAGATAGATATGACAATTTGCTTTAGACCAATATCTTGTAGCCATTGGATTATGACGCCCATGTAAATAAAAGGATGATTCGTCCGTAAACAAAATATTTGTAATAAAATTGTTATTGGCAATGACCTTCTCCATAACCTGTTCGCAAAATGCAACGCGTTTTGATTCATCGTGAGGAAATATTTCTTGACGTTTTTGAATTTTAAAGCTACGGTATCCTTGCCTATTCAAGATTTTTCTTACAGTTCTCGCTGGTATATTGACTTGTTCGGCAATTTGGCGCGATGAGCATGGTTCATTATGTTCAACCGCGCTACATACTAAAACTTCCCGTTCTTCTCTTCCTTCATTCAATACGCGCATTCTAGGTACCTTATTTATACATTTTCGACAATTTTGCACACACCCAGTAGCTTCAAACTTATGAACAATACTCATTATTGTTGGTATTGTAGGCACAGGCCTATTTTGGAAAGAAAAAATAAATCGCCCTACTACCTCTTGAGCAGTACTACCAGAGTAGTACCACTTAATAATTTGTATCCTTTCCTCGTTAGTATAAACCAACATATTGAATAAAAACTATAAAAACAGGCCAAAATCAAATAATACAAAATATAACTGCCAATTAGAAACAAATTAAATTCAACAATAAAATTAATAAATGTGAAGTAGGTAATTCTTATAATATTAACTTCAGATACTTATTAAGAATATCACGAACGTGAATAATAATATAAAAATTAAGAAAACAACCACCAACATGCACAATATTGGCCTCTTATGATCGAAACTATCGTATCGACCTGTCTTTAAGGGTTCCCACTACTTTTCTCGAACAGTACTTGCGCACTTGTGTATTTAACTTGGCAACTACGTTCGTTTATATACATGGACTTGTAGCTCGCATTTAAGGTAAAAACGGGCCAAACGTGTATATATATATATATATATATATTCCATAAATATATATATATATATATATAACTTATATATTTATTAAACTTAAATTCTATTTGTGCCACAGCACAAGAATATTTATTATAATATAATATAATTTAAATATAATATTTATTTATTGTTTATTTATTTGAAATAAATATTATATAACTTATTTTTTCTTGTTTCATTGTTTTAACTTTGCTTCATATTTCATATTGTACTCGAAAATAAAGCGTTCGCTACTATCCGCGGTTTTCAGTATCCGCGGAAGACCACAGAACCAAACCCCCGCGGATATGGGAGTACTACTGTATATATATATATATATATATATATATATATACTAAAGAGTCCGCCTCAGAACGAAACTATACCGAGGATCAGGCAACATTACATGACTATCCTACCAGCCACTTCTGACATCACCTGATCTATACCTGACATTTAAAAACAGTGTTGACATTTTGTTGGCGTAAGCAGAAAATTGTTAAAAACATTAAACATATGAATCAACCTTAATAGGTTGACAATAATATTTTATTTTCTAGAATAAAAACATTTTAACTATATTGTAATGAAATTAGAAATATATAAATATACTTAATAGATTGATTATTTATCATTTTTGTGCGACTTTGATATCACAACAAATTCTTGCTTAAATAAAGTAAAATACATTATATACGAAGTTTATTTCTGAAACTATCTGTGCGCCCGAGTTTGCGCTTGATCATTGTTCTATCACTTCAACACTGTAATTGTGTTTTCTTACATTTCTAATAAATACCTGGGTTTCATCTAGAAGTAGTAGAAAGTTCGGGTAGTTCCCCATGTTATTTAGTTTTCCGACTTACCGTGCGTTTGGGGTTCGTTCCGGATTTCACTTGGTCCTGGTTATAGCTTCGTTCCAAGGCGGACTCATTAGAGGTCGGTTTTATGGGTAGAATAAATAACACACTCGGCAAAAATATAAATTAACGTTTAATATATACGTAACAATAACATTACACGTTACGATGTTCACTTGTATACTGTCGATAAGATTAGATGCACAAGACTCCCTCGTTCTCCTCTTCTGTCTTTAATATATATATACTCTACTTACTTACTAACCTACTTAATGGAACCTAGTTACTTACTTAAACTAGAATGCCGAAAGTTGCAGTAATTAAGGAGGACGTGTTGCGTTAAATAAGTATAACATTGAATGTGAGGAAATAGGTGTCCTACTTTAGTTATCATACTATGCACATATTAAAAGAACGCGTTTGTCATATATTGACTGAAGAATTGCACATACGAAAGCTATCCACACGTTGAGTGTCGCGCTTGCTCACCTTGGACCAAAAACGCATTCGAATAAACATTTCCAAGGCCCTGTTGGAGCTGTTTAAGCGAAATGAGTCAGGATTTTTTTTGCGTCGATTCATAACTGCATGTGAAACTTGGATCTACCACTATACTCCTGAAATGATAGAACAGTCAACAATGGACTACAAAGGATGAACCTGCCCTGAAGAAGGTGAAGACGGTTCGATTGGTCCGGAAGGTGATGGCGACTGCTTTTTGGGATACTCAGGGAATTGTATTCGTCGATTATCTTGAAAAAGGTACAATCATAACAGGAGTGTATTTTGCATCACTACTTGATAAGCTGAAGGCAGAAATTTACAAAAAAAGGGCCACATTTCAAGAAGAAGAAAGTGCTGCTCTATCAAGACAACGCACGAGTTGATTTTCTAAATTTCCCAAAGTTTTGCTTAGAGGACAGATCGAACGAGATCATTGCATGCGTAAACGCTTATTTTGCGGAGCAAGATGCCAACGATTATTTGGAAGGGTGAAAGAGGTTAGAGCTGGGAAAATGTATGAACTTAAAAAGAGGCTATGTTGAAAAATAAAACCATATTTAACCGGAAAAATATTTGTTTCTGTTAGGCTCAAAACATTTCAGACTACTCTCGTAGTTCCATGTAATATGATCCTGCTCAAACTTTTATTTTTCTTATTTATATTTTTATTTAGAGTATGTTTTCGCAAGTTCTTTTCTTCATCGGAGCTGTGTAATAACGAGCAACACATGTTATGTACTTACATTGTTTTATTACAGGTAAATTTAAATTAGCGTGGAGTTACGTTACTTGAACAGGTCAACCGAAAAATTGATGAATTGTTGTCGTCTTATTACTTTCTCTTTGCTTCCTATTATTGCGTAAATCACTTGTAACATATTTTTCGACAAAATACTGTGTTATTGTTTTCTCATTTCAAACGTTTTTAACATAAGAATCTGGTTATGTGTTATGTAGTATGTAGAAGTAAATACGAAATGATTAGTATATTGTGTATATGTAGAATTATTAAATAGACTTTGATTTTAATAAATAATTTGAATGTTTGAAACTTATGTTACATCCTTTTAGAATATTTCATAAACTTGCCAGTCAACACACAACACACAATTATGTTTAACATTCTGTAGTACAATCATTTTTATTTGTTTTCTGATTGGCAAACCTTGATTGACATGTGTAATGGTTCTTCTCTTTCATTACTTTGCAGGTAACGCTGCTGTTTACCGCTAGTTTGACCGACCGTTGTATGTGCCTTCTTCGTCGTCGTCTTCTTCTGTTTCCTCTGTCTGTTGGCATTGCGATATTTTCGCCCTTATCTTTCTTCACAAACGGTGGAAGACACCGGTAACCTTTATTTCATTCGCAGAAGTCGAAGACGGTCGCAGAATTAACGGTTGAAGAGACGTTTGCGCGAACTTCTAAAAGGCGTTAACGGAACACCCGTCTGTTCAATTTATGTATGTGATTCAGTCGGTTTACATCAAAGAATGCGAAGAAATGTATATATTTCTATTGAAAAGTATAGAATACAAAATTGGGATGACGCCCAATTCTTTACAAAAGTAATATCTCGCTTTAATTACTGTTGATGTAATACATTTAAACGTCAGAAAATGGTATAATAAATAGTATAAAATGCAAAAATCTCAAAATATATACAGTGTGACATGTTCGTAGTAACCACTTTTATAGATAAAGAAGGAACATTAAATAATTCTGCAATAAATTTTTAATTGAGGAAAGAAAGAAATGAGTTATACCTGTGATAGGTAGATGGATGGGAGGATGCCTAGAAAGAAGGACAATAATGTCATCCATAAACGAATTCACCTCACCACTGAGGCCAGGGCAGAGGGGATCGTTCGCAAGAAGGAGTGCTACCGCCCATGTTATAGGTGATCTTAGTAGACAATCACCTTAAGAGATTATTCAATAAAGGCTTTCATTGCTTGGCATACGCAACTAGGTCATTTGCGAAGGTTATACATTATGTTCGTTGCAGAAAATTGTTTCATTTATTACGAGTTTGTTCTTTCTCATTGTAGCTTCCGGAACCAAGTTAAATAATGTTGTCATCAAAGGGTCCCTTGTCTTACCTCTTTTTTTAAAATTTCAAACCCATCAGACCCGCACTCTTACAAACTATGTCCTTCATTTGAGTTAAGGTTATCTTGATAAATTTAATATTCTTGTTGATATTTTCAATCTTACTTGGTATCTCCAATTCGTTTAATGCTTTCTTATTTGAGTTTTTATTTTCTGGCTGTTTTCCTAAATTCTTTTAATATTTTGCCTTAATTCATGTTTACTGCTATTTTTGTGAAAAATGGAATGGGAAAATAAAAAAATAAATTTACTGATCCGAATTGGTGGAGACTGTGGCTTGTTACGGTATTTTGGTGAATGGTGTATATCCATAGTGCTTTCGCTAACCTGTCGGACATGCGTGAATTGCTTCGCAGAGATAATTCGTGTTTGCGTGGGACTTCGGTCACTACCATTGAAGACTTCGGCTAGACTAGTTGTCTTTTTGTTTGTTTGCCGCGGCGTGGTTTTTTGTATCGAGAAAATTTACACCGAAATAGGTGGTTTATTTGGCGGCATACAGTGTTTGTGCAACCTAAATTTATATGATTGGATTGGCGTTATTGTCTATGCCACAGGTTTACTGCACCCTCGATTATCTCTAGGGTTCTTGTGTCGAACTCCTGCTTCCGGCTTCTATAGCTATTTGATGAGTAGTTTTGCCGTTCAAATAAAAAATCATCGGTAGTGGAGAATCTGTTGCAGGAGTGAATTACTACACGTGGACCGGAAGTTTCATCTAGGACCACGTTTCAAGCGGAAACGACTCTATTGCTGTGGGTTATCTCCGAATTACGAGTATATCTACAACTTGCAAGGTAGAGCTGTACTAATTACGCCGTTTTAACTGCTTAAATATTCCTCAAGAATTTGCATTTGTGCTATAAATAATAGTATCTGTATTGTTACATACTGAAAAATAAAGAATCATTAATTTAACCCCTTTTGTCTTGTGTTAATATCGATTTGTCATTATTTTTGTGTATTTAATATTTGCGTTGATGCATATAGATTATATTAAAATTTATCGTCTCAATTTAATTAACGTACATAACTTTGGTATTTTTTTTATAATTAGGGTTATAGGATATATATTACTAAGTTTTCATGCATAAGCCTTAATTTCGATTGTGAATGCATAATTGAGATCTCACGTAAACGTATTTTTTGTGCATATATCATCGTGATATACAGGATGATATCAGAGTTTCAATTCATTTTGCATTTTGGAATTTATAAATAGAGAGAGTAAATGTTTAACATATATATATATATATATATATATATATATATATATATATATATATAACAATGAGTGTTGGGGAATCCGGCAATAAAAAACCATTATTTAGTTAATGAGAGTTCTTTATTTTTTTACCCTATATTTCGCTCTGAGGTTTAGAGCTTCTTCGGGGGTCACTTTAATAAGAAAAAATATACAACTTAGCTATTTAGTCAAACAATCATAAGAAAAATTATACTTACAAATGTGAACTGTTTGTTGTGAGAAAATTATAAATTACAAAAAGCATAAGAGGTCGATAAATTTGCCAATTGTCCCACGTGACACAAACACGTGGGACAATTGGCAAATTTATTATAACTAGTAAAAAAGTTCTTATAAGATTTTTTGTTAAAAAATTGAATTTCTAACAGAAAATGATATAATATACAGGGGTTTCCATTTGAAAAAAACATATTTTTCGGGAAAACTCGAAAACGCGCTGCTCATTTGTTTTTTTTAATTCTTCCATCTTAAAGAGCGTTAAAAGTATTACTAGTTTGCTAATTTAAACAATCTTGTATCTTTAATAATAACAAAGTTACCAATGGTGAACACTTAATTTGGATTGCCCTGTATATATATATATATATATATATATATATATATATATATTTATTTAAATTATTAGTTACCAAATTTAATTATATACAGGGCTTCATGTATTCACATATTTTCAAACAATTTACGTTTTTCTTTTCTATGGTAACTTGTAAATTGTCTTTTCTGCAGAAACGTTCATAATCAACTTGGTTCTTTTTTTAGGACGTTTCCTTTTAATTCTTATTATCTCCTGTATTCGAACTTATTTGTTTTTTTTTTCTTTGTGGGTTTGTTAGCGTAAGTACGTTCTACTCGTGACGTATACCCTCTACGGCAAGCAACCCTTAAAACGCGGTGGTATCCTTTTAAAATTATAGTCACTTGTTCAATGTTTCGACAAGAATCACATGACTATCTTCACTGAGATCTACGCCGTTGGCACTGGCTGGATGTCTCGTAAATTTTGAGATCATCGTGCCCGCGCAAGGTAAGTCCGAGGAGGGTTGTAGGATTGTGCCAAATTTAATTAAGGCCAGTTGTGTTGCTTGCCCTTGATGTAGGTTACAATCTGAAACAGACAGAAACAAGAAAAATCCCCAACGCCAATATAAACTAATAAACTCTAAATTCGTATTTCGACAACTAAGTTGCCATCTTCAGTAGAACAATCTGAAAATGATAGAAGGAGTTAAACGTATCGTCTTTGGCTAAGGTATAACCTTTAAAGATGTATTAGGAATTATACTTGTTTCCGACTGTTTCAAATTTGCTGAGTTTAACAAATTTTTAATAATTTAATTTTGCTTTAGGTGACGAAGCATTGTCATGCGTGAATGTATTTCAAGCATTATTTTCATTAAATGTGCCAATACATGGCAGTAAGTACTTTTTCAAAAAATCTTTATATCGTGTCTGATTCATTGCACCTTCAGCGAAATACAACAGTCGCGGGCCTTGTGTGGTAATGTAGGACCATATAATTGCAGAATGTATATTTTAATTATACTTTGGGGTACAATGTAGACTGCCTCCACGTGGTGTACCCTGGAAACGTGACTTGTCACGGCTAAATAGTCTACACTGTTAGGCTGTTAGACCTAGCAAGGATTTCCTAGTAAAGAGTCAGTATGATCAGCGAAATTCTAACAAACGATGCTCTTCAGAACCCATCGACGAGGGACATAGGAAACACCCTGAAGATTTTACAACTGAACGTTGAAGGCATGTGCAGACCTAGATTTGAATAACTACTGAGGCTCTTGAATGATAATTCGGTGGACGTCGCCTTACTACAAGAGACCCATTGCGCCGATGAAACGCAACTTAGCAGCAGATCCAAATTACCGGGATACTCCCTGGCAGGCAGTAGCTAGCCATCACACGACCTATGGAACAGCCACCTATATACGCATGTTATTTAATGCTGTACTCAATATGCCATACGAAATAAATAAATTATACTTCCATTTTTATAACCCCCGTCTGGACGTCTTCTGACTGACTAACGACGTTCTATCATTGCCTATTGGATTCGTCCTTGAATACTGACTATAGTAAATTATAAAATTTGAGTTTCAAAGAGTATCTCTTTCTTCGAAACGATTTGGAAAATGCTTCTGCTTACTTAATACAATAAGTTCGTATTAAGAATTAATCAGATTAGACCTACTTGTCTGAAAGTCTGCCTAGAATACTGAGACTTTCAGAAAACAATATATTGCTGTCACAATGGATTACTCATTTTTTTTTAAAATGTTGTTTAATTATAAAATTTTTACGAGGAGCAGTCTTCAAAACCTTTGCGAGAAGCAGTGTTACTCAACAGATTGCCTAGTAGGAAATAGAACTTGAAATTGTGAAAGTATCGACATTGATATGCTTCTCTATAGGTAAATATACTTGCTCGGTATGATGCAGGCCCTAACAAGACTAATATGCAGATAAATAATTAAATGAAACATCTAGGTTGGTTAAAGGTTCTTTCAAATTAATTTAGTCATGTAGAATTGGAAGTTGACACTTCTAAAGCATCTTTAGAAGTTTATAATTAACGATGAGTAAAGTTCGTCCTTTATAAGTCCACGAAATTCCTCCATAGCGTCTAAAATTTAGGACAAGTCTTTTAAAACAATCGATAAATATTAACAATCAACCACAGAATAGTTAACTGGCATCATCTAACTAGCCTCGGGTAACACTGACCAAAAATTAAATTTTTCTTTCTGCTGACTATGATCTGAGACTTGTTTTTAATTAATATTGTTACGCTAATGCCAAACATGAAACCAATTTGTCTCTAACACGTCAACTTTTCTTTCTACTGCACTTTTTGTTTGCCGATTTCAAAATTATTGAAAATCGTTAAGTAAACGCAGCAAATTCTTAGTTGTTCAAAGATTTGAAAGACATTTATATCATTAGCATAATGTACACTTGTACCTGATAATATTTAAGTACTTAACGAACTAATTAAGTACTAAACAATTATAAAGAAATACAAGTCTCTTAAGCTAATCCTGTTCATTAAGTGACCATATTAAGGTTTAATGAGATTCTATTAGGAAGTATTGATGACTTAGGACTATTTAAAAGTAAACAAGGGTGATAATAAAACGTTAGTTACATATTAGCTGTTAGGGAAGAAACTACATAATGTCTACTACTCGAAGATGTGTAAATAGTGCCGATTCGTTCTACTAGATTTGTGGCAGCTTCATCGTTCCCAGTTAAAGGGTAATTATTACTGCTTTCGTTAAGAAAATGTATTAGGCTTATTTTGACGTAATACTTGCTGATCAAGACAAGTCGTAGGCTCCACTTAATGTGTGTAAACCATGTGTGGAAAATTTGTTACAGTGGAGCAAGGAAAATCGCCAGAAATTAGGTTTTGTCGTTCCAATGATATGGCGTGAACCGAAAAATTACGTAAATGATTGCTATTCTTGTTTAGTTCAGACCTCAGGTTATACGTAATAAGAATAAGAATAAAATTGTATATCCTAATATCGACTCCACGATTCGACCAGTTCCTCATTCCGATGAAATACCCATGCCAGATTATGAAAAGCTTCCTTCACTTGAGTACTCGCATGCTGAAGACATGGCAGATGCTATTGAGGAGCAAGATTCAGATGTACATTGTATAATTTCTAATGATGGACCACAACTTTTTACTTCTAGCTACACTTACTTACCAGCTTACCAGATTAAATGAAAAGGACTTTTTCGAGCAAAGTACGAATATAACTTTTTATCGTAGGTAAAGTAATCTTGTGCAATATTCTAAAGAAGAGTGTGAATTTGTTTATTGTAACAATGTGCAAGGTTTGCTAACTAAAATGGGCGTTGTACAAAATGACCCAAGTGAGTGGCGTTTGTTTATCGAAAGTTCCAACAAAAGCCTCAAATGTGTCCTACTACACATCGGGAATGTTTTCGGCTTAATTCCTATTGGATATTCCGTTCAACTGAAGGAAACAAATAACGACATTGAGAAGATTATAAAGTTACTAAAATATACAGACCATAACTGAATAATAAAAGAATATTATAAGTCAACCTTTAGTCGACAGAGAAAAAGTAATTTTTCCACCTCTTCACATCAAATTGAGTAATATGATGCAGTATTTAAAGCTCTAGATTTGCAAGGTAACTGCTTCGAGTACATATGTGAAAAGTTTTCGCGACTAAGTTACGGAAAAATTAAAGCTGCGGTATTTGATGGGCCTCAAATTAGAACTTAAATGAGAAATCCAAATTTCATCAACTCCATGACGAAGCTGAGAAAGAAGCCTGGACTTCATTCACGATGGCCGGGAACAATTTTCTTGGAAACAAAAAAGCCTGCAATTATATATATCTAGTGCAATCAATGCTTAAAAAATTTCACCGCCTAGATTGTAACATGAACATAAAGCTTAATTTCCTTCATAGTCATCTGAAAATTTAGGTGCTGTAAGCGATGAACTAGGCGAGAGATTTCATCAAAATTTAAAAATCATGGAAACTCGGTACCAAGAAAGATGGGATCATGTATGATGGCCGACTACTGTTTGAGTGTTCAAAGAGATTATTATTGTTTTTCCCTTTATAAAGACTCTTGTAATTTTTTAATGATTATTGTGTAAATACAGGCTAGGCCAAAATGACCGAAGGGGTTTGAGTTCATTATAACTTCTTATTTAGGACATAATCATTAAATTTTTTTAATTTTAAATACAGTATATTAATGGAGAATATTTTTAATTTAGTTATGAAAAATTATATCTCGCAAGTGGTGGCCATTTTCTGCTTCGCATATTCGTGCTCTTTCCAAAACATTTTCCATAACCTTTCGCAAAACTTCACGTGTTATGTTGTTGATTTCGTCGCGTATATTATTTTTTAATTGCTGTTTGGTTCGAGGCTTATTAATATAGACTTTTCCTTTCAAATAACCTCAAAGGAAACAGTCTGAAGCGGTTAAATCCGGTGACCGCGGAGGCCAGTTAAAATCGCTTGTACGGGAAATAATTCGTTCACCAAAGATGTCGCGTAAAGGAGCCATTGTGTCCCTCGCAGTGTGCGCTGTGGCTCCATCCTGTTGGAACCATAATTGTGGACGGTTTTCCACGGCTGGCCTTAAAAAATTTTCCAACATTGTCCAATATCTAACACCAGTGATGAAAACGGCGACACCGTGTTCATTTTAAAAAAAATTGGGCCAATTATCCTTTCCGACGAAACACCGCACCAAACGGTATACTTAAGTGTGTGTAATTCTCGCTGTTGAACTACTCTTGGATTTTTCGTATCCCATATCCTGCAGTTTTGCCTATTAACGAACCCATTTAATTGGAAATGGGCTTCGTCGCTCATAATTAAATTATGAATAAAATCATGATTTTCTTCTGCTTTTTGACGAAAATAAATTGCATAATCAAGTCGTTGCTGGTAATCTGTCGGTTTCTATTGTTGGACAAGCTGAATTTTGTATGGAAACATTCTTATTGTATGCAAAATTCTCTGCAGCGACCCTCTTGAGAAGCCAAGTTGTGTCGAACGTCTCCTGGTTGAT
Organism: Melolontha melolontha; assembly: GCA_935421215.2. Classification (NCBI taxonomy): domain Eukaryota; kingdom Metazoa; phylum Arthropoda; class Insecta; order Coleoptera; family Scarabaeidae; genus Melolontha; species Melolontha melolontha. The sequence goes on from CAKXYW020000001.1 coordinate 586,666, forward strand.
GTTTCTCCATCTTCCCGAATACTCTCCTGTACCCGTTCAATATTGTCATCCGTGTGCACCGTTCGTCGTCTGCCGGCACCAGGAAGGTTCCTTACTGCCCCTTGTTCTCGAAAATTTGCAACCAGACGGTTTATTGTTGACCCTGAGGGTTCAACCCGCACATTAAACTAACGACGATATGCACGCTGAGTCAAAACAATGGATCGTTGATTTGAGAAATAAAGTTCAACGATTTTGGAACGTTGCTCAATTGTGTACTGTTCCATTTTAAATTCCCCAAGTCTTCTTTACAAAATACTGAAAACAAAAAAAATATATATAATAAGAAAGTTATAAGGAATTAAAACCCCTTCGGTCATTTTGGGCCACCCTGCACTTACACTATACTCGTGGCTAACTTTTATTGAAATAAATAAATGAATTATTAATTTTTTACTTTTTTCGTGTTGGCCAGTGTAATAAATAAATTGGTAGGTAAGAAGTCATGAATTGTCTGGAAATTCCTCGATAGATTATATACAGATGCCGATAGCTCTAAGGTTAATATGGCCAAGAAAGTGGATAAATTTATCTGAATTATCTATGTGGTTATGAAAACCAACGCACTAGTCATTATAGGTGTGGATATTGTTGGTTTTCTACGATTGAAGTATTTGAATTTGGCAAAACCGTTGCCTTAAATTTTGGTTTAATACTATTTATTTATTTGTGTATGTATTAGTATATGGACTGCTTCTGGCAACAATAAAAAAATATTCTAAGTCTTTAACTAGAATTACTAGAATTATCACAAGAATGACTTGAAAGTTTGTAAGAAATTACAAGCAAAAGTTTAGACCTTGAACGAGTTAATATTCAAAACATTGCTTTTCAGAGGTAGATATTCTCTTTTGCTATTTTTTTCTGTTCGAAAAGAACTCTCCCTTTTAGAGCGACGATATAATTCAATAAAGCTTATATCGAAAACGTTTTAGATAGTAATACACTATAAAGAAATAATATTATTTCGCATTTACTAACGCTTACGTACTAATAGTGTATCTTATCATCGTTCTAGGAACTGGTATCTGCTTATTTACCAGGATGCCAGTTCACTTTATTAGAAGTACTTAAGTTCCTCTTCTTTCTTGAAATTCCTATCCAGTAAAGAGATATAGTGTAAATCAGAAGAACCGTAATGTTTTTGTGCTCACACATTTCTGTTAAATTTCATATTTACACAAAACATTGCATTTTCCTTGCTACGCAAAAAATAAAAATAGAATCTCTCACATTTATCAATATCCATTGATATTTATCTCATTAATAAATTTTTGAAGTAAAATATCACATTTTTTTCCGACAATAAAGGTATATTCTTTTGCTATAATTTTATAATTCACTAGTCGCAGCAAAATAGAAATGACAAATATCAAGATCATAAATACGAGGGCGATTCGTAAAATAAATTCTCCTTCCGCCTAGTGAGCAGAGGAGTGGGAATATTTACGCGATTGCAGCGCCGTGGTTTAGTCTGTTTCAGTATAAGTCTGTCAGTGTTAGTGCGAGAATCGCTCGGACATCTTTTCATACTATTTTGGTCGTTTAAAATGGCTGCTGCAATTGAAAATCCTGCCGACTGTGAATCGCGTGTTGTTATCCGATTTCTCTGTGCAAGGAACATGAAGGCTGCTAAGATTCAACGTGAATTTTATTCTGTTTGTGGTGAAAATGTTATGAGTGACAGTATGGTTAGAAGATGGTGTTGTATCTTTCGAGAAGGATGAACTAATGTTCATGATGAAGAACGCAGTGGAAGACCAACTGTTGTGACGAACGAACTTGTGAGTAATGTCGAAGAAAAAATACATAAAAATCGGTGATTGACAATCACAGAATTGAGTGCCTTTTTCCCTCAAATTTCAGGAACAGTTTTGTACGAAGTTGTTACTGAACATTTAATTTTATTCACGATGGGTGCCAAAACTTCTTACCGAAGACCATAAGACAAAGAAGAATGGAATCGGCAAAAACTTTTCTGATACGTTACGATGTTGATGGTGAAGATTTCCTCAGGCATATCGTAATAGGTGATGACACTTGGTTCGTCTATGTCAACGTTGAGACGAAAAGGCACTTAATGCAGTGGGGCCGCTCTAACTCACCTACAAGGAAACCTTTAAACTGCCGCCAAACTTTTTCTGTGAGAAAAGTCATGGTCACTGTCTTTTGAGACAAGTAGGGCGTCCTTCTTGTATACTTTATGGAATGAGGGATCACATTAAACACTGAAGTGTACTGCAGGACAGTGTTACAGCATAGCTTAATTCACAGGGGGCGAGTTCTATGAAGAAGGAATTAAAAAGGTGATTCATCGCTATAACAAATGTCTCAGTCTTAGTGGCAACTATGTACAAAAATAGCTGAACATAGTAGCTTTAAGTTGTATATAATGAAAACCTCTTCATGTATTGGCGTTTTTTTTTAATAACAGTTGGGGTGATGTACCAATGCTATGGTTGATGTTGGCTCGTGGACCAAATGTTTGCAATGACTCCGGTTTCTGACGGTAATGCTTCAACGTCAATTACTAGAATCATGACCCCGATTCTGCTTCACCGTACATAGGTTGTAAGGCTGTATACAATTTACTTTTTAAATGTTTTGTGACTGTTTGTTAAATGAATAAATGTACTTTGATGTAATTGTATTTATTTACATTATATACATTTAGTTTAGATCTACAACGACTTATACTAACATAAACTACTGTAGAGACTGGTGTCTCTTGTTGGCATGAGACTCTGATGGATATTATAAGACTGTGTGTCTTATACTGATGTTGAATTTGTACTTATCTCTTCTGTTCTGTTTTACAAGTTGGTAAAAGTATACCACTTATCCTAACTAAAATACATATTACAAGTGTATTGGCAGAATAGTATATTGTTTGACGTCATAATGGGAAATTTTGTGTGTTATCTAATTCCTGCAAATTATGCCTACAAGCAATAATAACCAAGGTTTACGATAATGTCTTAAAGATCTAATCTTAACTAATAAATAATAAAATGGCATTGCTAATTAAATATTAGTGGATGTCATAAACCTAAGTATGTATTTCCGAATCTAATTAAATATTAGTAAGTGTCATAAACCTAAGTGTGTATCTCCGGATCGTCCCTTGTCAGAGTAATAAGATTTATTATGCATATTTAAGGAGATCTTAACAGTGAATATCCAAATTAAAGCCTTTGTTCACTAATCGATTTCTATGGTACATACATATTTAGGAATCGTGATTATATATATTTAATTAACAATGGTACGTGTATTAAGGGTCTATTGAAATCGTTCACTAATAACTGATAATTTGAAAAAAGATGCCGATTATTAGTAATCCCAGGCAATAAATAGATTTGCAGATGTACAGAATTCTTAGAACTTAAAAAAGTTTTACAACTTGTATGTGCCATTGAAGATATATTATACAGTGAGTTAAACTTGAAGATGAATTTTTAATATCTATAAAATTGGAAATGTGTATGTTAGAATTTTATATCCTAAATTTACTTATATTTAACAATAAAAAATATTTGAATTTCAAATATTATAAAAGGATATTAAATGTATCCTCAATAATAACTAAACAGAACTTACTTTACGAATCGCCCTCGTAACTAACGTAACAAAGGAAATAAAAACATCTCCTACTTACGGAATTTACATACTTTGCTTTTCGTAAAGCTAGCTAGATTGAACACGGTTCGCGTGATATATATGCAACTAATTTTACAGTGATGTACGTTATCACTATTCATATATATTCAGGAAATATAATTTCTCATTTCATACACACATATGTATAAATATACAAATTAAAAATAGAAAAAACTAATAGTTAAAATTATTATTAATATTAATAATATTATTAACATTTATTAATATTTATTAATATTTATTTGTAAAACGATAACAGTTTCGCCAGCACACTGTCTTCATCAGGTACTGGTGCTGGCGAAACAATTATCGTGTTACGAACAAATATTAATAAAGTGACGATTTTAACTATTAGTTCTATGTATATTTTAAATTATGGCTCTGCATTAATAAGAGCCGAATAAATTCAATACAAATTCAATAATTATTTCGCACATTTTTAATTTTCTAGAATGTAGTTGAACATGATTTACTAATAAAGTATGTATCTCTATCAAATTTCAAATAATTTTGGTATGGGTAAATAAGCATTATACGATATACCAAGTAAAATTAATTTCATAGCTATGTATCTAAGGGAGAAAAAATATGGCAAAAATTTTGATGTCGCTTGGCAGGCGGCAATACCCATCAGGACATCCTCTTTGTCAGACCGAAGTGAAACGAAAATATACGTTTACATTCATTGCCTATATAACCTGTTGGGAAGTATGTGATTTAATTTAATAAGTGCTTATTAATTACGAATAAAGCCTTACCATACATGGTGGCTACCCAGAGAAAATAATATTTTTCAAAATATTCTACTGTGGACAACTAGTAATTTCAATATAAAATTAATAATTAATACAGTACGGCCTCACACAAAATAAATAAAGAAAACTTATTATTTATACAATATTAAGACTAATAAAGAAAACGAATACTAAATTAATGAAATAAAAGCAGAAATTAAAAAAAAATAGTTATACTCTCCAGAATGGATCAGGATACAGCTGATGGGTATTACAGCACATATGCACAAATGCGATTTGTGGAGGACATTGGTACGCGCCTTAGGTACATAGAACGTATCCCATGCCCTAATGTTATACTTTGGCACAATAAAATGAATTTGTCTGCAAAAAAGGGAAACTCATAACATAGTTGACGAGTTTAATCAGAAACTTACTTCTTGCCTCATCTCCTCTTTGGCTTACGGACGTGAAAGGATGTCTATTTAATAAGCTCTCGTAGTCAGTGCCACGAAGTGATATGTCATCCAATTTATAAGATAAGTACTTCAAGAATCGTTTTTGGACACATGAGAGTCTAAATATATATATATATATATATATATATATATATATATATATATATATATTGTAGTGGTCCCAAGGTCAGGAACTGGAAAAAATAAAAATAAAATATTTAGAAATAAGCTGTTAAACAAATATAAGAAACATGCAATGTAAATTATTAGAAAAATTAATACCTCGTTTTTAATTAGAAAATTTCTTTGTAATAATTTTTGTTATTTTTATGTAAGTCATTTCACTTTCAAAATTCATTAATTTATTTGTAAAACCGAAGATAATTAACTTGTTTGACAAGAATTAATGACATATGGAAACCTATTTTGCCGACCTGAATTTAGTTTGAATTTGAATTAATTTTCCCGCGAAAGTCATTCATTATGTACTACAACTATATGACATTAATAATAATCATTTAAAAACATAATTTATGATATTCATAATTAATAATGTAATTTTTCCTACTGTATAACGTAATTTCGGATATAAAAACAACCTAGTTATATAAATAATTCGTACAGAAGACGATATTAATAAAAACATCCGAACAGAGAAAAGAGAATCCTTGGAAGAAAAATTAATGACGATATAGAAAGCGCGCTTAAAATTTCTCCGAAAAATAATATTTAAATTTAAATGGTATATTCAAAAGTGGCTCACCTGAAAATACTATAGTTATTTGTAGAAAGTGTTTATTTCATCGATCATCACATAAAAACCAGTAATATAGAAGATTTATCGGAAGAAAAACCGAAAGTTTCCTGATCCATCCCTATCCGATACGAATCCCAGAGTACCGTTGAAAATCACGTACCGCACCACAGGAAGACAAGTAAATACCTAATGAAAATTTATATTTTATATCCAAAAATACGAACATAACCCAACTTTACAATTTATACAATTTAATGTATATTTAACTTAGAAAGATCAATTTTATAACCTCACCTTGCTATTGAATGGTCGTTCCTATAATCTAGCACTAAAACCAAGCTCATAATTATCACAATTCACTTGATTTATTGTAAAACTGTATAAAAATGTATATGTTGACTTTACGTATTGCTGTGGACTTTTCCCCATAAAAAATATTAAAATTTATGTATTTATCTTTGAACAGTTATTTTGAACGCAAGTGTATATTTATGAAATTTATTATTTTTTTGTGAAAAAAAACTGGTTTTACATTCAAAGCCTGCGCGCTTGATTTGACCTTTAGACAGACACAAGTGTACTCTGAGTTAAGAAAGATGTGATTATAAAAAGATTAATCTTTATCTTTTTATTAAGTAACTTCGGGTTTATTTTTGATTTAATTGTGGTTGGTGCTGTGTTAATTCATTACCGATATTTTATACGAGTTTGTTGATCTCGTAATTGTTATATTCTACACTTTCTTACTCAAGTGTCTTGAATATATTTTTTACGTAAGTAATATATTTTTATTAGATATCTTATTATTATTTTGAATGAATTGAATATTGTATTTTTCTATTGTGTTAATTATCGTATTGATTTAGTCTTAGTTATTTGATATAAATAACAAAGAAGGTTTTTAAAATTTCTAGTAAAAAAATTCTGTTAACTGTAGAATTTAGTACGTTGGTATATCAAGGGCATTTTTTGTCACATGTGGTTGCACATGCGTTAGAGTTTGTTTCGGTCTGTCAAATAGTTTGTTTATTTTGTTCTCTTGGGAGAAATTAAAAAGTTTCTTTATAATTTATTATTTTTAATTTTGATCGGCTGTCATTAAGGGTTTTTTGCACGCATGCAGCTGTCATTTCCATGCGTTATTTTTACCTTTATAATATTGTTAAATGAGGCAATATTAATCTTTATACATTATAAAGATTATTTTTTTTATTTTTTTTTTATTTTTGTATTAAATTTTCATTTAAATTTTATATTTTGTTCTTTAATTTAATTATCCTTTCTACACATTTTTTATAAGTAACTTAAATATATATTTATAACATTCGTCAATACTCTTTTACTGGCGCCTTATAAATTTGTAGAAGAGACAACCACGTTTCCGATTAGAACCCTGAGAGGAAAGCACTCCCATTTTTTTTTTAAATAAACCGACTGAATATCCTAGCTGGATAGATTTGTCGTAAATGGTGGAAAAGATAATTTCCAAACCACAGTTCATAGCAGTATATTTAACGTTGATGTATGTGTTCTGCGCATAGTAAGAACAGACAAGACAAGACAATGATAAATACTGTTTATGTTTAATTTGATGCCTGTTAGACACATATTTCGAATCCAAACCTTTATTTATGTTTTACTTCATATTAATATCTTGTTTGTTATTGTTAATTTGGAATCTTTAATTAAATAGTCATACTTTTGAATCAACATCGTTTCTGTTATAAAATAAGCCTTAATATACACATTTAAAACACATATTTATACAGAAGGACCGGTTCTCTGAAATAATATCTCTATCCCACGCACATAGCAGCAGGTAATTAACTAAATTGATTATAGCACCTTTGGTCTATAATCTGGCGCCAAATTAACTACGATAAATTAAAACCAATTTATTGTAAACCGATTCGCTTTAGCACTACTTAGAGTGACATCTAACTATTTTGTATATAAATCATAACCGAAGGTAGGTGGAATTCTATCTTATATCTATTATCATCGTATGTGTTTGATTACAATATTGTTTGTAACATCTTTACTTTCGTCCCTCACTGTATAACATTTGACGCACCAACGTGAGGTTAAAAGATATATTAAACTAGCAATTATATATATATATATCAATATATATATATATATATATATATATAGTAAACTTAATAAGTCGGCGATTAAAGGTCTGGTTTATTACTTCAAAGTATAAATATTTAAAACAACCCTACATGTTTCGGCAATGATGCCTTTGTCAAGGATATAAAAAATATAAATGACAGAATATAAAAGTCGTTGCTATGGTTTAAATTATTCAAAGATACATTCTAATAATAATAATAAGTCATGCCTTAGTATTCCAAAAAATAGATAGCAAGGTGTCAACATTTGTGTTGTTCGCTGCTAGCAGCTTTTGTCTCTTTCTGGGTATGAATTTGTGTGTTGGTTGCTCCTGGCAGCTTGCGTCTCTCTCTGGGTGTGTGGTTTTGTATTTGTGTGAGCGCGTAAGTGTAGGGTTTTGTATGTTGGTGCGCTCGTGCGTGTGTGTTTAGTGACCGGTCGCGTAAATTTAGAGAGATCGGATAACCAGCCGCTGCGTAGGGCCGCCAACCCTTTCCCGGCAACTTCTTTACTTTTCCGTGCAGTACTTCGACGGCCCGACCCCCGCCCCAACGAGGCAAGGCGCAGACCAGCGAAGCGCACCCTGCATGGGGTTGCTCATCGCCAACCGAGGGAACACTCTTAGGGGCTACCTCAGTCGACGACGGTCACACTTTGTGCCATCTTAACGATTTCCGCAAAAGCGGGGGCAATGCACACACGTCGAACGTGTGTGTGCTGTTAACGGCAGCCTAGCCAGGTTGCCGCCCAGTACCGGTCCTAGTTGGGTGTGCATTGTGCGGCGGCGTGATTTACGCCGCGTAGCTTGGTTCCTCACTCCTGCTGGAAAGGCGAAATGGCACATGACTGCCCATCGGGTAGACCCCCCCTAGAGTTTGGTAGCGCATATGCTAGGCTACAACCCAGTAGAGGACCACATCAGCACAAAACAGAAAACAGGGAAAAGCAAGACATGAGTTATTATTACGCGACCGGTCACTAAACACACGCACAAGCGCACCAACATACAAAACCCTACACTTACGCGCTCACGCAAATACAAAACCACACACCCAGAGAGAGACGCAAGCTGCCAGCAGCAACCAACACACAAATTCATACCCAGAAAGAGACAAAAGCTGCTAGCAGCGAACAACACATATGTTCACACCTTGCTATCTATTTTTTGGAATACTAAGGCATGACTTATTATTATTATTAGAATGTATCTTTGAATAATTTAAACCATAGCAACTCAATTATTTGACATTTATATTCTGTCATTTATATTTTTTATATCCTTGACAAAGGCATCATTGCCGAAACATGTAGGGTTGTTTTATATATATATATATATATATATATATATATATATATATATACTATGAAGTAATAAACCAGACCTTTAATCGCCGACTTATTAAGTTTACCATAGCATATTAAGGTCACGAAAATATTATATATATATATATATATATATATATATATATATATATATATATATATATATATATTCAGATAATTTATTAGCCGTTTATTTAATAAAAAACTCAATTGATATTGTATATATGTTAAGATACTGATGTGGCCCCACGATTAGGTTAAGCCAATATGTTAAAATGCTGATGACTTAATATTAAATATAAAAGAATAATTAAAATAAAATGCTGATGATATTATGAATTGGGCGCCTTCACGAATTTTAAATAAATCTCTACGTATAATCAGCTGATAAGTAGCAGTATCCACAGCTAAATGCAGATGTTGCGGAGAGCATGAAATAAATAAAGAATATTTAAATTTTCTAATCTCCGGATCACAGTGGATGGTGACACTCAAATATGGCTGTAAAAAATTACACGAACATTATTAATAATTTTGATTTCACTGAGCATGAATAAAAAATACCACTTTTATATTTTACATATTAAACATTTATTGGATTAAAGAAAACTATACACATATGGTAAAATACTTGAACTCTTTCCGTCGATTTGTAAATTAGAACTTTGTGATGAAATAGAATTAAAACTAATAATAGTGTGGTTATGTTTATAAATTAAATACCAAGTAATCTAATATTATTGTTTAAAATAGGCAGTAACCACTGGTAAATAATTTTATGTGTATTTTAAATATATTTTATTCTTTACTATATTATATTTAAACGATTATCTCTTAGTTAAATCAAGATACCTTCTAATTGTATATAAATGTGATAATATAGAATAAAGCTAATTGCTTTAAATATAATTAAAGGAGCTGTGGTTGTAGGAATGGCAGCAGGCACGAGGAAAGGTGGATTCTTCGGCTTGAGTCTCGATATGCAGCCAGGAGGAGTAAAGGATAAGCTTGGAAAATTCGGATGGTTTTCTTTTATGTCTGGTACGGTGTATATTACATTTGGCACTTTTGGATGTGTTTTCAGGTACGTTTTAACTTTATTACGTTGTAAAAACTTGAACACAAGGGTGAACTTTACCTGATGATGCTATGATGAATATCTCATATAAAAATTATTTTATGCATATAAAAATATGTTTAAGAGGTGATCTAAAGGTTTATGCACTTTTCTAACCGATTATTATGTCGAAATTACTGTTTTGCACTAATTTTTTATGAATTATCAACGGATAAATATAATTTTGATGCGAACGATGCCGATTTTTCAAATAGACGCTCAGTTGTCCTTTGTTCATTTCAAAGCCTTATTTTATGCAAATTATCTTGATATTTACCTTGAAATAAGTTATTATTTAAGCAGAATTTTGAATGTAAAAATCGTTTAAATAGATTTATAAAATTATTTTTAGAATTTACAAGTATAAATGCGTGTGCCTTAGATAGTAGGTGATGTTGGTGTGTATACAAACAGATCTTATTTGCTGGCTTTCCTGTTTTTAAAAGTGAGCGTTTCCAAACTAATGTCGATACAAATTTGAATGTAAATAAACAACTTACAACTTACGCAGTATATAGGTGAAGCTTTGGATGCTCGACAACAAGTGAATGTTAATGATCCGATTTTAGTAAAATATTGAATACAATTGACCGTTCTCTACCGTCGTCGAAGTTACAATCTATAGGTGCTTCACCGAAAGCTGTATTTTTCAAAACCTCTTTACTGAATCGATCGTATAATATTAATTATTTTCAATTTCTTCTAACATTTCCATAATTTCTACTTTTAAAAACAATGAATTTCGCAGTGTACCTATATTAAATACCATCCTAACAATATATCTAGACTCATACCCCACCGTACCAGTATTGTAACTAAAGTTCACCGTACCGACGCTGGGTTAAAGCATTGGAAATAAGTTTTGATATTAAGTACAAGGAAAAAATCTTTTCTGAAAGTACTTATCTGAAGTACTTGTTCATTCGTACATGTAATATTGTCAACTATATTCTATTAACATATACAAAATCAATCCTTAGCATACGCTATAGTCTCTATCTGACTATTATCTCACGAATGTTTGGGTAGCACTGTTAACAAAGTATATCAGTTACCAAATTTTGCCACCTGTCGGTATTATATATATATCACAAGTTAATATCTGAATGATCATTTTTGGTGAGGAAAGAGGATTTCCATATTTTCGAGAACCTCTTCAAGTAATTAAATGTATTGCCTAATCTGATAACTGTTCATTAGAATATCAAGTATTGTATTAAAATCGAAAATTATTATTTGTCATAATAAAAATGTTCCAATTATAAATTAGATATATGATAGACGCAACAATTAGGATAACATTTCGATAATACGTGTTCTCTTGTGCACTTGATAAAATATATAACGCTAGTATTTGTTGCTTATTTCAAGTGAAAAGAATAGATTTTACAAAACGCTACAAACTTATCATGTCATTGCTTGCTTGCTCTTATATTTATCTCTTCTACTACTAAGGGCGCATTGACGGCAAATTTAAAAATTTTAATACAATACTTAACAATACGATCGTCTATTTAATGAAATAATGGGTATCCCATTAAGACGCATATTTTGAAGTGTTTTTATAGTACTAAAGAGTGTAGACATGCAGCTTATATGTGGAACACAATATCCGATAAATGGCCGTCTCGTGACTGGTGGCACTCTTGACAAAATTTTGGCATAGTACCGGCTGAATTTCATCTTTCAGTTGCCCCGTTCTGTTGAAACCAACTGTCTTTGAGATTAATTTCAGCAATTTGAGGCCAGAAGAAGTTGTCTCACGGCAACGAACGCCGGTGACGGTGACCGCATTGCCAACCGCATTCTCGAAAAAAAATCGATCCAAACATTTTGCCAGACCAAAATGCGTACCAAACCTTGGCTCGTAGTGGATGCATGGGACATTGAAGGATCACTATAGGATTCTCAGCTTCCCAAATGCAACTATTCTGTTTTAAAGTAGCCATTAAATTCGAAATGCGCTCAGATATCAAAGACGATGATTTTTGAAAATGAAATGTGTTGAAAAATCACGATTACTGTTTGTTGCTATAAGATCCATTTTGTGTTCAACTTTCGGAACTTCTGGCTTCAAATGTTGTGCCAACCGAATTTTGTAGGTATGCAAATGCAGATCTTTAGTCAAAAGTTGCTGTAAACTGCTTCGTGGAAATCTCAATTGCTGCTAACGATAGCGATTCGAGGTGGAAGGATTCTGGTCAACACTCTCACTAACTGCTGCAATGTTTTTATTAAACCGAGCTGCACGAACATGGACAGGTCTTTTCTGCCTTTTCTAATCGAACCACTGTATGGCGAGAACGTGCGTTATGGTGACTCTCATCATTTCGGTAGTGGATTTTCACAATTTCTATGCGTTATGCGTCCGTGTAATTCCCCATGACTAAGCCTCAATGTTTACACATGACAGTATATTAATGTCATAGTATGATATTAATATACCGTCATTTATATTTTAAATTCTTTGACAAAGGCATCATGTAAGATTATTTTAAATATATACATTTTTAAGTAAAACCAGACCTTAAATCGTCAACTAATTGAATATACCATAACATACAAAGATCACAAAATAATTATCTTTATATATATATATATATATATATATATATAAATATAAATATAAATATATAAATATATATATATAAATATATAATCACTTATTCGTAAGATACCATGAGGTGTTATTTGTTGTTATCGTGTTACTGAAATGCCCCCAATACGTGGGTAGCGTTCGGTAATTCGTAAGAAGTATGATGTACCTAATGTGAAAATGTCCTACAATGCTACAATCTCATAAAATGGTAAAATCTATTTGTACTTTTTTGTTATCGACGCTTTCACATTTTCTACCTTTTTTGATAAACTAATTTTACTATCTTAGATATATTTCATCGTTAAAGAAATACTATCCATCATCTTTGAATTTGTTAAAAATATTTAAAATTGTCTTCGCACAAGATATACGCCTAGGATAATTAACTGTTTTATATAAATTATCTATTTTTCAATCAAATGTATTTAATTTAAGATTTAAGCATGAATAAAAAATCAGCAATATTTGACAATTGAAAAAGTACGTCACTGGTGTATAACTGGTTGCCTACTATGCCACCAATACAGAATCAT